>OZ004665.1:15709056-16107981 GCA_963924505.1 Agonopterix alstromeriana | reverse complement strand
TACTAACAAAAAAATGGTCTTTATTTTCTTTAGCTTGAACATAATCATCTCTAGATTTTAACATTATTTAGACAGCATGACACCAATTTAACCAATTTTTATCGGCGATTAAAAACTAGGAACAAATTAGGTTTTTATTGAATTGGTTGCTCAAATAAAAAGTTAATTCGGTATGTCAAGTTCTTTTTTGGTCTTCATTTTAATTTTTAAACCAATAAGAAACCAATTTAATTTTTATTGTAATTCATTGAGTTTATCAATCTACATTTAATTTTTTAATTACTTTGATCTGTAATCTCTAAATGCAAAAATGGTGGAGAGAAAATAATTCGAACTCCATGGAGAAAAACTACTGCTCATCAAAATCAAAATAAAAAAAATCCTGCCTTCTCTTTCTAACTCTATGCTGGAAACAGAAACAGCAACATCAAATGTCAAATTCTGACATTGTGAATGTATTTTTTTCTTAATGGCCAGTTATTTTAAGTTTACCAAGGAGTTCACAGGGACATCACTGGGCTGACCGAAAAATGACGTTATTTTATTAAAATTATATCTGTAATCCTTTCATTTTATAATCTCTGACATAGAAAATATTATTATTGAGACAATAATCTCGAAATGGTTTTCGATTCAGCCCTCCAAAAAAAAAACTTGACATACCGAATTACCTGTAATCTGAATTTCTCTTGGTTAGTTATTAGTAATTCATTTCTGCTCTAATCACACTTTATAAAAAATCTATCTCTTTTTTTATAAATCAAGTCTCGTGTTTCTATTATTCACCGTTTAGCAGTTCCAAGCGTTTATCGATAAAGACGGAGGCTACTTTGGCTTATTTTTCTATCGACAAAATGTCTCTTAATCGTGTTTTGGCTCTAATGAAAACTTCAATTATATGTTCAATTTACACATATCCGCAAATCATACTCCTACTTTTAGTACTTCATGATATATGATGTTTTGAAGAATCCTATTTTTTTTTATATATATATCCTCTTAACCGAGGACATGAGAAGACAGCACAGTGCGGCAAAGTAATCAATCAAGTAATAAATGTAGTGTACTCACGTTGTAGAGGCCTGGGGGGCGGGGGGTTGCGCGGCGCCGCGTGGGCGGGGGGCGCGGCGCGCGCGGGGGGCGGCGGCGGCGCGCGCGACGCTGTTACACCACAAATACATTGTTATTGTAGCTTTAGGGTTGACACACATCTGATAGCACGGAATCGCCTTTATGCCCTGTGTGCTATAGCGTGGTATCGCGAGCTGCCGCGTGCGATCGCATGCGGTCGCGTTTGCGTACTGTCAAATCGGATAGCGATCGCGCTCGATTGGCGCCGAAATCATACGATATAGCATGCTATATCGCGCGGTAGCACGCCTCCCAGCCGGTGATCGTATTTTGGCCGTGCTGCCGAGCTTATCGCTGATGCTGCCGAGCGTGATTGCATTCCCGCTATCTTTCTTGTTCTAGCAAATGACGTTTCTAAACGACAGAAAAGGATGGAGCGTGAAAAAATTCGATTCCGTGCTACCCGATGAGGTTCAACCCCCTAATTCGTTCCGGAGAGAACAAATACTAAATAGGAGTTCATTTTTTGAACGTTTCAACAAGATCGTGATCGCTCGTCTCGTCTTTCGCGTTTTCGATGTTGGCTCTGTAGTTAACGTTGTTCAGTTTGATAATCTGAAGCACCTCTTGAAATATGACATTATGTAACACCCTGTATACGATACGCTAGCGATGTGGAATACATCGTGAAGAAACCTATACAGGTTGTAAAAAACTCCGTAGTAATATTTAGAGGTGGTTTAGACCATTACCAGCTTTCACTATGGAGTCAACGAACGGACAATTTAAAAATCTGTTATCCATACATTTGAGTCTAGTAGGTACTGCAGTTTTGTATGAAACATCAGATTTTATTAAAATTTTGCACTCTCTTAGAATATTGTGTCTGCCTGCAGTGAACACAGACGCAGGCCAAGGTATACTCACGCGGTGCGGGCGGGTGTGTGGGTGCGGGGCTGCGCGAGGGCACGGGGGGCGCGGGCGGCGCGGTGGGCGCGGGGGGTGCGGGGGGCGCGGGCGGCACGGGGGGCGCGGCCGGTCCTCGCACAGCGCTCGCTGCGATAAACACATACATTATTCGTTACTAGTCACACTCGCAAACATTTGCTTAAATCTATAACATATAAGTTACAAAACTGAAAATGCACAAAAAAAAAATATTTATAGAACTTTATATTGGATCGAATACCTATTTAAAAGTATGTTAACAACCTACTTTTTGTGATTTTACAAAAAAGTCCCGCAGCGAGTTGTTTTCGCCATAAGAGACCGAGACACAGAAGAAAACACATGTCCGTCCATACTGAGGCACCTTTGAGAAAAGCGAAAATACAAACACCGCATAGCTCGGGCGAGGCGGCTCCAGCGTTTGCCTTGGGCGAGGCACGTTCACACAGCCCTATACTTCATTCCAAATAAGGACGACGAGATTTTCGAATTCCTATTTAGCTTTCTGGCCAATTCTGATTAGCAAATGTAATTAATTTATTGGATAAATATACTATCCGACATATCTTGGATGTTACTAAAGCTGTTTTAAGAATAAGTGAGAGGAAGTGTTGCAAATCTCTGTTTCTGTAATGTAAATTAAGTTGCTATTTTGAATGGAGTATAGCTGCTTCGCCCCGTCTGTGTATGCACACGTCCAATTATACAAAATAAGGTTGTCGACTAATATGCAATTCATGTCTGTGGCTGTGCGTGTTGATAAAGTCGTATTTGAACTAGCTGATCGCTTGCTCTTATATTTAACTTAGTATAGTGTGTAATATTAACCTTTGCCTGGCTCGACGTCGTGAAGCTCCTCTTTCACTGCGTCCAGGCCGCCGTGCGTGTTGATAAAGTCGTATATGAACTGTCTGGTCGCATGATCTTGTAGTTGGCTATCTGATATGCCAGCTTTGGAAAAGAAAGAGCGCATTTCTTCTTCGGGCAGATTGTCTACGTCGAATCCTGGAATGGTTGAAGAAAAATTTTGTGTTAAAGATCAGCCATATTAAATTAAAAAAAAAAAACGTTTATTGTATCAAAGTTTAGGAACATACAATTTATATGTAGCCCTGGCAGTCCTATCTAGGCTAGCCTGTAAACAAACTGCCTGATGTGTAGGCCAGTGCCCATCCGATATAAGGTAATTAAACTTAGTATGTAAGTAGAACGATAAAACATGCAAAATGTGTCTAGTGAAGTGTGTTGGTTTTTTTTTTTTTGAATGACATATACAGTTTGCTCAGGGAGCATTTACTGCTTTTTACAGCGGGCTTTTGGGGGTGGCCTTACCAGTGACGGCGAAGCGCCCTGGTAGGTCACCGAACCAGTGATTTAAGCAACATGCCCAAGGGGCACCCCAGGGGGGTACGGACCTCGGCAATGGGCGTTGCTGGGATTACGCGACGGGTTGGGAAGCGGGGATCGGTGAGAAGTGTGTTGGTGAGTGAGGAATGTAAGTATGTATCGTGAGAATAGTGTAGTGTGTGAGTGAGTTTGAGAGTAGTGAGTAAAGGTGTAATGCATGTGTAGTGTATGGATCGAGTCGAAATACAAACGAACATAGAGTGAAAATATTATTCCGGTATCCGACGTTTATGTTTTAATTTAGTGGAAGCCCATCCTTAAATTTATTTGGCTCAAAGTCATCATTTCTACAGCTTCTCACTTAAAAACTTTTAGCTAACATTTTAAGTATACACTGAAATGGAGTCAGTCGTGAATTTATTAATTTATCCTCAGACTATTGGTGTTTGTTTGCTTATAGTTTTCTTACAATCAAAGCCTATTTAGAATTACTGAAAAGAGAAAAACAAGCTCTTTAATTATTTATTAGCTATACCAACTTTGTTTATTTTTAGTTATTTGAATGTTATTAGGTAGGTATGGCAAATGAGGACAAAACAAAATTACACAACCTAACATATTGTATTTTTTGCAAAAAGAATTTGAATTCCCCCTCTCTTTTTAAATTTGCAGACGTCATCTTGAAATAATATACTTTATGTCACTATCACAATTTTTACGAATCCAAAGAGACCTTATACGATAAAATCCATCAAAGCCGTTTAGGCTGTAGGGCGAGCCAAAGAAATATACGTACATACATACACACGCCCGAATAACCCTCCTTCTGGCGCCGTCGCGTAAAAACACATCGCCATATTGCGGAAAATCATTGGTACTCATTTGTGTACCTACTTTCATTATTAACATATTAAATGTAGATTAAAAATAAAAGTGAAATGAGCGCTACCTTTATTGGCGTCCCACCCGACGTGGGATATGTGCTTGAAGTCCTGCGGCATGCCGATGTCCGCCTTCGTCAGCTTGCGAGTCTTCGGCTTCTTGCCCGAACTCTTTATCGTATAACCTGACGAGAGACAGAGCAATTTCAATTACAAAGCACTTACATTTTTTGGTGAGCGCAGACTGGGCCGCACCGCACGCAGAGGAAAAATAGTTTTAAAATGTAGATGCCGCGTCACAAATATTATTTGCTATTTATAATATACCTATGATTACGAAGATATAAAGCTTTGATATCATTCATAGAAAATGCTTGGCGAATTCTCAACAAGGCGAGAGAGTGCTTGGCCTAGAGAATAGCGTGGCGTAGCTTTAATTAAAACAAATGTTTATAAATAAGGAGAAAAAAAAGAAAGAAGTGTGCACTATTTTTATATCTCAAGCCAAATATTCGACATACCCATGAGAACACGCTAGTGAATAAGGCGTTGCAAGGTGTATTAAATTAAGTAGATATAATATTGTTATAAGTATTAAAGTTTTTAAGGAAACAAATAGACTGTTGCTATAGCTTTATCGATGAACGTGCGAAGCGAGAACAATACAACGTGTTAATGAACAAGCGCAAAACCGCATACACCCAACTGATTTATAACAAAATAATTTCATTATTTTAGTTATTCGCATTTTAAGTTACAGGCCAAAATGATCTGTTATCATTTCAGCAATGAATGAAAGCGCTAGTGTGCTCGTGGATACATTTTAAGAATCTTGTTTTGGTAGTAAGCAGGGGTGAGTGTGCCCGTGCGGTGGGTTGAGATCGAGTTCAGTAAATTTTAAATTTTACAAACAATTTATTTTGAAAAAAAAATTACCTATTTTGTAAACATGATACTTCGATTCTGCTCTCGATTCTAAACAAACTACTTTCTAGTTTTGCGTTAATTCATTAACACGTTGTATAAAATAATCCCTATTTTATACCGCTCTAGAATAATATACGTTGACAGAGAGATTCCCACTACTATAGGGCACGATGGCCGAGGGGCTCTGTCAACGTATTATATTCTCTACCAGTATAAAAATAGAGATGATTGCTCTGCGCCCTTTCCATCTCATTGTAATGTGGATAATACTGATGTCTACTCACTATGACGTCTGGAAACTACAAAATTGACAAAAATGTTAAGATTCTCATGCTGTATTGTACAGGGTGTAACAAAACACGCTAGTAATACTTAAGGGGGTGCTACACACCATCAAACTGAACAACTTTCACTATGGAGCCAACGTAAAAAACATTAAAAAATCTGCTGTCCCATACAATTGAGTCGAGACGGTACTGCAGTTTTGTATAAAAGAGCGGATTTTTTTACGCGATTTCGATGTCGGCTTCATAGTGAAAGTTGTTTAGTTTGATGGTCTGAAGCACCCCCTTAGGGTTGAGACACGTTACCCGACGGCGACGACCGGCTCATACAAACATGAAATTTAGTATGGGAAGCCGTGCGCCGTCGTCGCCGCGATGGCTGATAATGTGTTCATGGGTCTCGGGTAATCTGTCTCCAACCCTTAAGTATTACGTTCTAAAACTGTAATAATAAATCATAGTATCTCTCTAGTAAATGTTCACATTCCTCCTCTCAAAGTTACTTACCAGTCATAGTGTTGGCCTTCGGGGGCGGCTGGGGCACGGGGGAGGGCTGGGGCACCGGCGCGGGCGCAACCCCGTTCTGTCGCGGCAGCGACACGTAACTGCCAGCCGACGACATGCTGTTGGCCCGCGTCGCCATGAGCGACCTCTGCCGGCGCTCTGAGGGTTCACATCATACAAGTTAATAAAAAAAATATATATATAATTTATTCAATATAGGAGCTTGCAGCACACTTATCAAACGTCAAATCTTTTTTTAAGCTACCACCGCATCGGAACGTGTTGTCGCTGTAGAGAAGATGCGGCCAGAAACTCTACAACATAACACGACTTAATAACTATTACAATATAAATACTAAAGCTAAAGTTATGTATACAATAGTTAGTGGAATAGTTTATTAGTTACACCAATTTACACAAATAACACACCAGCATAGCATAAGCATATGCTCACGACTATATTCCCCGAGGGGGTAATCAGAGATATTCTGAAACCTCAGAACATCCACGTTTCACCAGTAGCACCGAAACTCTGTCCAGTGTGACGGGGGGTGAGCCCGTCGTCACTTGTAATGGACAGTGGGTACAATACATGCCTCGAAATTGAAGCATGCAGGTTTCCTCAAGATGTTTTCCTTCAACAAAAAGTGGTTCTCCTGTTTAAAAAAATACATGCTGACAGTTTTTTAAAGGGATGATCAGACCAACAAACGGCATCAAACTAAACAACTTTCGTTATTAGACAAACCTCGAAATCGCGAAAAAAAACAGACGTTTCACACATTTGTGTCAAATAGGATTGCAGTTTTGTATAGATCAGCAAATCCAAAACCCTTGTAGTTCTCAGCTCGAACCTCAAAAGTACTTCAGTTTGATCATGTCAGTATAAAGAAGGACCCTTTACAGGGTGTTAAGAATAGTATCATTAACCTTTAAACCACATACTCTACCCATCAAACTGAACAACTTTTACTATGGGAGCAAATCGATCCAAAGTCCGCTGTCCCACACTAAACTGCAGTACCTACTCGACGCAAACGTATGGATGCAACAGCAGATTTTTTTTGTTCTGATCGTTTTGCTCCAATTGTAAAAGTTAGGTTAATGATACTTTTCCTTACACCCTGTATACAAAATAATAAAATGACCTATGTCGTAACTGTGAATGGATTCATTCATAAGTTACCTCAAAATTGGTCGTCTAATTATAATTTCCAGCACAGGTATATTGTTCAAAGTTATCCTTTTACCTAATTAAATAAATATACAGTCAATTATATCACTTAATAAACCTTTACCGGTTATTCGTCCCACTATTGAGTAAGCAATAATGAACTTCATTAATTACCGAATACTTTATCAATAAGGTTAATTATCTGAGAGTAAATTAAATGTGTCCTTTGACTAATTATTATAAGGACTAGCCTTGCGGTAGCATTTCCCCTCTGCCACGGTATAAGCACAATTGATCGAGACTACTTTTCATGATTTTTAACATTCAAAATTAGAATCTAAAGTTATGGGGAATAAAATCCAAAGTTGCGGAACTCATGTTACCTCGCCCCCCGCAAAAAGTGGCAGAAATATTTGTTAGTAGAATTACACGCGTAACCAACATATACATAGTCAAAGAATATGTCTTACATATTAAACAGGGCAAATCAGAGCATCAAACTAAACTGAATCATTTTCACTATGGAGTCAACATCTAAATTGACAAAAAAAACTGTTCTTCCAGACATTTGGGTCGAGTAGCCATCGACGTTGTCTATGGAACAGCTGATATTTTTTCGCGATTTCGATATTAGTTCAGTCATTGTTCAGTTTGATGATCTGAAGCCTTTTCAAATGTCACCAACATTATCTTTCCCGTTTTCCGTTATTTTAGGTCAGCGCAATATATCTTCCTCTTCCATTCATCTCTCTCTCCTTTCTTACACATATCATCCTTCACACAATCCATCTATCTTCCTCCTTCCGGCCTTCCTCTCCTACCACAGCCATCATCCACATACATAAATAACACCCCCTTTGATATGCAAAGCATTTAATTTAACATCCTGTATACTTCCGCTAGTAAACATGATTTCCATATTTCGTGCGAGAATTCCCTACCACAAATGTATTTAGGTATCGTTTGTCCTTAAGAGAAGTTTATCCCGAATGCGTAAATGCGCGCTGCATACAAACGAAGTCTGGTGATATTTTCAATACTAACCAATTAAAGTCAATGAAATTATTCAGAAACAATCTAGAAACTGATATCTATGCTTGTATGAAGTTAGATTTTCGTCCAAATATACAGTTTTAGTGCTAGGATTAATTTAAGATTTGTAAGGAAATCTTTGAGGCACTGTAACTTTAAAACTATACATTTTATCGAAAATATGATCTTCATACAAGCATAGAGATTAGTTTCTAGATGGTTTCTGAAAAAAAATCATTAATTTTAATTGGTTAGTCAACTCAAAATGTTTTATTCTAAATAATATCACATGGATAGCTTTCTGACGTCAATTTCAACTCTACCACCGCGTCGGAAGGTGTTCCGTTGTAGAGAAGATGCGGCCAGAAACTCTACAACACAAGTATTGAAAATATCACCAGACTTCGTTTGTATGGAGCTCGCTCCGAATTATATTCCCTTAATGACGTGATACATCATCATTTGTGATCCAAATACAAGTTGAATTAACTCGGTTGTTTGTTTACTAAACGGTCAGATGATAAACATTGCTGTGATCAAATAATGTTTGTTCGGTAAACTGTTTAGATGATATCATTTGATATGTTGTCTATTCATTACATCGATTTATTTAGTTGCTTGGGGCACATTGAATAGATATCAATTAGAAGACAAGCGTGTGCTTAGACCATATAACTAGGGACTAGCCTCTTGTTAACATTCCCCTCTGAATAGTTAAAAGAACAATTGATCTTGTTCATTGACATACAATTTAATAGCATATGCTCACGACTATTTTCCCCGAGGGGGTAGTCAGAGATATTCTGAAACCTCAGTACATCCACGTTTCACTAGTACCGAAACTGTCCAGTGTGACTGGGAGTGAGCCCGTCGCCACTCCCAGTACCGTAATGAACAATGGGTACAAATACATGCCTCGAAATTGAAGCATGCAGGTTTCCTCGCGATGTTTTTCTTTCACCGAAAATCCAGTGGTGTTACAAATCGTACATAAATTCCGAAAAAAATATTGGTACGAGTCCGCCTGCACGGGGATCGAACCATCGCCTCCTGCACGGCAGGCAAGGTTACTCGCCGCTGGACCACCACGGCTTACACTTACTTACAATTTAATATCTTAAAATTATACCTTAATTTCGTGTAAAAATAGGCATCATCAATTATAGGCTGTCTCGTTAAATTAGAATCTAAAGTAATGGAATAAAATCCAAAGTTGCGGATTTCATGCTACCTCGTCCCCCGCAAAAAGTGGCAGATAAGTTTGGTAGTAGAATTACACGCCTAACTCGTCCATAGTACTATGGTCTAAGAGAGAGCGCAACGGCACTAGTCCCGCGAAAATAATCGTAGTCCATTGCAATAAAATAAAATAAAATTGAACTGATTTATACAAAATAATTCGATTGAAACAATAATTTCATTATTATGATAGTTAACATTTAAAGTTATTCGAATTTTAAGTTTTGAGGCAAAAATTATTTGTTATCATTTCAGCAATGAATGCGCATGGATACATTTTAAGAATCTTGTTTTGGTAGTAAGTAGGGTGAGAGATCCCGAGCAGTGGGTTGATATAGAGTTCAGTAAATTTTAAAAACGAATTATTGAATATTTTGAAAAAAAAATTACTTACGTTGAAACCATGATAATTCGATTCCAAACAAACTACTTTCTATTTTTGCGTTAATTAATTAACACGTGCAAATTAACCGGTGCGGACGAAGTCACGAGCAAACTAGGCCTCTATGTACGGTCAAACATATTAAATATGCATTAGAGTTTTTCTTTTGACTAGCAGCCCGTCCCGGCTTCGCACGGGGTAGACAATTGTCTATTTTACCAAGGATCCCTAATTTTTTTCAAAATGAAATGTAGCCTATGTCAAATTGGAAGAATGTAGCATTCTATTGGTGAAAGAATTTTTTGAATCGGCCCAGTACTTTTTGAGCCTATTCATTACAAACATACAAAAATAGGTACAAATCTTTCCTCTTTATAATATTAGTGTAGATGTAGATAAATAGGTATGTTGTGAACTGTTGTATTTGAAATGATATCAAGAGTTTAAGGGCTGGTGTTAGAGTGTAAACTCTTTCTGTATCATTGTCTATGACAATACCTACGCGTAAATAAAGAAAACAAAACATAAAAGTACCATAATATTGATATATTCGGAATCGTCTAATTACTAGCTTTCATTTGATACCCATATTGTAATTTTTAACAAAAAAAAAATGTTTATTCCCCCTCTCTTTTTTAATTCGTAGACGCCATCTTGAAAGAATATACCCTATGTCACTCTCACGATTTTTATAAATCCAATGACACCTCACACGTTAAAATCCATCAAGCCGTTTAGGCTGTAGGCCGTGCCAAAGAAATAGACATACAAACATACATACATACATACGCTCGAAAAACATAACCGTCCTACTGGCGCAGTCGGGTAAAAAACGTGAGCTTTTGTTTTCGATTGATTATGTAACTCCGTTCATGTGAATACACATTACCTGCAATAAACGTTTTTCAATTAATCCTAATAATTGTAATATATTATTGTATGAACAAACCTTCTCTCCTCTGTTTCCGCAGGTCGATCTTCTCAATAAGTATGTTCCTAAGTATTTTAGCTTCATCTTCGTTGGCGAAGTTAAACGCTGTCATGTATTCCTGTAACATTAAAAAATACACATTAATTTTAACAACGAGCTGTTGCTCGCGACTTCGGTCACATATTCTGTGTGCCAAACATCCAAATTCAGTCGTTTGTGGGTAATTGAGTCACAAAGTATATAGGATCCTTCTTAATATGCTGACACTTTTTAAGAGGATGATCAGACCATCAAACTGAACAACTTTCTCTATGGCACCAACATCGTAATCGCGAAAAAATAATCAGATGTTCCATACAAAACTTCAAACCTACTCTAGCCAAATGTATGAGACAGTTAATGTTTTTTTCACGATTTCGATGATGGTCCCATAGAGAAAGTTGTTCAGTTTGATGGTCTGATCATCCCCTTAAAAAAGTGTCAGCATATTAAGAAGGACCCTGTATAAACTATCCCTCGTAAGAAGGTATTAAAATTGTATGGTATTTTAAAACCGGGAACTATGGTTCAGTAACGAAAAAAAATTTATATCATTGATTCAGGATTCAAAACACAAATACTTCATTTTTCTCACCACAAACACAAAGTTAACAAAATCAAACTTAAAAACATTAAAATATAAGTGTGCGTGTGTGGTGCTTGGTAAGATAAGATAAGATAAATATTCTTTAAGATTAAGATTATGATTTCATCCTGAATCAATGCTTTAAGAGAAGTTTATTCCGAACGCGGAAATGCGCGCTGCATACAAACGAAGTCTGGTAATATTTTCAATACTAACCAATTAAAGGCAATGAATTTTTTCAGATACAATCTAGAAACTAATCTCTATACTTGTATGAAGTTAGATTTTCGTTAAAATATACAGTTTTCATGCTAGGATTAATTTAAGATTTGTATAGAAATCTTTGAAGCAAAACTATACAATTTAACGAAAATCTAACTTCATACAAGTATAGAGATTAGTTTCTAGATTGTTTCGAAAAACATCATTTACTTTAATTAGTTACTATTGAAAATATCACCAGACTTCGTTTGTATAGAGCACGCTCCGGATCATATTCCCTCGAGTATTTTCAGGAAGGACACCGTAAGCGCCGTTTGTTTTGAATATTTTATACAAGATAAGATTTTAATTTCATTATTAAAAACTATAGTGTCACAAGTAAAAGACTTTATAAAAAGTATCAATGAAATTTTTCGAATTAATTGCGCACTCAAGAAAATAAGTTATAATAGGGCCTCCAGACTCGTGAACCATCCAGATTCGTGTTCGCGCTGTTTCACCGGTGTTCACGGCGGGAATGTGGAGCGGGCTTTAGATAGTTACTTAATTTGTTTTTAATAATTATTCAAAACTTGTTATGCATTATTATTTGGCAACCTATAGGGCAGTAAGGCAACAACATTAATTACAGTAATTAATTATTTGAGAACATCAGAATGCTCATAAATCACGTAATAGTTAAGTACATGTACAAGTTGCACATTTGTACATTAAAAATGCATTGAAAGCAATTATTACAGGTTTGGGCAATTTGAATCGTATGACAGTTGTAATGGCAGAAGCATGAAAGTAAGATTAATGCTGTTGAAAATGCATTCCTTGCGAAGTACTAAATGTTTGGTGTTAAGGCAGGTTTAGACGATGATAATTTTGCAGCGCCAATTTTTCGTGCCATTGCTGGCACGAACAAAGCACGGCACGCATTCGTTTAAATACGGTGCTAGTTTTCAGCGCCAGTCTTTCGCGCAGTCGTAAGGATTTGCTTGAGAAAACGGTGCCAGCGATTGGTGCGATGTCTTTACACGAGTCCAAAAGTTGGCGCAGGGGATGCGCGAGACGCGGGCGGAGGTCACTGTCGCTAAAAAATAGACGCGTGCTCTATTCCGTGCCAGCGCTGGCATGCAGAGATTTACTGCTTGCTTTTTCGCTGGCGCTTGAAAATTGGCGCCGCAAAATTGTCATCGTGTAAACCTGCCTTTATGTTGAGAGAGAGAGATAAAGGATCGCATAGCACCAACCAAGATCTTCTTGTCCATTACTGGAGGTTGGCAGTCAGCTCTGCATATCCCTGTCTATTTCTCGCCAAATGAAACCGCTCTTCGACGCTGGCGACGCCTGTCCACTCTTTTAGGTTCGCGAGCCACGGCATTCGTGGCCTAGGTACCGGCGCTTCTTTTGCCCTCTACTTTAGTTTTAGCAGTTGGTATCGCTCATTCCTCAAGATGGGTGTCGTAAAAGGAGACTTATTTCTTGGGCATCTTTAACATATCTGATGCCCTCACTGTGTGGTTGCCGGTTATAGCCACAGCATCCGATTCCAACACAGAATAAATACGAGTACTACCCGTACAGAAGAATCACTTCGAAAACACATTTAAATAAATAGCGACTCTTTCTGCAGGGCATAAGGTGCAAAGTTATTCGCACCCATCATATCGTAAAATTCGCGAATAACCTGCCAACCGTCACAAACATGTAAAGAAAAATGAACCGAGTCATTAAACATGAAAGCTTCCTTTACATAGTCTCATCTTTCATTATTTCACATGCTGGCAGCGTGACATCGCTAGGGTTTTCAAGTCCTGCATTGACTACTCACAAAATGGCGGCAAGTCTATTGAGATTTGACCAAAAAGTTTACACGGTATACCTATCCTATTGCCATTCACCACTCGGTGGGGATCAGTCGTCAAGCGTACCTGAGCTGTGGAGTGAGATAGGCCTGATACCACCTCTGATCGTATCGGTTTCCTATTCCATTAAATTCAGGAGAGTATGGACTAGAAGGTGCATCGAAATTATGATTAAATTTATAGCATTGACGAGCTTAGCGAGGTTCCTATTCCGATACAAAAAGAACAAGCAGGTCTAAAAACAAACAAAACTTACCTCTGCTTCAAAAGTATGTAAATACGGCCTTGGATTCCTGTACTCTATCTGCAAGTAGACCTCGTGCTCCCATATCATGGTCTTCCTGTAGAGGCAGTAGATGCGGAAGAAATAGGAGCGTTTGCTGTTGTCCTTGATGAGGCAGAGGACGCCCGTGTCCTTCTTCTTCCATTCCGAGTGCCTTGGAGACTCTGTTGTGAACAGCTGCACTACAGCTGTCGCCAGGCTCTGTGGATACAAGGTTAAAAAGTATTTTATATAATATAACGAACTGAAATATTAATGCATAGCATAGCATATGCTCACGACTATATTCCCCGAGGGAACGGGGAGTGAGCCCGTCGCCGTCGGGACTTGTAATGTACATTACAATACATGCCTCCAAATCGAAGTTTCGTCACGATGTTTTCGGTCACCGAAAATCAGTGGTATTACAAATCGTAAATAAATTCCGAATAACTCATCAGTACCAGTCGGCCTGGACGGGGATCGAATAAGAAGGCAAGGTTACTCGCCACTGGACCATCACGGCTTGCACGACAAATATTAATGCATTTCAACTAAAACATTGTATCTCTGGTACTGGTCCATGAAGGAGCTGATGAAGGGTAACCTCCCTTTATCACTCAAACTTGGACTCGTCGAAATGTGTATTCTGCCTATCCTACGGGGCTCAAACATGGTCTATAACAGAATCAAATAAGTCCAAACTCGAGGTGTGTCAGACAGCGATAAAGCGTACCATATTGCGAATTAAAAGGAGAGATCGCGTCAGGAACACCACAATACGCAAATAGCCGATGAGGGTGAGAAAAACGCCAGGTTGAAATGAGATTAGGCCGACCATGTCTGTCGATTACACCCGGAAAGATGGGCCAAACTTTTGACACCTTGGATCCCGGAGAATGGACGTCGCCGTCAGGGTCGACCCTGGAAGAGTTGGAGACGACCTTTGACGAAGGGTGGATGCATGGAAAATAAAGGGGGAGGCCTTTGCCCAGCAGATGATATAGGCTAAGGAAAAAATGTATCTCTGGAAAACTTTGACAACGTGGTCCAATTAGTGGACTAGATTGTGCTTAGATAGACAGAGAGACTGGTGGGCGCACTGTATGTGGTAAAACACCTTAGTTTAGGTACATTACACTCAGTTGCAGAAACACTCATTAAAGTTAATCCTCCATTAAATCTCTTGCTAGCTTTTACTACGTCATGTCAACAAGACAACGCCATCATGTCAAATCCAAAACGTTGTTTGAAGTGCCGGACTTTTGGTAGTACCTAACTAGTAATCTGTGACTTTATAACCAAGAAGGCAAGACGCACACCGATGATGCACGCAACAACGATTTAAGTCGTTGAACGATGTAATCATGAATATGGAAATGTCAATAAGTGTGCCAAGATCGTAACATTGTCTACCCCAATGGGAGACATGCACCAGTGTTTTAATATTCGAAAATAGTTATACAAGGTGTAAAATTAAATGCGTCCATCTAAGTATGCCTACGGTTTTTAAAGCGATTATCAGACCATCAAAACTTTTATTATGAGACCGACGTAAATCGCGAAAAAATCGGTTGTTCAATAGAAAACGGCAATGGCTACTTGACCCAATTGTATGGAACAGCAGATTTATTTTCGCGAATTTAATGTTGGTCTTTAGGAACTGAAAATCTAAGGTAAAAGACATTTTCTAAATGCCAATCAACTTTAGACATTAACTATGGCAATTGAGAGTGAAATGAAAATTATAAGGGAATTATCGAGTTTGCTTGGCGCCATTGCGCTTGCTGTGTTTCGTGTTATTTGAAATTCGTAAAAAAAAATGGTTTTAGTGATGTTTGTGACATAATTTCGTGCGGATTGTGTACCAAACAGTTGCGTAAATGACCAACGTAACAGGAATCTCAAATAAATACGATAACAGAACATAAGTATTGGTTCAAGTTAACTCGTACTTGGTCATTTTGGCGGCAACGCGCGAGCTTACAAAATCGACCATAGATTCATCGTCATCTATCATCCTCTCATCAAAAAATAAAGAATATAAAGAAAATAAAAACTAATGGCTCAAAAGGACTAGTATCCAGAGCCGTTAAAGAAATTATAAAAAAAAATGAAAATTATAAAAAATTGTAACACTACTTTTCACTTGATGCTTTATACTGGTTAAATGAATCTTGATACTTTCATTAGGTTGTTATTATTAGGGTTATGTACGATTTGTAACACCATTGGCTTTTCGGTGAAGGAAAACATCGTGAGGAAACCTATATGCTTCAATTTCGAGGCATGTATTGTACCCAATGTCCATTATAAGTGGCGACGGGCTCACCCCCGGTCACACTGGACAGAGTTTCAGTACTACTGGTGAAACATGGATGTTCTGAGGTTTCAGAATATCTCTGACTACCCTCTCGGGAATATAGTCGTGAGTATATACTAATGCTTATGCTAGACACTTACACTAGTAGTTAGACTATTACCCGAAGGCGGCCGACGGCAGACCCATAGGCGCGGGTTAAATGACCATAGATTTTTTGACAATCTCTTGCGGTCGTCGACACATTAATAGATCTAAAATATCTTAAAGAGAGTTAAGAAGTACAACATACATTTGCTTACATCAAAAATAATCGGTGCCCGAATTATTTTATACTTTATAAATATTTGTTTTTAGCATTGGGGGTTTTTTAAATTTGTAATTTAATGTTATTTCGTAATTTTTAAAGTTACATGAAAACTACTGAACCAATTTTCATGAAACAAAGCTAAGAACACTCTCGCAAAAATAAGCTTTCTATCTAAAGAAACCGCATCGAAATCTGTCCACACGTTTGGGAGCTATGATGCCACAGACAGACAAACAGGCAGATAGACCGACATAGGCATCAAACTTATAACAGCCAACTTTTTGCGTAGGGGGTTAAAAAGAAAATTGTAGGCAAATTGTATGTTGTGTAGTATTATGCAAATATACCAGTTAACAGAATCTTGATACTTTCATGTCTATATAGAGGTAGTGAACATAAACAGGATCAAGACTAGCACTTTCACTGTCTAGGTTTGCATCACAGTTAGGGGCCGTCCATAAAATTTGTGCAGGCCATAAACAAAGGAGAGGTGAATAATGGCTAATAAAATCGCGGAGGATAGAGTTATCATGGCACAAAATATTTTATTGTCATGAATTCATGATACTCATATATAAAACTTTCAATGGTTTTCACTTTTACTGAGTGATAGAAGATTAATTAAAGTGTGATAACTTAAGCAAGGAACTAAAACATCCTAAACATTAATAATTAGAGAAAATTATTTTGATGATAAATCAAGGTATATCAACGACAAGACAACAACTTTCAAGAGACCTGTGTTATCCATTAAGAGAATGGGGGAGCTGTGGTTCTTGGTCTGAGTCATATTTAGTTCAACATGAGTTGTTAGTTATTACATTAGTTCAAGCCTATGTCCAGGCCTTTTAGAAAATGTATAATTGATCAAGCATTTTCTTGGACAGCTTTTTGTCTGTTATTGAGGAAGCATGCTGATACGTTAAAAAATGACTTAACTTTTTTTTTTATTTCTGGACAAAATAGACAAAGTCTTATCTCATTGTAAGTACAAAAATAAGCAAAAGAATGTGATGAATAGATAAAACATTGGTGCTTCTCCCTTGACTGACAACAAAATGACATATTTTATGGCCGTCCCCTTACCTTACAATGTAAGGAGTGAAATTTCATTGCCTAGGTTAAGTAGTACTAGTTTAGTAGTATATTGTTACACTGTGCTATGAAGCGGCAATAAAAGTAATTCAACTTTTACTTTCATGCACCTACTTTTAAACAACACTAGATGGCACTTTTTTGCCACTTTCTGACTTAGTATATTATAATTAGATATTCTATTTATGGTAATAAACAAATTTATTATTATTATTGGCAAAGGCCTCCTCCAACCATTAGTCGGGGAAATCTACGGATTTTTGTATGGAGTAGGTTGCATTAATTGCACTTTTGGGAAAATTTGGAAAATTTGTTTTTACACATTAAATTTGCCTTTTGATAATTAACTGTCTCTATTGCTGGTATGCTGGTCGAAATATTTTTAGAAATAAGCTTGCCATTTGTACATTAATATCGATTTTAAGGTATTTCTCAGGTTCCTGAGCCTATATAACCACGAAATCTCGACAAAAGTGTTATAAACTAACAGTAATATTATTTCAAACACAATTTATTAAAGTGTCTTTAATGCCATCTCAAACCTTATTTTTCCTAGACTACATCTCCATTTATCTCTATCTGTAGCTATCCTAGACCATGTAGCACCAGCTACAGCCTTTATGTCATCAACCCATCTTCTGAGTGGCCTGCCTCGTTTCCTTTTATTATATCTTGTGAACCAGTGCATTATTGTTTATTCCCTCCCTCTGATTGTATGTCCGGTCCATCTCCATTTAACACTTTGGCTGCTAAGCTCTAATCAATGATACTTGTGCAGTGCTGAAATGAACGCCCCTAGGTGAAATGCTATAGAACTGACTCGCTACGTGGGTTCTTGCGCAATGCAGCCTATTTGTTGCTGGTCTACGACGTAGGTCGTCAGCAGCTAAAGTGTTAATGAATAAGCACAAAGCCTCATACACCCCAACTGATTTATGACAGAATAATTAGATTGAAACAATAATTTCACTTATTCACATTTTAAGTTTTGAGGCAAAAATGATTTGTTATCATTTCAGCAATGAATGAAAGCGCTAGCGTGCTCGTGGATACATTTTAAGAATCTTGTTTCGGTAGTAAGTAGTGTGCCTGTGCGGTGGGTTGAGATCGAGTTTAATAAATTTTAAATTTTACAAACAAATGATTTATAATTTTGAAAAAAAATTACCTATGTTGAATGAAACCATGATAATTCGATTCTGCTCCCGATTCTTAACAAACTACTTTCTAGTTTTGCGTTAATTCATTAACACATTGTATAAGTACAGGTTATATGCAACTATCAAAGAGTTTGCGTTTGATGGTCATACTCATTTCTCTGTTCCTCATGATCTCTTTCAGACTCCAATACTGTTTCAATGCATTCCCTATACATCGATCAATTTCTTTTGAAGTTAGGTCTAGTGGCGATATTACCTGACCCAGATAAACATATTCATTTACATAATCGATTGTATTATTGTTGACCTATTACCTTATGAATTACCTTATATTTAATTCTGAATAAGGTAAAACCTATTTTATACGGACTCAAACTGGTGTGTTGAATACAATCAATTTTGTTAAATTAGAATTGTAATATAACATAATAGGCATTGTTAATTTAACGAAGCAGCAACACGTACGATATCAAATATATTACAAAATCATCCACAATGACACAGCTGGTCAAAATCTGTCTTTACAATTAAGAGAATAAAGCATTCCAAATTCATATTTCGGATTTAATTTCATGGCCGAATCGAATTTACGACGAAAACAAGTGTTATCGCAGAGCTATCGACAGATAATCCGCAGATAAACCGATAGATACGTAATCTAGAACTCTGAATCACGATTCCGGCCACGGATTATGTGCCAATATCCTTACCTGGCATTTCGGTCCAATTAGACAAAACACCTGCTCGTTCTCATCCCGCGACAGCAGGATGCTCGGCCTATTCTCTCCCCTCGGCATCCTGCCCAATAAACTCAGGAAACACACATAAAATCACTTTAAACACGCACGAACCGACGAATCAGTCAACATAACTTTCCGACATTTTAACGTGAAAAAGTACGTATTTTGGCACTCCCGAGCGTTTCTAGACAACAATACGAGCATTTCTCACGACGCGGAAATGTTTATTTCATAATTTAGAGGCAATAAACTCGGAAAACTTGCAATTTACTTTCTCTACGACCCCGTACGTGAAACATCAATCATCAAATGTCGGTGTTGCCAGCGTATTCCAAGCTAATTGTCAAAGTCAAACGATTCCTACGTCACGTCAATGTCAAAAACATTGTAGAATTTTAGGACTTCGCATCTCTGACGATTTTTGGCCTCGTTAAAATAACATTATGTTAAAAACACCACTAATACTTCTAGAACATTAACACAGAAGTAACCAAACAAATGGAACTCTGATTTATTAAGCGGTAAACGAAATGATAATTTTCCCCTCGGCAACCCTTTCAGGCAAAAATCACTCATGTTTTATAGTCGATCGATTGATCGAAAATATCGCAAATAAATACAGTACCACATAATACCCATGCCAGCTTCCTGTAGTACCGCTATTCTGTGGTGTGGACATGGATTGGTGTGGACATTTCCAGTTTTCTCATCTATTTCCAACTTCCAGAGTTTTCCTGGGTGTCTGTACAGCTAAGAACAAGAACCTTCTTTGTGGTAAGGCTCGGTCAAATCCATTGATCAAAAAGTTTTATTTACTCATATCAAAGGTAAAGCAGCGATTACACTTGCAGTTTGTCGGGCCCAGTTTCGGCATACATTGCCTGATTTGTTCTCTCTATTTCAAAGTGTAGGTATCAAAGCAAGCAATTTATGCCGAATCGAACCCGACATGTTGGGTAATGTAATCGCTGCTACCTATGTGAGGTCAAAGCACCTTAGGGCACAGTATCCACTAAAGCGGAAATGGGCGGAGTGGAGATGAATAGCAAAGCGGCTAGGATGTATCCACTGAAGCTGAGCGGAGCGATAATTATGTATGCTGGCTTGTTGGCAGCGGCATCGCTGCTCCTCACGGTCTGCCGCACTAACCCTCACATCTCCGCTTTGATTACGACAAAGAACATCAGATTTACGACCAGTCATCTCCAGTATGTGTAAGTATATGCATTAAAATACGTGACTCATCTCAGAGGTCAATTCAGAATGAGTCATTTTATCGTAAGTCCATAAAGGTCCGGTCATGGTCCGGTATTACGACAAATTTCTTTCGAATACGTAAGAAAACCCACTTATTTTGTGTGGGTGACGATTTATACTTTTTTCTCCTTTTTTGGACTTGACATGGTCTAATCGGGTCCCAAGTTGTTACAGTATAAAACACGCTCTACCCACACCATCCGACCCAATTAATTCATAAAATATAGACTGATAAAATATCGTATGATTTGAATAAATGTAAATTAATCAATAATCATAGTTAGAACGTTAGTTTGATATTTTACAGTTGACATGCAAGGTCTAATAAATTATTTTAAGGGGAGTATCAGACCATCAAACTGAACAACTTTCTCTATGGGACCAATATGGAAATCGCGAAAAAAAATCGGATGTCCTATACAAAACTGTCAACCAAACTCGACCCGAATGTATGGGACAATTTTAATTTCGCGATTTCGTTATTTGTACCATAGAGAAAGTTGTTCAGTTTGATGGTCTGGTACTCCCCTTAAAATAGTTTCAGCTAATTTTGTTAGACCTTATAGTATAACATATAGCATTCGGTGGCGCGTTGTGGAGAGGTATGGACACTCAATCATGAGGATCCGGGTTTGAATCCTCCTCCTATCTTTTTTGATTAATTCATTGCAGGCTCCAAGACAGATTAGAGTCATCCCCCGGGCTAGCTAGACTTCATTTTCTAGTGTTGTGAATGGTCTTGGTTTACAGGAGTTACAGCTGTAGGAATGTGTGGTGGACCTATGGCCGAAATATATAATACTTACTGCTCTCAAACGGTGAAGGAAAACATCGTGAGGAAACCTGCATACGCTGATGAAAAGATACTGATGCGTATAATAACACCATACACCCTGCCTGAGGGTAGAACTATGCCCTGCAGTGGGACATAGGCTGATGCAGTGATTCTACAGGGGGTTAGGGTAGACAGTTGCATTACTTTAAAGGGTTATGTACCCAAGATATTGAACCACTTTCCCTAAGAAACCTATAGGAAATTTCAATTTCCTATAGTTTTTGTAGGGAAAGTTGTTCAGTATATAGGTTAAATCACCCCTTAAAGTAATGCAACTGTTTACCATAACACCTGTAGGCATATTGCCTTCCTTAATTAAATAAGTATCACAAAAATCTACAATAAATATTTATTTACACAGCCAATCTTAAATCTAATCTATTAAAATCACAAAATGAACTTAACATAAATATTATTTACTGAAGCAAGAGATCTTAAAAGTAACTAGTGAAATGAAAGAGGGATTTTCCAAAATCCATTAAAAATGAAAAGTAGTTCCAAATGGCTCGATAGATGGCGTTGACGCAACAAGGATGAGCGACCTTGCAGATAATAAAATACAAATAAAATTGTATAAATTTGTGATTTTAAGTAAGCAGAAAAATTTGAACATTTACCGTACATGACCACGGTTGCGCCTGACTTGGTGAAATGAATTTTTTTGCTAAATTTTTAGCCTAAATTTCCGTCTCGGCTCTCTCTCTCGCGTCAACGCCATCTATCGCCGTTTGTTGAAACTAAGTTTTACTAGCTGTCATAAAACTCCTCATTAGCCTTAGAGAATCCAGACATTAGCAATCGCTGCGTTATCATAAGAGCCGTCGCACACCTGGCGAAGCGCAGCGCAGAGCATTTTCATTGACAAACCATTATCGACTTTGCCAACGTTGAAATAACATTGAAAATTATTTAACACTTACAACTATCGCCTAAAGTCGGTACGGATATAAAGAAAGGCGCTGCCGTTAGATTCGGATTGATATCCGCGCGTGAACATTGGATTGTGTGAACCACACTCGCCATTCAATGAGTTAGGTTCAAGTTAAGATGAAAAGAAAAACTACTGCTGTAAGGGCTAGATCCCATTGCCAAAGGAAGAACTAAACAACAACAATCAAGTCGCCACGATGCTCTCGGGGACTAGTAGTTGTGTTAATTGATTTTCGACGTTATTTCAACGCTAGCAAAGTCGATAATGGTTTTGGAGTGAAAAATGCTCTGCGCTGCGCTTCGCCAGGTATGTGCCGGCTCTTAGTGCTTAGACGGACGTCCGCGCGAGTTGCGACAGAGACGGTGTGCGTTAAGGTCACAACACACGGCCGCTATAATATGTTGCAGTACTCTTCTAACGCACGCAAGTTGCTAATCGCTTTGTCTCACTCGCACGCAGGAAAGAGACGTGCTTTTGTAATTTTGCGTGCGTTAGAAGAGTACAGCAACATATTATAGCAAAGCTAACAAGGCTAGAAATAGCCGAGAAGTCGCTATAGTGACTCTGATTAAATTAAAATAGGAAGATAGGTGACGCTTGCATTACATACTACTCAATTTATGCGTTCCATACGCTGTAGGCCAGTCACCTATCTTCCTGTTTTAATTTAAACAAAGTAGTGTGAAAAGGCTGTCATATACGAATAAAGAATTTATTCGTAGGCTGTAAAGTTTCTAATAAAGTACAATTTGACAAACCTATCTGTTTGTATGTGACCGCTCGTCATCACACTTAATGTTCATAAATTGAATAGTTTGATCATAGGTTCTACTTGAATTTCAGCGGTTCCAATTCGTATTCGAAAATGGCATCGATTTTTGTCATTTTCGTATACGAATTGAAACTTGATACCGAAAGCCATTAAATAAGAAAAAATTGTCCCAAATGGATCGATAGATGCCGGTGACGAAAGATGGTTGAGAAATCTGGAAGATTATAAAATCAAAAACAGTGCAAATTCGTGTTTTTAAGTAAACAGAAAAATATGAACAGATATTTTATCAATGGATGCATTTTTGTTTTCTTTTTAGCTTAAATTTCCGTTTTCTCATCTAACTCACGTGAACGCTATCTATCGAGGTATATTGAACTAGTAAAACGTAGTTCAACTTTCAGAAAACTTCTAATTGACGATTTGACCTTGAGAAATATTCTGTGATAAATTGCAGGTCGAGAGCCTGCTCTAAAGATGCACTGAGCGTACTGTACCTATTTAAATATTGAATAATTTGACATAGCAGCTACTACAGAATTGAACACGAGTACAGAAAACGCGAGTAGAAAATTGGTACTAACTTTTGACTGTCACATTTACATTCAGCCCTACTTCCTTATAGCTTACCCGCCTTTAAAATAATTGACAATCGATAATTTATGTAACAACTACACAATTAACTTTATTGTCTTACTATTAAGGTGTGTTACAATTGGTAGAAGATTACATTTTTGAAAAGTATTAGGTACGTCTGAAATTATATTTCTCGCATAACATTGAATCGTGATAGGTATTAGTCCACATGGATTCTACTAATCAAATTAAACAACTTTTACTATGGGCCTAAGGCGCGGTTTATACAGAAGAGACGCGTGGCGGTGGCGGATAGTCAAAGTAACACAATTATAAACCGCATAGCGTCGTTTGGAGAATTATGCCCGCATTATAAGGGCATGATCAGACCATCAAACTGGACAACTTTCTCTATGGGACCACCATCGAAATCGCGAAAAAAAATCTGCTATCCCATATATTTGACTCGAGTAAGTTTGCAGTTTTGTATGGAGGACAGCTGATATTTTCTTCGCTATTTCGATTTTAGTGCCATAGAGTAAGTTGTTCAGTTTGATGGTCCGATCATTCCCTTAAAAGTGTCAGCATATTAAGACGGACCTATGTAGTATAGCTATTGAATAAAAACCAAGAATCAATTTGATAAAAAATATTGCAACAGGCCTACATTGGCATCTAATGAAAACCTACTTACTTATACCCACTTTCAATACACGTTTTACATAGATATGTTTGTACATAACACATTTAGGACAGTTAGGTATTAATTATTACATTTCAATAATCCTAATTACGTTTTATAAACGTATAAATAATTTCAGTTTGTCGTTTATTTGATTCACGAGACCATTTTGTATGAGGGATAAGGTGTTTTTTCCATAGATGTAACAAAAAGGAGGAAGAGTACCAGTGAAGTACCACTTTAGGGTGTTTGTCCATTGAAGATGTGTGAGGCAGTATCTTTGCGAGGCTCCATCGCGTCATAAGGTTATTAAAGCGCTTCGATTAAGTCCGATTGGTCGATTGTTCCCTTGCACATTTTCAGTGGACTACCGTACTACTACTATGGTTATTTTAAAGTGACTCCTAGTGATTCCTACTGTCGATTGTAATGATGTCGATAAGCGATAGTTCTTAACAAAATATTATTTAAAGGAATTCCTTTTATATTAATTACCGCAGTACAGAGACTATAGGTATCACATCAACTGCTTGCCAATTTAGAAAAATCCTGTATAGTTAAAGCACACATTCTTCCTTCTTTTGCTTTCATCTAAGTTATTTACAAATGTTTCATTACAGAAATAATTTCGAATGAGACTACTGTTTTTTTAGATTAATTATTATTATACTTAGTTATAGTTGTATAGGGTGGTATAGTTTAACATTTATCAATTTTTTCAAATGTTTACATTCAAAAGCGGTCTTTACTGCACAGAAAAAAGATACCTACATGCACAAACATTCAAATATAGACTGTATTCAATTAAAATTAAAATTGATTTACGTATGTTCTTAGAGTTTAAAATATTGGCTATATGGGAAAAGGAACTTTATTATGTCCAAAAGGACATCGATGTATGAACCGTTGGGAGACTGGAATGATGTTTTGTATGTTCTATTCCATAAGCGATGTCTTAAAATGTCCACAAAATGTCGAGCGGATAGAGAAATGTCATTGACACACAGAACATCACATCATTGTTCATTGATTGTACAGTATTTTATACTCCGAACTGTGATATTATAATACAATTTCCTTAATTTCTTTTCATGTTACTTCGTAATGTTGAAATATAAGAAATTTATTTGTACAAACTCAAGATCAGGCATCAATCAGGAAGACATTGATTCAGTGAGATCTGTCATGTATTGTTTCCCCTTCCTTGTTTGGGGTAAATATTTCATTCATTAGTTATCATTACCCCAAGACAAAGTTGCCTGAATTATTCGACGTTCAATTGTTTACATTTTAAAACATTTGTAATGAAATAGGATTATGGTACGACTTTAATATTAATGAATAGAGGCAAACAGCTAGAATCTAAAACACCAAGACATCGAATAGGCCACAAGAACCTGTAGATATAAATTCGATGGTTAGAGAAGAGAGTAAGGCAACTATAACGTTGATTTGTTTCTGCCATCGATTGTTTTTTATATGTAGAATCACACTAGTTAAATATTGTCTCTAAATAGAAAACTACACAAAATTCGATAGGATAGAATGGTTCTAAAATCTATGGAGATTGAATACAAATATAAACGAAAACGTATATAGCCAATTATAAAAACATTTATCGTTCTGCACGAAAAAGTAAGTTATGGCGCATATCGCGTACGGAGCTATAATTTAATCTTCTATAAACGCAATTACCCCATAGATGAGATAACCCCATAGATATAATTACCCCAAAAAATCAATTATCCCATAGATTACATTATCCCATAGATGAGGCGACTCCATAAATGAAATTACCCCATAGATGTGATTACCTCGGGTGGTCACGGTCACCTGGGGTAATAGCTTAAACATATTCTCAGTTGGAAGTAGCGTTGAAATTGCGTTTTGCACCCTGTTTATATTAAGCGTAAGTTCAAAATAAATAAAAATATGTGAAGAAATAACGATGAGAAATAAAGATATTGAAATATATATCAAATAACACTAACACTTAACATTTCCAAATAGTTTTGTTTTGACATCATCTGATGAAAAGAAGAACTTATACAACGTGATAATGAATTAATGCAAAACTAGAAAGTAGTTTGTTTAGAATCGAGGGCAGAATAGAATTATCATGTCTTCCACTTAGGCAAATTTTTGAAAATATTAAATTATTAGTTTGTAAAATTTAAAATTTACTGAACTCGATCTCAACCCACCGCATAGGCACACTCACCCTACTTACTACCAAAACAATATTAATAAAATGTATCCACGAGCACGTTAGCGCTTTCATTCATTGCTGAAATGATAACAAATCATCTTTGCCTGAAAACTAAAAATGCGAATAAATTAAAATGTTGACTATTAAAATAATGAAATTATTGTTTCAATCGAATTATTTTATTATAAATCATTTGGGATGTATGAGGTTTTGCGCTTATTCATTAACACGTTTCATTCTTCGGTCTTTGACATAATCACGAATAATTAAGTGCCACATGGATACATTCTTTCGTCGTGTTATACTTTCATTTGATATCAAGCCACAGTCGTTCGTATAACTTTTTACTGTTATTCCATCTCAATAAATATTATTTATAATATCTCAATCTCTCATCGTCTTACGAATCTTTTCGACTTTTTTTCTTACGTTCAAATACTTTTAAACAACGCACAGTCTTCACATATATTTTGATTTATAGTAATAGATATCATATAAATATTAATGACGAAAGGAATCCTCGAAGAACCCACCAAATAAACATTAATAATGTTGGTCCTTCGAGTCGGATTACAATTTCTTTATTTGAGAAATACCTGCAAGTAGTTTTAACTCATTTGTGGTGAATATATATTTCTGGATATATTTTTTATTTTGATACTATTAGCTGCTGATATAATTTGTCTAATATTCGGTCTTATGATGTCATAGCTTTATTAAAAACAGCCTCTAAAACATGATCTTATTATCGAGAATCACGAATTACCAATGCATAGTTCCTTTCAATCATTTCCCAGTGAAAAATTCCTATTGCGATTTCATACTACGAACTTTGTGTATGATAAATTTTCTTATTATTTACAACTTTAATTATTTTGATTCTGTTACTGTATTCCCTAAAATGTACCAACGGCTTAATTATCAGTCAATAGTTAATACAGGGTGTTAGCTTAACTAAGTTACATACTTTGAAAACTTCAGACCATAAAAGTGAACCACTTTTGACCAATATTGAAATCGCGAATTAAAATGTATTGTTCCATAGAAAATGTCATTAGCCACTAGACGTAAATGTATTCAGACAAGATCGTTTTTTTCTCGCGATTTCTATGTTGTCACGTCTTATTAAGAGTTCAATGGTTTTCTCATATAGTGAAAATTGTTCAGTTTGATTGTCTGAAGCACCCCCTAAGTATACAGCTTATTTAAGTTCACCCTGTGTATCATAGAATAAAATACTTATTGAAGCTGAAAAATTTTGCTGTTGTATTAACTTTCACTTTTTTTAAACTATGAAAAATCTATGACGTTACATTTTATTTATAAAATAACGGGGATACGTAGTCTAATAACTAAGCCGTCGATATCCAAATAATGTTTAGATTTAAGACAATTGTCTCTATTGATATTAATAACCTTTTTAATAAAGCATGAATAATGACTAAAGATCGGATAATCGGATGCATATTTACCTAAAGTTGAGGTGTTGGCTATTATGGAATACACTTTTGTATCGACATTTTTATTTTTCATTTAATAATTTATAGAAGTGGCTTCCATACTATGCATCCGAGTAGTTATGCATTCCCAACTTCCTAACATCCCGGGATTTATTTTACCGAAAAACATATTTGTTTCTTTTTTAAATTAAACAGTTTTATGAAGTCGCTTCCACACTATACATCCAATTTAGTTATGTATTGCCGGATTTCCTGGCATACAGGATTTATTTAAAAAAGAATATTTTAAGAAGCCGCCTCCATAATTTCTTAACCAAAAATGAAGTTTAGGTAAATATGCATCCGAATATCCGATCTCTAATAATGACGATAAACACAAACTATGTAATGAAACCATTGCTATGATTTTATTTCATTCTTAAAACTCAATATTTTATTTCATATGTTATTGGTACGTATTTTATATAGTTTCCAAGTTTTTTCACTACTAAGTAGCTCTATACATTTCATTTATTGTTTATGTACACTATATACAAAATATGCAAAAAAAAAACAATTTGTATACAGCACCAAAATGTACTTAAATCTCACTCAAACAATAAAACGAAATTGTACTTTTCGTTATCTAAAATAATTCATTACTTAAAATAAAATATAAAACAAAGCTGCTGGTTAATTCTCGAATTATAAAATGGTGTAACAAAACAATCTAGTAATTATCACAGGGGTGGCCAAACTTCATACATTGTGCTGTCTACATTACAATTTAAGATGTACCTGGTAGTGTACCTTCAACTGCAACAGGTTTAGCAATGAGTGTATATGAATAGCCGGATTTTGATAGACATACTGTAATTTTTTTTCGCTTTAAATTTTGTTATTAATCTCTTTACGAGACAACGTCGACGTGACGACTTGGCCACCACTGAATTAGACCATCAAACTAAAAAACGTACTACGGTAGCCTACACCCAAATAAAATAAACAAAAAATCAGCTTTTTCATACAAAATTAGTATCGACTCGACTCTAATGTATGGAAAAGCATATTTTTTAAATTTTATTTTGATTTTGGCTCCATAATTAAAGTTGTTAAGTTTCATGGTCTAAACTCTAAACAATCCCATTAAATATTACAATGATGTTTTGTTACTGTGAGTAAGGAACAACATTAACAACAAACGACATTATTAGTGGTTCAGAGAATCATATAATCGATAGTAAAACATCTTTTACGATGCATTTAGATCGATATTTTATGAAAGGGCAATCGAAAATTGGATGATTAGGAACCCCATTTTAAAACATCGTTAACTATTAATGTTAGACCTCATAAAACTATCGAAAAAGATTCCACATGCAAAAGTAGCATCTACAGCTTAAATACAACGTGTTAATGAATTAACGCAAAACTAGAAAGTAGTTTGTTTAGAATCGAGAGCAGAATCGAATGATCATGGTTTCAACATAGGTAATATATTTCAAAATATTAAATAATTTGATTGTAAAATTTTAGATTTACTTAACACGATCTCAACCCACCGCTCGGGCACTCTTACCCTATTTGCTACCAAAACAAGATTCTTAAAATGTATCCATGAGCATGTTAGCGCTTTCATTCATTCCTGAAATAATAACAAATCATTTTTGCCTCAAAACTTAAAATGCGAATAACTTTAAATTTTAACAATCAAAATAATGAAATTATTATTTCAATCTTATTATTTTGTTATAAATCAGTTGTGGTGTATGAGGTTTTGCGCTTATTCATTAACACGTTGTATAACATTGCATTTCCAAAAACCTATTACTGCAGATCGATGGAAAAGTCGAATATTGTTTTATAACGCGAGAACTGTACGTAAAGTTAATAGAAGGTATATATTTAGGGTCCCAGTAGACGACGACGGACAATTTTGTCCGCGGACACGTCCGCATGACGGAAAAACTTTAATTGTATTCAGACAACGAAACTAAACAACTAGTGGTGTATTAATAAATCCCACCTATCCCCCTTTCTGGAGACGTCCTTGTCGGACAAAGTGTCCGGTGTCTACGTAGGGCCATATTGCACATAAAAATAGTTGCCATATAACACAATGTCACGTAACAAATCTGCAGGATTTAACTGGCAACTCGTTTTCTCACTAATAAACATTATTGAAGCATTCTTTCACGCACATGCATATTAGAAGTGGAAGATCAAATCATAATACACTGAAATGATAGGATATCAAGTACAGCCCTCTGCTGTTTGGGATTTCTTTAGTTATACAAATAACGTTTATTGTATTCAAAAATTAAAACACTAAACATTATTTGCTATTCCTAAACTCGTTGAAGACCTAGGCACCGAACCGTATGAATCAAGTGTTGCCAGCTACCCCGCAGATTGATCAGTCAGTTAAAACAATAATAATTCTAGTTGTGTCATTAAATATTTGGTATACAAGAAATGCTGCCATTACTTACGTATAATAATCACTCAAAATAAGCGGTTTGGATACAATAGTTTCAAACTTAACAGAGAATGTGCACATAAAATATTTACTGACATTTTATACAATACAAAACATCTGTATTTCACACATAAGTAAACTTTGGATTACTTATCTTATCCCATTTTTAAAACTAATTCTTTAAAAACAAATATTAAACAAAATAAAAAAAAACGTTATTTTTCAAAATCATATTTTTTATTTTCCGTAGCCTCTGGAAAAAGTCTACTTTTAATTTGCAACTTAAGCCAGTTCTAATGGAAATTCCTCTACTCTAATGCTGATTGGCAACTGTTTACCACTAGTACAAACCATCCACTAGACAGAAAATGATGGTATGGGATATAGGAACAATCTTAGCCTCGAACTTGAAGTTGTGTTTTTGAGATACACAATTTTTAATCAAATTATTTAACCAATCACATTGCTCATTCTCTGATAAATTCAAAACAACAACAATACACTTAAAATACATTTAAATTCGAGCCTTAAAACTTACCTTACACATAGTTGCAAAATCTACCATCTTACATGACATTAAGAGCTAAATTTGTACACCATACCCTAAAGGTGGGGCTACATCAGTGCTTTAATACTAGCTGATTGAGATTACTTTAGCTTTGGGCAAGTCCTGAGGCGTCAGTCTGTTCAACTGCAGGGCTCTTTGTCCGCTGGAGCTTCGTCTGATTTCTTCGTCTCTATTAGTTCAGCTTTTGAATGTCCTGGTTGAACTAGTATCACTTGGTCTGTGGATAAAAAATGATGTCTATTAGATATTGGTATTGAAACGTGGTAGAGGCGTTAATAGTAGTTCCGAATTTGAAGCAATCATAGCTAGTAATAATAGACCGACGTACGTAATAGTGCTCTCAAACCGTGAAGGAAAGTGGACGAAAGTGTTCTCAATTTCTCGTTCTTCTCGTAAAGCGTCGACTTTAGTCGTGATATTTAGCTATTTAGTTCATTAATTATAAATATTATTATATCTACATCTAGTAATAATCTACTGGTGAAACGTGGATGTTCTGAGGTTTCAGAACATCTCTGAGTACCCCCTCGGGGAATATAGTCGTGAGCATATACATACATCTAGTAATAAAATCATTGTAGTAATATTGGATGATATGTTGATCTAAATAAATTTATGCATTGTAGGTGCAACACCACAACAATATTTTAGTATTTATGTACACACCGCAGTACTAATCTACCCCTTGTACCGCGCGGACGCTGCATCCACCAAGTGCTGCGTGTACCTAACTATTAAAATATTTTATTATCATTTACCCTGACAAAAATGTATACCACAGTCGTAATCGGCGATGGGAATGCTTCCATTAGGTAATTAATTCATTTGTCAGGTTTTGAGGTCTTTTGTTACCTTGTTTACAGAACATTAATATGTCACGGTCGCTATCACGTTTTACAACCCAAGTTTTATGTATTTGACCTGTACATCTGTCTGTACACGCGTACCGTTCCTTTTATGTAAATATATTCAATTTTTCTTGTCTCCAAACAAACCTCTATCTTTGAGCATGAAGGTACTTTATGCATAAATCATAAAGGTATTTGTGTTCAATGTTATTGAAATGTATCGCCATAGAAAATCTTCTTGTATACTGAACAATTGTGTATGTATGAAAGCGATAGGATTCGAAATAAAGACAGTATTTGGACGTACTCATGTTTTATTATTAAAATCCATGGTGGTCCAGTGGCGAGTAATCTTGCCTGCCGTGCAGGAGGCGATGGTTCGATCCCCGTCCAGACCGACTCGTACCAATGAGTTTTTCGGATTTTATGTACGATTTGTAACACCACTAGCTTTTCGGTGAAGGAAAACATCGTGAGGAAACGTGAGGTTTCGGTACTACTGGTGAAACGTGGATGTTCAGAGGTTTCAGAATATCTCTGACTACCCTCTCGGGGAATATAGTCGTGAGCATATGCTATTGCTAAAAAAAAATCTGCTGTCCCATACATTTTAGTCGAGTCGGTATTGCAGTTTTGTATGGGACAGCAGATTTTTTAACTTTTTCTCGATGTTGGCTCCATAGTGAAAGTTGTTCAGTTTGATGAAGATGGTTGAAGATGTTTACATGAAAAAGATTACGATATGGTTTTTAGGTACCCCGGACTCCAAATGAACCTTTTTTAGAATTTTTGTGTTTCTGTTTGTTAGTATGTTTGTAACAGCATCACGCAAAGACTACTGAATCGATTTTGATGACACTTTTTTTGTTTGATAGCTTATGATCTGACTTAAAATCTAGTATGGCATGAACATCGAAATCGCGAAAAAAAATCAGCCATACAAAACTGCAAACCTACTCGAGCCAAATGTATGGGACAACAATTTTTTTTTCGCGATTTCGATGTTGGTCCGATATAGAAAGTTGTTCAGTTCGATGGTCTGATCATCCCCTTAAAAAGTGTCGCGGGACGAAGTCGTGGGTAAACTCTAGTATATAATAATTATAATGACATAGAGATCTTCAATTACGGTATGCCATACATCTTACAAAGTATAGCGATATCAGCAAACCTAAAACAACAGACTTTAAAAACAAACAAAAATTTGCAAGCTTATTTAAAACAAAGGGTTTTTACGGTAACCAGCATTAAATCTACATACATTAACGCGCAAACGTCATAATGTATGTCACGTATGTAATAATTAGTCACAGATAATTATTTTAAACTGTCTCAACTCAACGTAAAGGGTTTACTTTGAATAATGAGTTTTGTTAGTCGTTCGGACTTTGCATTTCAAAGAGACTAGTATTGCAGCTTAAGGCGCATTAGTTGAACCAAAATACCTATCTTTTATTTTTCATTTTCCGACTAGATTTATACGGTTTTTGAGAGTTACGCGGTTATTATTTAATCTAGAATTAAACATTTTAACGGGTTTTTACCGCGTTTAGATATATTAATAATAGTAATATCAGGGACTCAAATATACTTAAACGCGGTAAGAAACCGTTAAAATGTTTAATTCTAGATTAGATTTACACAATTAACCGAAACCAAAGTCATACCTCAGTATTCTTGGATAGTTTATCTAATGAGATCATAAATTGAATACACGATTTGAATTACTTCACTCGATAGAAAATAGTCACAAAGCTGACGTATTTTCATGTATTTAAAAAAAAAAACATGTTTTAGAAGACCTTAAAATAGTTTCAGATTTTTGGTATTTATACTCACATATTCACGATTAGTTTATCTAGTGAAATCATACAAAATTTATAAAAGTGCTATTGTTTGATTCTTTTTAATCGAAAATACATACGCACTTTTCGGAGGGCTGGGCAATCGCGTTTCTTATAGAAAATATTCCTCTGAACCTATAGCTCCTTAATAGCTAATAGCATTAGATCAACACAGTCATGTTTACCTATTATATGATATTCCGGTACGATAATATTGTAGATATCATAAAATATTTTCTAAAATTTTGGTAATTGTCGAATTATAGTTTAGTCTACATCTACACTAATATTATTAAGAGGTTGGTAGAAGTGTCCGGCGACCGAAGGGCTGGCGCTTACCTCGGGTAACGCATATCGATTGCCATCCAGCGAGGTAACGCTGCCAGCGTCGTCGGCACTCTTCCGCAAGACGGCAACCTTGAGCACATCTTCTATTTAGCATAAGCAGAGAAGATGTACTCGAAGGAGCCTCATTCTGATTCTCTGTTTATTTTTATTTTAACCCTGGTACAAATAAACGTAATCTTATACCAAGAATAAACTAAGAATAAGCAAAATGTCTACTAATAAACCCAGAATAACTTAAACCTAGTATAACGTCGGCGTAATTGTTCTATATCTTAGACAAATTTCTGTTTTTTTCTAAGTTTATCTATGAACGGCGACGTTGCCACCAACGGAGTTATGAGTTTATAAGTAAGAAATTATGATCTCTTTATTCTTAGCTTATTCTAATCATAACTATTCCTAATAAGAAGTAAGTTTTTATTTGTAACAATGTTAATGTTTCGTTTTTTCTTTAGCTTGATTAAGTTAGGTATTATTTAGATAAATTATGTAGTATTTATGTTCTTATATTGTAAATATAATTGTATGTAGGGGGTAATATCTGGAACTACTGACCCCATATAAATAGTCAAAGACTGAACCGATTATAAACATTCTTTCACTAATAGTGTTCCTGAGAAACATATTTAGTCTATATTATGATAAATATAAGTTTTCCATTCGAAATATCTACATTTGTAAATCAAGTCGTACAAAAAAGCACTGGTTGGCTACTTTATTGGCGTGTGCTGACCTCATAGATCTAAATAAAAGTCTGCGACATAATACAGGGTCCTTCTTAATATACTGATACTTTCTTAAGGGGATGATCAGATCTGGCTTTACGGTGAAGGAAAACATCGTGAGGAAACCTGCATGCTTTAATTTCGAGGCATGTCTTGTACCCACTGTCCATTACAAGTGGCGACGGGCTCACTCAACGTCACACAGGACAGAGTTTCGGTACTAGTGAAACGTGGATGTTTTGTGGTTTCAGAATATCTCTGACTACCCCCTCGGGGAATATAGTCGTGAGCATATGCTATGCTATGCTATGCTATGCGATCAGACCGTCAAAATGAACAACTTTCTCTATAAAACCAACATCGAAATCGCGAAAACAAAAACACGTGCTCCATACAAAACTGCAAACCTACTCAAGCCAAATGTCCCATAAACAGCATCGCGATTTCGAAGTTGGGCCCATAGAGAAAGTTGTTCAGTTTGATAGTCGTATCATCCTCTCAAAAAACTGTCAACTTATTAAGAAGGACCCTGTATATCTAGCTTTTCAGTTTTTCAGTGTTCCACGCGATCGCGAGCAAAGGTTAGTAGAGTGTAAATAAATTGTCATTTCGGTATCAGAATGGATTATGATAGTCAATTTTATATATGTAGGTAAGTACCAAATCTAACTCTAGAAATATTCCAATCTGATAAGATTATCATTATCAGAATATAATACACATTCTTTGTCCCAGGTCATTGATCTTTAACGCACCTGACTTAGCCGCCCGTTATCAATGACCCGAACTGATAAAAGTGCTCCGACCGAAGGCCCTCGAATCAATCGATTATCACCCTAGGGCGTCATTTCTCTGTGATAATTACCTCTTCTATAAAGGCAAAATAGTTTTATCAGGGGACCTCGTATAGTATGTCAAGTCTATGACCTTACTAAATAAAGATAGCTAGCTAAAAGCGTAATTTTTGCTGCCTGCCGCCATCGCAATGCTGAACTGTTTCACAAATATACGTCATTAGATTAGATAATGCGTCTTAAGAGGCTATGTGAAAAAAATTGGATTCTTCAAAGCATCATATCTCATGAAGTACTAACAGTAGGAGTATGATTTGCGGATATGTGTAAATTTAACATATAATTGAAGTTTTGATTAGAGCCAAAACACGATTAAGACACATTTTCTCGATAGAAAAACAAGCCAAAGTAGCCTCCGTCTTTATCGATAAACGCTTGGAAGTGCTAAACGGTGAATATTAGAAACAAGAGGCTTGATTTAAAAAAAAGAGATTGATTTTTTATTAATTTTGATTAGAGCAGAATTGAACTTACATAAATAGTACAATTACAATTAAATAAAGTTTGTTTTATGCTTTCGTCGTTACAGGCGCACGCGCCGCCCTGTCTCTTTCTCTCGCATCAGGCAGTAATATAAGCTATCACACGCCCATTTCGCTTCAATTATTTTTCGACATAGGCCCTTAAGAGGATAGGCAAGTACCGTTTTTTCCATACAAACGTATTCCCCTGTTTCCTTCCTGGATAATGGCACTAGAGCAAAACATTTGTTACCTCTGCTATGTCCCTATGTTTTGCTTTTTTGCATTAATTAATTACTGAACTAGGGACCTGCGAAAATGACCAATTTTAGAGCCCGTTTTCAGACATCCAGCAAACAAATTTGACGAATAAAAACAAAGAAAGCAAAACATACAGACATAGCCAAAGACTTTCTCATATTATTCTTGAAAGAATTATTAAAATCGGTTTAGTTTTGGAGGAGGAAACAGGGGAATACCAAATGCTGTTTTCGTCGATTTTATGTAGATAAAATTGGTCCGAGGTGCAGTTGTCTCTTTCGCACTCTTAGTCGGTGGGGTGTATGGGTGGGGCGGATCGGACAAATATGTATGAAAAGTGGAAAAGTGACCTATTCTCCAAATTAGCATTTCCGCCCGCCTCTCCTCTTAAAGGTCTATCTCTCTAGGAGTAGTTCACACACAGTACTGTCCTGCCCTCGTGTGTAAGGGTCATAAGCAAACACAAATTGGACTTTCCACACTAAATGCAATTAGCTGATCAACCGTTTGTATTAAAATTTGAATTGTTGTTTATTTCCCCTATGTTTCTTTGGAAAAGTTGTTCAGTATCATGAGCACAATCATCCTTTAAACTAATGCAACTGACTACCGTTAGGGTGCCTGTCCACTGATGCGGTGCGACGCTGCGGAGCGGAGAAACGGAGAAATATTAATCAATAAATTTGCATAAAATAAACTTGCGAAGATTTTATGCAATCCTATTGGTTAATATTTCTCAGTTTCTCCGCTACGCTGCCTCGCTCTGCATCAGTGGACAGGTACCCTTACAACCTGAAAACTAGTCCAACATAAAAACCACGAAGCATGCATGCGGATTATATTTTGTGCATTTCCTTTGACGAAGTTTGAAACGGAATAAAATATTATGTGATTCTGGTTGACAAAAACTACCTTGTAGCTACCTATGGATTGGTACAGCCCTTGTGGTCAGACTATAAGAGAAGTGTGTCAGAATTTTAGCTGGTGGTGATCAACTGTCTACCTACTACAACAGGACATGACAAGTGTTAGGGTCAGTGAACATGCAACGCCTTACCCTGCCACAGAATAAATAGTACCTACCGGTACAGAAGAATCACTTCGTAAACAAATTTAAATAAATAGCGACTCTCTCTGCACGGCAATAAGGTGCAAAGTTATTCGCACCCGTCCTATCGTACAATTCGCGAATAACCTACCAATGGTCACAACGACGCGCGTGCAAACGAAAATGAACCGAGTCATTAGACATGAAAGCTTCCTTTACATAGTCTCCCTCTTTCATTCTTTCACGTGCTTGCAGCGTGACATCGCTAGAGTTTTCAAGTCTCGCATTGACTACTCACAAAATGGCGGCAAGTCTAATGAGATTTGACCGGTATACCTAACCTATTGCCATTCACCACTTCGTGGGGATTGCCGTCAAGCATATCTGAACTGTGGAGTGAGACAGGCCTGCCCCTGCTAAATATAACTTGAGAATTCCATCATTATCAATTTAAGTACTGACCTAGATGTTTGAAGTCATGGTTGCCCATGACGTAGAACTATCTAGATTGATAAATCGATCCAAAGCTCGTATTTCGACCTAAAAGCCATATCAGCTTGTTTAATCTATGGCCCTAAACATAGATAAGGATAAAAGTAATTTCTAATATCGCGCCTGCCTCACCTAGCTAGGTAATAATTAGGTGCAGTACCGTACGTGATTAGATAGCTAAGCTTGTGTCGGTCATTATCATATTCGATGGGTGTCGTTCTCGTTGAAATTCTAAGATGCAAGTGCACTTATACTTCATTTAAACTATTATAAAACTGTAACAGAAGTGTGTCTGTACATTGACGATATTTGCAAAATAAAACGGACTTCAAACCAAGTTTTTTTTTTAACTTTGTTCACCATTGTAGAAAATATCGGTGAACATCAGGAAGCTAGAAATAGGTAATCCATGGTGAACATAGATAAAAAAAACAGCTAACTCCTCTTAATTCGGTAAAAAATAACAAAATCACGTAAAACTCCAAGTCACCTATTTTTGAATTTTTTGTCTGTCTGACGGTCAGTTGCACGTACGTTCATTAAAGTTAATCCTCCATAAAATCTGTGTCAGTAAGTGCAACTGGCAGTTAATATCTTGGATATTCATTTGTTTCTTTGTTAGTTCGAGGTTCGAGCATCACGCAACCGACTGGCAACTCGCAACTGGACCGATTTTGATAAACGTTTTGAGTTCGAAAGCTTATGAATAACTTAAAAGCTGGTAGAAATCTCTTTGCTTGTATGTTGTCCGATTTTCGTTAAAATGTATAGTTTTAAAGTTATAGTACCTCAAAGATTTCCATACATTAAAGATGAAAAGATATTGCGATTCCTATTTAGCTTTCCGGCCATTTCTGATTAGCAAAAATAATTTAGCAGAAAGATATACTATCCGACATATCTTAGTCGTTAATAAAGCTGATCTAAGAATAAGTAAGAGTAAGTGTTTGAAGTCTGTTTCTGGAATTCAAAATGGCCTTAAAATTTCGTTGCTATTAGGAATGGGGGATGAATAACTTCAGGTGGCCACAGAACCTAAAAAGGTTCTTGAATCTAGAGCAGTTGCCAAACGGTGAAGGTTTTAATTTGATATTTTTTCTTTTGTTTGTACACGTATCATGTAAAAACTATTGACCATAATATGCTTAGGGCTGAACTTGAAGAGCTATAATATATTTTTAGACTTAACCCGCGACTTCGTCCGCACAAATTATATACCAGATTTTAACTCAGATCATAAGCTGTCAAACAAGAAAAATTTTCATCAAAATCGTTTCAGCAGTTTTCGCGAGATGCTCTCACGGACGGACAAAAATTCTAAATAATTTTAACAAAAAAAAATTGTTTATTCCCCCTCTATTTTTTAATTTGTAGACGCCATTTTGAAATAATGTACCCTATGTCACTCTCACGATTTTTACGAATCCAATGACACCCCATACGTTAAAATCCATCAAGCCGTTTAGGCTGTAGGCCGTGCCAAAGAAATAGACATACAAACATACATACATACATACATACATACATACATACATACATAGATACATACATACATACATACGCTCGAAAAACATAACCCTCCTTCTGTCGCAGTCGGGTAAAAAGGTTGATTTCGAGTCAGGGACACCTAAAAACCATATCGTCATCTTTTTTTGTAAATATCTTCAATGTACAGGCACACTTCTGTTACAGTTTTATACTAGTTAAAAGATAACGCTCACAGGCATATTGTAATGATTCCAAGTAAGCTACTAGGCTTTATATTGTGGAAACATTATAACATCCATGACAGAAACGGGATTCGAACCCAGGCGTTTTTTAAAGGAACACGTTCAAATCAGCAGTGCAAAATGACTGAGTGAGCAAATGTGACTCAGCCAGATTTAAGAGGTATGTACCAGAAAATAGTGAAAATGCACAACTTTTGCGCGCTACTGTAGCACAGTGAACAAAAGCAATAAAATAGCTTCAGCACTGACTCTACTTTATGTCCTCTAGAGTGCGGACTCAGTATTTTATTTTAAAGGGGGTCACAGTCTGGAACAGTCGGTGCCATTGTTTATCATCAATCAATCAAATCATGAATCATTTTGATAAATAATAAAAAGTATGTTAATTATAGATAGAATCCCACTTCAGGCCAAAAGCCTCTTCTCACCAGAAAGTACAAAGTGGACAGCAAATGTAAATGTAAGGAGATTAGTGACCTCAAAATAGATAAGCCAGAAATGTGAATTGGTAAGCGGTTTAGGCATGCCACATAGTTAAACCAATATCTTTGCAGGGAGAAAATCGGATCTTATTTAAGCAACAACTGCTTCAGCATTATCTGGAATTCACCGACGAAGACGTAAACTACTAAATAAACTAACAAACTTGTTAGTGGAGTACGCGCCAATCTAGTCCAAACAACTAAATAAAGCAATCTACATTTATAGCCCCCGCCCGCCTGCATAGTTATCAACACTATACACTGCCTACAAAGAACAGAAAATGACAAGATGACGTCACACAATGACAAACTGATCCTAGGGCTGCAAGAACTATGGTTGCGTGTGGTACAATTTAGGACGGGTAGATGGCGCGCGTGACGACATGTTGTAGTTACCAACAATTTAGATGAATAATTTTCGACAGCATAAACTGAAATATTAGTACACCCACCTAATGTTATTTTCACTAAATACCTAGACAGTAAAAGGGAAAATATTGCATCTATTATTGACTTGTTCGTAAATAAAACGCATTGACACCCGTCTATTAAAAAGAGTTTTTATCCTTCGTCCTACGATTATATTCTCTTTGTTTCGAAAACATAAATTCTATGTCAATTGTGGTGTTTATCTAGGCTACCGGTAACCACGAAGTAACCAGAGGGGGTGAGGTAAATACTGTATGTAGTACTAGATACTCTTTCTTATACTGTGACAAAACACTGCTTGAATAACAATTCTGTATCATTTTAAAAGGAGATGTATATGCATGACCCCCCCTCATAAGCACTTGATCCGGCACTGTTGCCTCTGACTTTAGTTATTGCGAGCTCAGTGCACTTCGCCTGTGACGTGACATCGCTACGTAAACTAAACTACAGAGGCTTTAGTACCGCCAAGTTAAATTCTACTCTAATAACATGCATCACAGAATATATAATAGCTTGGAATAAACTTTAATAGGAACTGCACTAGTTGACTAAAGCTTATGAGATATTGCAGAGGTTTCACAAGAAAACCATTAGTGTCTACAGTGGCTATCATAAGGTTCGAAATTATCAAGATTTTTAAAAATTATTATCCTGATGAAGATCCTATAATTATTCAGCTGATTCCTGATTCTTAGGGTCGATTCACACCAAAAGAGCAGTGAAGCGCAGCGGCCGCAGGAGCATTTTTGGAGCAAATGTAGCCTTTTGAATCTTATTGCTAGTTAGTTAAGGTTCAAATTGATTTGAAGCGAAGACGGGTAGCGGCGCCGCAAGCAGCCCTGGGCCTATACATATACAAAGTATCTTTCGATTAGCGTTAACGAAAGTAGAAAACATAAAAATGTAAGGACTTAACGTATGGTGACAAAAGCAAACGTCAAAATGTTTCGATCGCTAATGTCAAATCCATACATTCTGTCATTTTCTACTAGCGTCAACGCCAATAGAATGTCACTTTGTCTAGGGGGGGTGTTCAAAGGGCGCTCCTCCCGTCGCCCGCGCACTACGCATCCAATGTTATCATTGTTACAGATTTTTCTGTATTTAAATACAGATTTGGAACTTTTGATACAGCCTCGCGGCTGCTCTTTTGGTGAGAATTGACCCTTAGTTTTGCCTCTTTAATTGTTGACTGAAAGTACGTACTACAATTGCTGTTTTCATAGTTAGCAAATGAACTCAACTCATAGTCAGACCAAATCAGCGTCTAATCTTCGGCGTTATAGTTTCGTATCACAACGAATAGTAACAAATCATAGTTTCTGGCCGCATCTTCTCTGCAACGGAACACCTACCGATGCGGTGGTAGAGTCAAAAATGACGTCAGAAAGCTATCCATGATATTATTTTGAATAAAACATTTTGAGTTTAATTTTGATAAAGAAAAACAACCAGTAAGAAAAATAATTTTGTGACTGTCTTCTTTCCCCAAATCGGATTCGGGTAGTTGTGATGTGACATTGCTAGAGCAAGCATTTTGTGTTTCCAATTAATTTAGTAATGATCATTATACAAGGTGTGACAAAATTAAAAATAAACATTTACAACTTCAGTACAATCAGTTCAGTAGTTTTTAAGTGATGCGTGCACAAACAAATAGACAACAATTTTTAAAATGGTCTCATTGCATTCCATTACGTATCCTAAACACTTAATATGCTGACGGTTTGTTAAGGGGTTGTTTAGACCATCAAACTGAACAACTCTCACTATGAGACCAACATCGAAATAACGATTAAAAAAAACTGCTGTCCCATACATTCAGCTCGAGTAGATTTGTAGTTTAGAATGGAACATCGTATTTTATTCGCGATTTCGATATTGGCCCCATAATGAAAGTTATTCAGTTTGATGGTCTTAATAACCCCCTTAAGTATTTATTTTTATTTTTGTAGCACCTTGCATAATTTCAATTATCCGATAATTATCAATGCAAATTTACCCTTTCGGACCCCGCTTATAACACTAACTAATTGGATGTTGTAGTCCAACATTATTTATTACGCAAAATATTCATTAATTTCTTACACAGACTTTTCTCGTCTATAAATCAGCCCGGAGAGACGAAAAACAGGCCAAGGCCAGTGGCTGTAGCAGCAGCACCTCCGATTATGAGTTTTAATTGGACGCCATCATCCAAAGAGTTAATCGAGTTTAAAAACGCTTGCTGACATGGATTAACGAATAACGTCAGTCTAGTAATTGAATGAATCAACCTAGCAAATATTTATGAGCCTTAGGCGCGGTTTATACAGAAGAGACGTGTGGCGGTGGTGGTTAATCTAAGTAACACAATATAAACCTTATAGTACGTAGCATAGCGTCGTTTTTGTCGTAAAGGCCAATCGCGCCCGCGCCTCTAGGTGACATCGCCTGGAGGCGCGGGCATAATTCTACAAACGACGCTATGCTCCGTACTATAAGGTTTATAATTGTGTTACTTTGACTATCCGCCACCGCCACACGTCTCTTCTGTATAAACCGCGCCTAATCAGAACCGACAAAATTAAGCAACGCGGCGGCGTCGGCCTGTGCATGTCGTTGGATGGGTAACCGTTCTTTAGGCATTTCATTTCGAGTGCTTCCGGTCAGCCGCCTTTGGATGTGTGTTTTCGGTATATTTTGCGGCGGCATGATATCCTGGCTATGCGCTGACCATTAATTTGCCTCCACCAATCTGATTGGAGCACAGCCCGCTCGCTCCTACGCACCCTTAATTGTCCGTGGGCCCTACGGTAGGACGGATTTAGGCTGATGATGATGATGATAGACTTGAGAAGGTAATTTTTTCCAAAGCAGCCATCCTTTTCCATTTATTTCATTGATTACACTCGCAAGGCTAAACGTCTCGAGAGTAAATAATCATTATCTATAATTGGATAAAATATATTTTTGCCTATTTCGATACGCATAGATTGTATCCCCATAGATACTACTCGCAATGTATTGGATAATAATTATCTAGATATAGAGTGCGTCAATTGGTTCCTATCGTCGGTATCTTGACATGCGATGACCATAAATCCTAACACGCGGTGATAAGGCGTTTTTTTCTTCATTTTCCATTCGTCAAAAGATCTCAAAGTACCTAAATGGATAGGTATATATCTTTTTCACAATACTTTTAAAAGTTAAATCATTTCTTCGCTCCAGCTTACTATTTATTTTATAGTCGATGTTCTGTAGGCTAGTAGGTTTATCTGTGTGACAGTTTTTAATCGAAATTTTGAAAAGAAGCCTAGTAATGTATTTTTTTGGGTCACAGACAGACCAAATGCGGTGAGTGGACCTGAAGGGCTATTGTGTATGTTTTCGATTATTTTGTTTACAAGATCGGTAACCTTTTATGCCTGTTCTAGAGATCTGACTACAGCTAAGACGTGGTCCTAATAATTTCGAGCTCGTTTCGCTCGATCCATAGCTTTTACTTGCAACAGCATGTTTTATACGCAAAGAGCACTGGATGCAACTGATTTTTATTGAGGATGGGGAGAAAAGGCGACCTCGCTTCGCTTACTTGGATTCTATTTTTGCATGGATAAATCAAAGGATGTCTGACCACAAACCGAGTAGTTGTGTTGAAAAATTTCGCGCTCGCTTTGCTCGCTTCGTTGTTCTTTATATAGGTCTTCTTGTAAAGACGGGGGCGGTAAAATGGGTCTGTGCCCCGGGCGCCAGAAACCCACGCTACGCCCATGTTTCTGTGATCATCATAACATCATATCCAGTCTGACATTAATTAACTAAATATTAAGAATCAGAATCCCAAAGAACTGTCAAAAAAACACCATGTCGATTTGATATCGATTTAATCGGCTGAACTTCACCTCTGCATCAGAATTTCTTCTTCAGTGATGTTCATCAAAAGCTATTTTCTATCAGCTGATATTTTAGCTGGTAGAAGCTTTGATTAAATTAAAAAGCGGAAGATAGGTGACAAGCCTATAGCGCATGGACCGCATAAATTGAGCCCTCGTCGCCTAATTAACTTAGTCGCAATCCGAACGGCATTGCATGATTGCGATACTTTTTTATTTTAGGCGGAATAAAGGCACCACAATGTTTTACAAATCATTCAAAAAGAAAAAACAAATCACACAACATTACTTTTCACTCGTAGTAAGTACGTGAAAAACAGGTCCATTGTTCGAGTACGTAATGCAAGAACGTCACCTATCTTCCGCTATTTACAATGACGTCATCGCTTATTTTTAGTGTAATTAATAAACTCACCAGAAGTTACCATCTGTTGCAACCGCGTCGGCAGGTCTGCGGTCGTCACCTCGGCGTCCTGTGGGTTCAGGATGTCGGGCATCGCGTTCCGCCGCCCCGTGCGACCGGTCTCGAGGAATTCCTTAGGAACCTCCTGGTTATTCCCGTCCTGCATTATTGCCATCATTCTCAGCACTGGAAAGTTATGATCGTTCATTAGTTATTGTACTATTAGGTTTGTTGTTGGGACATTTTGGGAGAGATTGTGTTAGTGTTTAAAAATCTTGAAAATTGTGTAATTAAAGAAAGTACTCAAGTGTGAATGCAATCCGACCGTAACAAGTACCTATCTCACAAATTGTCTTCTAGTAAATAATAAAAAGCTATCATTTTGCTGAGGGCCTCCAGCTTGACTGTGACTTGACTGACTTAGGCGCGGTTTATACAGAAGAGACGTGTGGCGGTGGCGGATAGTCAAAGTATAAACCGTGGCTTAGAGATCGAATTCAGTCTGACTCATAAGACCTGAGCATAAGACTGTTGTAGATGAAATTTTTCAACGACTTGGGTGATCGACGGTAATGATTATGGCAATCAAATTACTGAAGAGAACGACTGTATGGGCTCGATCGCTCAGACTTTCATAAAGGAAGACTTTTAATTTAATTTTAACAAACAAAAACGCTGTTGTGAGTACGTTGCCCAAGAAGAGACAAGAATTAATAATTAAATTAGGTAGCTTTCAACGACTATGTGCTAGACAACAATTTTAATATATTTATTATTTACCTTAAAACGAAATTCTAGTCGTTCCGTTCGTGGAAAAAGCAAATTAATTAGTTTCAAAGTTTCTCAATGTTAGTTACCAACGTGCTTGCAACGTGGCTTTCTCAATTAATTAATATTTATTTACGAGTCTAATTTCGTGTCATGAGTCAGAAATTACTTATGAGTATTCAAAAACTTTAGGGAATATAGGGTCCTTCTTAATATGCTGAGACTTTTTTAAGGGGATGATCAGACCATCAAACTGAACAACTTTCTCTATGGGACCAATGTCTGATCATCCTCTTAAACAACTGTCAGCATATTAAGTTGGACCCTGTATAATTCGGAGCGCGCTCCGTACAAACGAAATCTGATGATATTCTCATTACTAACCTTTGATTAAATTAAAATAAGAAGATAGGTAACGTTCTTGCACTACATAATCGAAAATTGGACCTGCTTTTCATGTATCTTAAGAGTGAAAAGTAATGCCGTGATTTCTTTTTTTCTTTTTGAATGATTTGCAACGAGTAAAAGCACACGAACACATTGCAGTACCTTTATTCAGTCTAAAATAAAAAAAGTTACTCAATCACGCAATGCCACTCATATTGCAACTAAGGAAATTAGGCGACGGGGGCTCAATTTATGCGGTCTATACGCTATAGGCCAGTCACCTATCTTCCTGTCTTAATTTAATGAAGTTACTACCCAATTAAAGTCAATGATATTTTTCTGAATAAATCTAGAAACAAATCTCTATGTTTGAATGGAGTCAGATTTTCGTTAAATAGTAAGTATAGTTTTAAATTTACAGTGCCTCAAAGATTTCCACATAAATTAATTAATCCTATCACTAAAACTATACCTATATTTTAACGAAAATCTGACTTCATACAAACATAGAGATAAGTTTCTAGTTTGTTTCATAAAAATTTCATTGACTTTAATTGGTTAGTATTGAAAATATCACCAGACTTCGTTTGTATGCAGCGCGCATTTACACATTCCAAATAAACATCTCTTAAACGTTTGTTTGTCTTTGTATTGACGTAGAATTTAATTTACATATTGGACTCGTAGGTATAATGAAGTAAAGTAAATTACATCGGCTATGTCATACAGGCATCAATTTTAATGGACATTACATTTTTTGTAAATATTTCATACGGAATGAAAAATACATTATTTCGATGCCGTCGCTAAGCTCTCTATGATTACTATCTCTATTGCCTTCAGCTTCACATACAACAATGTCAAAGTAATAATTATATTTTTAAACTATAGCGGGTCCTTATTAATATGCTGACACTTTTTTAAGGGGATGATCAGACCATCTAAATGAACAATTTTCTCTATAGGACAAACATCGAAATCGCGAAAAAAAAACCGCTCTTCTATACAAAACTGCAAACCTACTCGAGCCAAATGTATGGGACAGCAGATTTTTTTTTCGCGTTTTCGATGTTGGTCCCATAGAGAAAGTTGTTCAGTTTGACGGTCTGATCATCCCCTTAAAAAAGTGTCAGCATATTAAGAAGGAATATGTATGTAGTTTTTTTTGATAATCGAAAGTTTTTGAATTACTATGTTTCTAAGAGCTCATCCATTCCACACTGGCGTTATAATCGACATTTTCTCACAGCTACACCTAATACTGGGTGTAAAAAAACCCTGTTGGAGCCTTTAGGGGATGCTTCAGACCATCAAACTAAACAACTTTCACTATGGAGCCAACGTCGAAATCTCGAAAAAAAAAACGCAATTTTCATATAAAACAGCAGACCAACTCGACTCAAATACTGATTTCGAGCCAAATTCTTTAAATAATGGATAGTCAATGACCATTTAACTACCATATAAAGAATTCCATGAAGTTTCGAGAAGTTTGTGAAAAAATTCCAAAATTGTAATTTTCTCCATACTAAAAAATTGTTTTTTGTCATGGACCCGATAATATATACTTTTTTATATACTTATCGTGGATCTACAGATATCATAAATCACATTAGCTATACTCCATTCAAAATAGCAGCGAAATTTTAAGGCTATTTTTCATAACAGTAACAGAGATTTGAAACACTTCCTCTCACTTATTCTTAAAACAGCTTTAGTAACGTCCAAGATATGTCGGATAATATATGTATCCAATAAATTAATTACAATCAGAATTAGCCAGAAAGCTAAATAGGTCCTTATTTGGAATGAAGTATAGATTTAAAAATCAGTTTCAGGTACCTCTAGGTCCCTGAATTAATTATTATGGACCACTGTGCATCGCCCGCCATCATGAGCGTGGCCATACTGTGAACCTAATTGTAATACTGTGCTAATCGTTTCCGCATTAAGGGAATATAATTCGGAGCGCGCTTTATACAAACGAAGTCTGGTGATATTTTCAATACTAATCAATTAAAGTCAATAACATTTTTCAGAAACAATCTAGAAACTAATCTCTATGCTTGTATGAAGTCAGATTTTCTTTAAAATGTATAGTTTTAAAGTTACAGTGCTTCAAAGATTTCCATGCAAATATTAAATTAATCCTAGCATTAACATTGTATACTTTAACGTAAATCGGACTTCATACAAGCATAGAGATTAGGTTCTAGATTGTTTCTGAAAAATTTCATTGACTTTAATTGGTTAGTATTGAAAATATCACCAGACTTCGTTTGTATGCAGCGCGCATTAGCGCTCTCGGAATAAACTTATCTTAAGATCTAGAAAACGATTAATTCAAAAATATCGCCTATATTGTATGGCCCATGGATATGAAACCATTTCACAAGTGAATTCTAAAGGGCTTTTATGTCTAATAGTATTTTTATTGAGCCAGAAAACAATTTATTGTTACTATCGACGGACATTTAATTAATTAGGACTAAATTACAACTTAATTAATTAGAAACGTGTTCGTTACTTTATTGAAGGTGTGGTCAAATATTATTGTATACTGACTCGGCTTGAGGATACTCGACTTTATTGGGAAAGGAATAGGAATTCATTTATACAAAAGCGCGAAACCTAATGAACGGAATGTATAGAATCGATATCGTATCGTACACTTTTTGGAATCACTGCACTTTTTTCTAGTTTTCGTACATAGGTAATAGGTACCTCGTAACTCGAAAACATTTCGAGAAATAGCTATGTACAACGTGTTAATGAATTAACGCAAAACTAGAAAGTAGTTTGTTTAGAATCGAGAGCAGAATCGAATCATGGTTTCAACATAGGATTTTTTCAAAATATTAAAAAATTTGTTTGTAAAATTGTAATTTACTGAACTTGATGTCAAACCACCGCACGGGCACACTCACCCTCCTTACTACCAAAACAAGATTCTTAAAATGTATCTATGAGCACGTTAGCGCTTTCATTAATTGCTGAAATGATAACAAATTATTTTTGCCTGAAAACTTAAAATGCAAATAACTTTAAATATTAACTATCAAAATAATGAAATTATTGTTTCAATCTAATTATTTTGTTATAAATCAGCTGGGGTGAATGAGGTTTTACGCTCATGTATGTTCTTAGCCGTGTTGTTCCAATTTAAAATGGATCACCCCATTTTTCCCCAAGGGTGTCGTACGAGGTGTCTAAGGGATTACAACGTTTTTTTTATTTATGTTGTGTATTTTGTGGGCAGAAGGGTTGTGGGCAAATGTTTCTGACCACCCTGAAAGTTATTATGGTCGCCAGTTTATACAAGGTGTAAGGGAAGCGCTCCCGAAAACTCAAAGGGGTGAAAGCACCTATCAATATGAACAACTTTTACTATGGGACTAAAATATTGTCAATACTAACCGAAACGATCTAGAACCTAATCTATATGCTTGTATGAAGTCAGATTTTCGTTAAAATACACAGTTTAATTGCTAGGATTAATTTAAGATTTGTATGAAAAGCTATGAAGCACTGTAACTTTAAAACGATACATTTTAACGAAAATCTGACTTCATACAAGCATAGAGATTAGTTTCTAAATTGTTTCTGAAAATTTGGCTTTAATTGGATAGTATTGAAAATATAACCAGACTTCGTTTGTATGGAGCGCGTCAACGGGAATATACCCTTAAGAACTGGCCTGTCGAAGCTCGGAACAGAGACTCTTGGAGATAACGGAGGGAGGCTTTTGCTCAACAGTGGGAATGGCTGATAATAAATCGTGTAGATAAGATTCCGCGAAGGTTTTTTTTCAAATAAAAGTTTATATTTTGTGCCAGTATTCACGGGGCGGAGCTCTTATGTACCGTACTTGAGAACTCAAGTCTCTTGAATCTCAGTTCGTAACTCGTATACTTGGCAAAGACGACAGAGACAAGGGCGGAACAAGAATGTTGTCCAAAATGGGACAAATAGTTTAGGCAACGAATGATTGTGGATGGAAAAGTCGAAAGCAGGAAGTTTTACTACGGAACTTTGTTTTATATTTAGGAGACAAATACAACGTATTAATGAATTAACGCAAAACTAGAAAGTAGTTTGTTTAGAATCGAGAACAGAATCGAATTATCATGTTTTCAACATAGGTAATTTTTTTCCAAACATTAATTAATTTGTTTGTGAAATATTAAATTTTTTGAACTCGATCTCAACCCACAGCACGGGCACACTCACCCTGCTTACTACCAAAACAAGATTCTTAAATTGTATCCTGTTTTAATATAATTACTTAGTTATAAATCAGTAGGGGTGTATGAGGTTTTGCGCTTATTCATTAACACGTTGTATACTAAAAGTCCCCACCCCACATCCTAGCCAATTTTGGTTGGGGGTAAAAAAAATCCAAAATAGCGAAATCCAAGATTATCCATGGACCAAAACAGCTTTTAACTGTTCACTGAATCGACTGAAAATTTGTATCCGGTGGTTTTCATGAAATAATTTTATTTTTATCTTTAATTTCATGAGGGTCGCCATACAAATTTCATAACTTTTAAAATGCTGTTATTTTCTCGGCCCTAGGTCTCAAAGGTTAAGTTCTATGACAAAAGTACATATAACTTGTTCCCATGTTCCTTAGGGAAAGTTGTTTAGTTTAATTTTCTGAATACACCTTTAAAAATGTGTTACTAATTAGAAAAATAGTGTGATAAAATATAAGCGAATTCTACTATATGGACTGCCAAGAATTCCTACTTGATTTACCAGACATTTATTTACCTTTCTGTTTGTACTTTTCATGTTGTAAACAAATTCTCTACGTAACATGACAAGGCGATCACTAACTAAATTAGTAGGTACTATCGAAACTTTTTTCGAAACTTAATTTCTTATTTGCGTGTTCCATTAAGTCATAAAAGCTAATTGTTATGTTGCAAGCAAATTTTATGTGATAACATCGACATCGCATTCATAGGATTGTTAACATTTTTGGTACTACACATTTGTTCATTTAGAACAAGCCTCCATAACTTAAGGGAATATAATTTGGAGTGCGCTCCATACAAACGTAGTATGGTTATATTTTCAATAGTAACCAATTAAAGTCAATGACATTTTTCAGAAACAATCTAGAAACTAATATCTATTTTTTTATGAAGTCAGATTTTCGTTAAAATGTATAGTTTTAAAGTTACAGTGCCTCAAAGATTTCGATACAAATCTTAAATTAATCCTAGCACTAAAACTGTATATTTTAACGAAAATCTGACTTCATACAAATATAGACATTAGTTTCTAGAGTGTTTCTGAAAAATTTCATTGTATTTAAGTAGTTAGTATTGAAAATATCACCAGATTTCGTTTGTCCACACCACACCACCGGGTCCTTCTTAATATACTTACACTTTTTTAAGGGGATGATCAGACCGTCAAACTGAACAACTTTCTCTATGGTACCAACATCGAAATTGCGAAAAAAAATCTGCTGTTCCACACAAAACTGCAATCATACTTGAGCCAAATGTATGGGACAGCAGATTTGTTTTTCGCGATTTTGATGTTGGTCCCATGGAGGAAGCTATTCAGTTTGATGGTCTGATCATCACAACAAAACAACATCATCACAACTTTCTCTATGGGACCAACGTCGAAATCGCGAAAAAAAAAAATCTGCTGTCCCATACATTTGGCTCAAGTTTTTTATAGAACAGCAGTTTTTTTTGTTGCGATTTCGTTGTCGGTCCCATAGAGAAAGTTGTTCAGTATGATAGTCTGGTCATCCTCTTGAAAAAGTGTCAGCATATTAAGAAGGACCCTGTATATTGTTATTTAAACGACATACGGTGAACTAATGTTTGAATTTGAACAGGTTTACGATATTCAGGTATTAAGGGGAAATCATTCGGAGCGCGCTCCATACAAACGTACTATGGTGATATTTGCAATACTAACCAATGGAAGTCGATGAAATTATGCTGAAACAATCTTGAAACAAATATCTATGCTTGTATGGAGTCAGATTTTCGCTAAAATATACAGTTTCAGTGCTAGGATTAATTTAAGATTTGTATGGAAATCTTTGAGGCACTGTAACTTTAAAACTATACATTTTAACGAAAATCTGACTCTATACAAGCATAGAATTTTGTTTTTAGATTGATTCTGAAAAATTTCATTGAGTTTAATTGGTCAGTATTGAAAATATCACCATAGTACGTTTGTATGGAGCGCGCTCCGAATTATATCCTCTTAACGATCGTAAATTAAACATGACAGTGGATCTACTTAATGTAGCAATCATGTTTAAATATGGTTTGACATCATAAGTTATAAAGATAAGCACTGAGAACTGATCGTAAAGTAATACAATTTAGATTTAAGAGGATATAATTCGGAGCGCGCTCCATACAAACGTACTATGGTGATATTTTCAATACTAACCAATTAAACTCAATGAAATTTTTCAGAATCAATCTTAAAACAAATTTCTATGCTTGTATGTAGTCAGATTTTCGTTAAAATGTAAAGTTTTAAAGTTACAGTGCCTCAAAGATTTCCATACAAATCTTAAATTAATCCTAGCATTGAAACTGTATATTTTAACGAAAATCTGACTCCATACAAGCATAGATATTTGTTTCAAGATTGTTTCAGCAAAATTTCATTGACTTTCATTGGTTAGTATTGAAAATATCACCATAGTACGTTTGTATGGAGCGCGCTCCGAATTATATCCCCTTAAATGCTATGACGCTGGTCATAAAGTCTAGTTTAATTGTCAATAACATTGATGCTTTAAATCAATAAAAATGTATTACTCAGTAAGCGTACTCAATTGATTAAATAGATTTACTTATCGATTCATCTACTTCTGCCGAGTCGATCGATGGCATATCCATCGAATCTTCTCCATCGTTAAGAGGATATGTGAAAAAAATATGATTCTTCAAAGCATCATATATCATGAAGTACTAACAGCAGGAGTATTGAAGTTTTGATTAGAGCCAAAACACAATTAAGAGAAATTTTCTCGATAGAAAAATAAGCCAAAGTTGCCTCCGTCTTTATCGATAAACGCTTGGAACTGCTAAACGGTGAATAATAGAAACACGAGACTTGATTTTAAACAAAGAGATTGATATTTTATAAAGTTTGATTAGAGCAGAAATGAACTTACATAAATAGTACAATCACAATTAAATAAAGTTTGTTTTACGCTTGCGTCGTTTCAGGCGCACGCGCCGCCCCATCTCTTTCTCTCGCATCAGGCAGTAATATAAGCTATCACACGCCCATTTTGCTTCAATTATTTTTCGACATAGGCCCTTAACTGCTGGGTTTTTGTGAAACCCCATTTTGTGGAACACGAAACGTGTTCTTTCAAGGTTTTTTTTTTCTTTTTTGAAATTAGAGCATACGTTAAACTAAATCAACAAATAACAAAAACAGGCCAAGTATGAGTCGTGTTCGCGCTAAGGATGGTATTAATATGTTGGTACGGAACGCTCGGTGCGCAATTCCGACTCGCACTGCGCCGGTTTATACAAGGTGTTACAAAAATACAACCAACCATTATCGAAATCGCGAAAAAAATACAAATGTTCCATACGAACTACAAATCTATTCGAGCTAAATGTATGGAGACCACTGATTTTTTTTCGCGATTTGACTGATCGCGATTGGTACCATAGTGAAAGTTGTTCAGTTTGATAGCCTAAACAACCCCCTTAAAAGTTGTAAATATTTATTTTTACTATTGTAACACCTTGTATTTTTTTTTTTTTTAGTTGTCAATTTTAGGAACAACCCTTGGTGTTTAAATCGATATTTATTTAATAGAAGAATCCTCCGTCCTAAAGTAGTCTACAGTTCGTAATATTGGAGACAAAATGAAAAATAAATTGCTTAGGGGACTGCGAGAGACTATTTACTCATAACGAACGAAAACAAGCGGGAGCTTTTCTTTCCATTTATGAAAACAAAGTGTTTTAAGACAAGGCTTATAAAAACCTTAATGTATTTTGACGGAGTAGAAACAGTGGAGAGAGCACAAGTTTAATATCGTGTACCCACAGAACATTATAAGAGGGGTTAGAAGTACAATGTAGGCGTGGAACGTGTCGCCACAGGTTATGCAATGATTTGCATAACACCATAAGGCGCGCGGCGTGGTGCGAGCGAGAGGGCATGTGTAATTGAAGCAGCGTGAGCGGGAAGACAAGTGGCGACAGCCGTCTCCGAAGCAAAAGCGCTACTTTGCATTTCTAACACCTCTTATAATGTTGTCATACAGATTTAAGTATATTTCTTTGGTATCCTATAAAACTATTGTAACGTGGATATTGACGACGCGTGTTGCTGAAGCAGATTTTGTTTTAATTAAGGTGGTTGACGACGCATGTGCTGAAGTGAATTATGTGAGTAATTTTAAATTTAATTTTCATTTCAACAAATTTTTTTTTTTTGGTTCGTGGATATTCCGAGATTTCAAAATATCTCTGACAACTGAACAATTGAGAAATCTTAAGTTTGGTGATAAGGGTGCCAATGAACGGTAAAATGCCTCTTAAAACAATTCTAGGAACTGTTTTATTTTCCAATCAAATTATTAAACCATGCGGCCAACTATGTGACAGAAAATTTATAGTTTAGTAAAATGATTCAAGTAGAAAATTTCCTAAACCAATGAATAAAGAGATATCATAAAAGTTGTTGATGCATTTTTCCTGGCAAACTGTTCAATAACCGGTCAAGACCGAGTCTGGCTCTTTTCTGAGAGTTCGAATGTTTCTTGTTCATTCGTTATTGAATGAACAAATTCTTTCATGGGACACTGTATACGCTATTATAATAAGTCCCATATTAAACAAGTCCTCTGTAAAAAAGGTTACCATAACTATGATAAACTCTATCTAATACACATAATATTATAAACCAAATTTTCAATAGCCTTCAAATACCTCAAAACTAAAAATAACTGCAAAATTATTTATTTTCGATAGTCTAAGTTTTAAATTCAAGAAATACCTGTGTATCAATGTTTTCTGACTTTACCTATACTCCATTCAAAATAGCAACGAAATTTTAAGGCTATTTTGCATTACAGAAACAGAGATTTGAAACACTTCCTCTCACTTATTCTTAGAAAAGCTTTAGTAAAGTCCAAGATATGTCGGATAGTATATGTATCCAATAAATTAATTACATTTGGTAATCAGAATCAGCCAGAAAGCTAAATAGGAATCGGAAAATCTCGTTGTCCTTATTTGGAATGAAGTACTTATAGGTATTTGATTATTTGAATTAATGAAGAAATCGTATTTTGAGTACTCCTACAGGGTGTAATTGAAATGATTCGAAAAATTTTAGGCGTGGTTCAGACCTTAAAACTGAACAACTTTTTCAATGCGAGCAAACCTGAAATCACAAAAAGCAGTTTTTTTTTGCAGTTTCTGGTTGCTCCCATAGTAAAAGTTGTTCAGTTTGATGGTCTGAACCACACCATATGTGTTTATATGTACCTACTCATCTATGCCAGACAACACAAGGTAGGTACAACCTGAACAAGTGGACATGGTTTCTGACGTGCAATTAAGAAAACCAGCGTAGAATTTAGGACCTTCCAGTTAGGGAACCCTAAAAAACTTGATTTATTAGAGTGCGTAAATAAAAAACCTATTCATAAACTGAATAGGTAAACCGTGGAAACGGGAACGAAATCCGATATCAGACACCTATTTATAATGAGGCCACCTCCCATCCCCACAATTCACCCCCTATCTGCCACGATATTCTCCCCCCTATTTTCAGCGAAACAGGATAGTAGTTAGGCTGCTGAAATACACGACAAAATATTGTGACACTTTAAAAATAGACGCGGAAGAAATGTCGTTTCTTAGAAGGAAATAAACGGGATGAATAAATATACAAATTTGTCATTTCTTCCCATTAAATTATTATTATTCTTTTCGCAGATTTCTCAGAAGGAAAATAATTGGCTGTACATTTCTTTAAGCTACTCACATTTACATGGTTTACCTTTTAACCGTAATCCGAGCCGAAATACATATAATTAGTGGTCGAATTGAGAAAGAAAGAAAGAAAAATCATTTATTTGAATATCTCCAACACACAATCTTTTACATACCACAGGAACAGAATTAAGGTAGAGCTCGCTAAAATAGGGAAGGACAGTTGGAGATGGCGTGAGAAAGAAGAGGCCTATGTCGACAAGTAGGTTTTAATGGGCCCAATCCGCCCAAAACGACAACATCGAAGACTTATGTTGCGTTCAGACGCGCGCCACGCAGCCCGGCCGGCCATGCCGGCACAAGTCAAGGGTGTCTTACTCTTTCATTTAAGAGGATATGTGAAAAAAACAGGATTCTTCAAAGCATCATATATCATGAAGTACTAACAGTAGGAGTATGATTTGCGGATATGTGTAAATTGAACATATAATTGCAGTTTTGATTAGAGCGAAAACACGATTAAAAGACATTTTCTCGATAAAAAAATAAGCCAAAGTAGCCTCCGTCTTTATCGATAAACGCATGGAACTGCTAAACGGAGAATAATAGAAACACGAGACTTGATTTAAAAAAAGAGATTGAAATTTGATAAATTTTGATTAGAGCAGAAATTAACTTACATAAATAGTACAATCACAATTAAATAAAGTTTGTTTTACGCTTGCGTCGTTTCAGGCGCGCGCGCTGCCCCGTCTCTTTCTCTCGCATCAGGCAGTAATATAAGCTATCACACGCCCATTTTGCTTCAATTATTTTTCGACATAGGCTCTTAACGGGCGCGAACACAAGTACCCTATTCACACACTCGTCGTTGACTGTCATTTTGAACGCAGCATAAAGGACGAACATCTACAATCAACAAGGACTTTACCTATTGCCCTCATGACAAAAGACAAGATGCATGGAGAGTTGGAAACCTGATTGAACGGAAGTTGGAAGCGTGATGATCGGTCTCTGATTGTTTTATTTACAGTTGAGAGCAGCGTTCTCTCATGGTGCGTTCAGATCAGACGCGCACCACGCAGCCCGGCTCACGTCAGCGGGCCAAGTAAGCTATGCAAAAACAGGCAAGCAGAGGCGATCACCCAATTACACGCTTGTCATCGTGATCGTGCCCGTTGAATGACACTTTTGAACAGAAGCGTCTCAACGCACCATTAAGTTAGGTACTGACTTTGCAGTGCATCCAGTTATGAGACGCCGAAGGGGAAAACATAATTAGGTATGATTAAAACCGTGAATCAATTTGAAGAATGTAAGAACAAATGGTGACTGAATTGGCTCGATGATCAATTGATTTGATATTTGACGCCTAGCGTCTGCCAGATGACTGGATAACTTTGCCAGAATGATACGAAAGCCAAGCTGAGTCTGGTGAGTGATGGATCTGGTTCTCTTATAGTATACCAAATAAAATAACAACGTTGGCAGAAGATCTTTTTCACCAGACGATTAAAAAACACATAAGAAAGAAAAAAATCTGAGATCTCCATTTATTTATATCAAATAATTTTACTGAGATTTACATAACTTTAATATAAAGTTGTCAATAAGATTCATCAGATCACGATATAACAGCACATGAGAGTAAATAGCCCACAGAAACAAAGCTTCTAAGGAGCGAACGCATACAATGATCACATGACGCGCTCGCCCATAGATAGTCCACTGGCCGAGCCAGTTTTGTCCACGGTCGGCGTGTAGGTGAACTCATAGGTGAAAGGTCACGCACACACCGCCGCGCCTTGTACGTATCGTTGCGCGATTTTATGAACTTTTTCTCTGTGGGGTATTTACTCTTATGATAACAGCCTACTTCAAATATTTGCCCAAATCTGAAAGTAAAATTGCCTAGGCTTTCTGCCTACAGCCCTGTCTATCCCCCGTGGCGAAGGGGACTGGAAGCTCATTGTGCGGACACACACGTCATCGACAGCTCTATTACCAACACTATTTATAAAGATATCAATACAAATTATCTTAGTCAGATCTGTCACGCGATGTCACAAACCCCGCAGTATTCCAACTGTATTTTGAAACAATAAATTACTGTACCATTACAATTATAATTCAATAGGAAATATGACACAGTGTGACACGGTTTCTGAGTGCCGGGTTTTCCGTTAGGAGTAAGGATATAAAGCCATAATTACTTGGCAGCAATTGTTATGCTAATTATGACGCTGTAATAAGCAAAGGAATGTTCATTTTATCCGTCTGAATGCAGATAGGATGTAATAGAAGTGACATCCTTTTTAAAGCCTCTACAAGTTTCATTATGGTACGCTTTCAATATGACTGATTATTGCAGGGACAGTAGGAAGTAAGATACTAGTGAAATCTAAAAAGAAAGGTCAAGTGCGAGTCGGACTCTCGCATCGAGAGTTCCGTACCAAGATACAATATAACAAAAAAAATGTTTTTTTCTCCTGGACCATTCTAGTATAAGAGATAAGAGGAATTTTGGTCACCATCAGCTGCAAGGCTGATTCAGTATTCTTAGGGTGTAGAGCATCTCTGTATAACTCCAGTCGGTTTAGGAGTTACAGCCGTTCAAAGGTCTGTATCAAATGAACGATCAGCTGCAAGGCTGATCGTAAGATATTGTTGTAATATACACTTTAGCTCTGTGAACAGTACATATTACAATAATACCTGCATATTCATTTTATCAACCATACCAGATCTTTGAACGGCTGTAACTCCTAAGCCGACTGGAGTTATGCAGGCAGACCACCAGGTCTGCCTGCATAACCATCCCCATCACAGAGATGCCCTACACCCTATGAATACGGAATCAGCCTTGCAGCTGATTGTTCCCGAAATTCCCTTATCTCCTATACTATTAGCGCGGGCCAGTTTTTTATAATTTTTTATAGTTTGTTTTATTTTAGAGTATGCACTATAATTTCACCAAGTTGGACGCTTGTATGTATTACCGTTTTTAGGATAACGCTGAAAACAACGTTGAAAAAAACGTTTCTTGTATAGGGAAAAAGATAAAACTTTTTAATAATTTCTTATCAAATCTATTTTTAAGAATCTCAAGCCTCTTCTACAGTTTCTCACAGCAATAATATAAATTGCCTAAGACAATCACAGCATTTGAAAAGATGATGTAATCCTTTATAAATAGAACTGAATTTACCTGCGTTTTCCATTATCTAGGCACGACAGCCCTGTGGCACTAATTTGCATTTAATCTCACTGTTGAGACTTTTATGGTCTATTTCCCCTTAATGATAATAGAGCTAACTCTGCTACCGAAATAATACTATTTACCCCAGCCAGGCGCGGTCGCAGAATAAAATTTTGGAGGGGGTCACTAATAATAAAATATGGACTCTTATAGTATAAGAGATAAGATGAATTTTGGTAACCATCATGTCATTCATATCTTCTGTGAAAAAGTAATTAAAGTATTCATTTTGCTGAACATAATTTTTAAATAAAATTTTTAATTTCATGGTTTTCCTTTTATTTTAGAAAAAATAATCCTTATTATTAACCCTTTCGACCTTTATCAATAAAGTACAGTATTTTTATTAACACTTGGCGGGTTCAATTCCCGGTTCAGGCGATTTTAAAAAATCTTTGTATGCAGTTCCAATTATTTTAAAAATCAAAATGAAGACTTCTTTCAGTAAAATTTCCTATAAATATGCAATATTTAAGGTACTCTTTCCCTCCGTGTGGCATAGCCGTTGTCATCCTGTATTTGAAGGAATTTTTTCGTTTCTTCAAGCATCACGCGAAAACAACTGGACCGTTATTGATACGGTTTTTACTGGTCGAAAACAAAGTTCAGCTTAAAAACTACGATAACTATTTTAGATTTTTAGTAAATGCACAATATTGGATAAATAAAGACTGATAATGACGATGATTTTGGAATATTTGAAATACAAATTACCCCTTCTTCTTTTTAGGGTTCCGTATTCAGCAAGGGAGCCTTATAGTTTAGCCCTGTCCGTTCGTCTGTGTGTCTGTCCGCGGTTTAGCTCAGAGACCCTTAGTACTAGAAAGCTGAATTTGGCATGAGTATACATATTGATCATGCCGACAAAGTGATTAATTGTGTGAAGTGATTGAAGTGAACATTTTTAGGGTAATACTTATACAAGGTGTTACAAAAGTAAAAATAAACATTTAAAACTTTTAAGGGGGTCGTTTAGACCATATAAGTTCAATGAACTGAACAACTTTCACTATGGGAATACATTTAGGTCGAGTAGACATGTAGTTTAGTAAGGAACATCTTTTTTTTTCGCTATTTCGATATTGGTCCCATAGTGAAAGTTGTTCAGTTTGATCGTCTAAACCTTAAATGTTTATTTGAATTTTTGTAACACCTTGTATAATTCCCCTACACGTAAAGTGTAGAACTTTTTTTTTCTCGTCTAGTCTATCCCAAATTATGTTCATAGTACCAAACATTCAAAGTCCGCATATTGTGATGTGCAACTACGGAACCCTTTTGAAAAATTCACTGCCTACTGGGTTTTTCAAGGTTTTTCTGTTTTTAGATAAAGTGTACGGCTTTATACAGGTTATTTAATTGCAGAATATAAACAGTAAAAACATTTTTTAAAAAAGGAAGATTTGATAACACTACAATTTTACATAATATTTGCAACAAAACTTGCATAGAAATCTACTTCACTTTGGTCAAAAATCCTCGGATTTTTCCAGGTGGGTTATTAATTAACCCAGTGACTTTTTGGGTCGGGGAAAATCATGTCTACCCTGTGACTGTGACTAATACAGTACAGGTATTATTAGGTAGGTTTAAAAAGCCGTGGTGGTCCAGTGGCGAGTAACCTTGCCTGCCTTGATCCCCGTTCAGACCGACTCGTGCCAATGAGTTTTTCGGAATTTATGTACGATTTGTAACACCACTGGCTTTTCGGTGAAGGAAAACATCGTGAGGAAACCTGCATGCTTCAATTTCAAGGCATGTATTCTACCCTCTTCTTAAAAAAATTTACTTCATAGCATTTTTATATGTTAATATTGTCTACACAATGGTGTGTCACAAGTAAAAGTGACTTCAATTTATAAAGTAGATGCGCATAATACAGATTTTTCCCAATATTTAGGCTTTCCTTTGAACACAGGTTTCATATGTATTTTATAGAAAAATAAGAAATATACTGTATAGTAAATAAAGCCCAGATGTTGAAGATCATTGCTATATTTTTCATTAATTTGTATGTCTTTCAAATAACGAGAAGATAGCTCCTAAACACCAGCAAAATATGGGCCGATCCTACATTTACCAATGGGGAGTGTCTTAATAGGCTTATTCTGGGTAAGCGCGTTACATCCTTGGCTTCACCTAGGCTTTTCATCAGGGGGAGCTGAAGCAAGGCGCAAGCCCAATTCGCAAAAAAGGCCTCAGTTGCTTCAACTCAAATGAGCCAGCAGCCTAGTTATATTTAAATTTATTTAGATAGGTATCAAAATTCATCTTACATTGAAATACAGTCGTTTAGGTACCAAAACGTCAAGGTTTTCTACGACATTACAATGAAAAATAGCGAAAGGAAGGTCGAATACGAATAAATTATGTGTTGCTAAATATTTACAAAGTATGATCTGAAAATTTTAAATTCAAAAATCGAAAAAACTTGGTTTTGAAATATCTATAAGTAAACAACTTGTTTAAGGGGGTATTACACATTCCTACATACAGATTCTAATTGAGGGACAGAGCTATAGATTTAAAAAGGACGTACTTACAACGTCCCGTTCTAATCTATAGCTCTGTGCCTCAATTAGAATCTGAATTTAGGTAGGTGTAATAGCCCCTTTAACATGGCCAGCATGGCAGCTCGATATAGCGCTATCTCGCCAGCTATCTTTCTATTTGCGCACGAACGAACACAAAAGGCGCGATATAAACTTATATTGTCGTGGACATCATGCAGACCCCACAGGCCAGTGTGGGGCCAGACTTGTATTTTTGGGAGAAACGTGTTTTTCGATTAATTATCTACCATGCATGAGATTGTTGCATACATTTTTTGAGTAAACATGCAATAGCGGGGATGGTGCGGCCTTTTTCATGTTTGCGAGATGTACTAAAAAGTAGTCATCGAGGTTGATGTGATTGTGGACTACAAGATATGAAAGATAACAATATTATTGATTGAGAAAGATCATGGGAAAGCAGTGGGACACCCTACCTACTTTAGTCTTGAAAATTTAATAATTTTCTGTCGCTTTTGTCAGAGTTTGGTCAAATTGGGAGAAGGCATAAAAACGAACCTAAAGTGGGTTTTAGTAAAATCTCAAGGACTCCAACCCGAGATATTCATAGGCAAAGTCATAACTGTCAGAATTGATTAACTGGAGGTAGGTACCTAACTGGATGTGGTAGAGACTATGATGATCATAAAACTTAAAAGAAATGGGTGTATGAATACTTTACCTATAATATTATATAAACAGTTTGAATATTTAGAATTTTTTGTGTATTATGTTGTGTTCTTCGTCTTGTCTCATATAAGGTCCTTCATAATATGCTGACACTTTTTTAAGTGGATGATTGGACCGTCAAACTGAACAACTTTCTCTATGACACCAACATCGAAATCGCGAAAAAAAAAAACAATTCCATACAAAACTGCAAACCTACTCGAGCCAAATTGTATGGTAAAGCAGATTTTTTTTTCGCGATTTCGATGTTGGTCCCATAGAGAAAGTGGTTCAGTTTGATGGTCTGATCATCCCCTTAAAAAAGTGTCAGCATATTAAGAAGGACCCTGTATACAGTTTAAGATAATCAATTAAATAGTTCTTACAAACTATTCCTGTAAAGTGTAAAATATTCAAATCAATCAAAACATGCAACCAAACTTAAAAAATAAAATAATGTGCATGCATTTAAATTATCATAGAAGCCCTCAAGCATTTTGAAATCAACCGTACTGTGACGTACATCATACTGAATAAGTTTATCATAGTTAAACCTGGCATCATTCCAGATTTTTATTTTTACGTAAAGGCCGGATGACACGGCCATTAATTTTGTATTGTTTCCATAATTAACAAGATAAGAATAAAATTGCTTTCATAATTGACACTTAAAAACACCAAGAAATTTAACAAACTGTGTTTAATATGAACGAACCAGAGTCAATGTATCTCTGACATAAATATTAATTAAATATACATCGTGAGTTCACCCAGATGTAAAAGAGTCCTTTCTTTTAGATTATGTACATTGTATCCATCACCTCTCATAGCAAAATACCGTTCTATCAGATTCACAGCGGTCAGGACGAATAAGTGCATTCGAATTTAATGTACACACATATGCTTATAAATATATACAGCAGATAAGTTTGTCTTTTGTGTGCATTGTGATGTACAGGTATATAAAAATATAGTTAAGGGTATGTACCATTTCATCCCAAAGATATCTTCATCAGTGTGGTAGACTCCTCGATTAAGGATCGTCACTCTACGGACATCATGCACCTTATTGTCCTGCATAAATTCAAGTTATTTGTTAGTATTCAAAGAACTATGTTAACTGCGTTGCAGCCATCGCTTGTTCGATATAATACCTTATTGAGAGTTAAATAGATGTTACTTTGTTTGAATATCCCATTAAAGATTTGCTGCCACATTTTCTAAATAAAACCGATTCTGTCTTAGGGTTAAGACCGTCGGCCATCGCGGCGATGACGGCGGACGTCTTCCCATACTAAATGTAATTTTTGTATGGGCCGGCCATCGGTCGCCGTCGGGTAATGTGTGTCAACCCTTATAATATTAAAAACTCTATGCTATGTTATAGATGAAAAAACTGTGCCTTATTTCAAACCCTTACGCCAGTGATAGGGTAATCGGATGCATATTTTACGTTTATAAAGTTCAGGTGTAAAGTTCTTCATTTTCTTTCGTGTTTTCTTCTAACAGTTAAGTGTTGGCTATTAAGGAATGCATTTTTACATTAGAAAAATCACAGGACTCCGAACTTTAGCCACTTTAGTTTAATTTGTAGTGTGTTGTAATCAGAGTAAACTGTTCTGACAATGGTCAAATATGATCTTTGTAAGAACAGCTTACTAATAGAGGTAAATTTTGAACTCATGTGCAATGCGGGAAAAAATTGATGTTTATTTTAAGAATTCGCTTCCATATTTTAATAGTTTTTTATTAAGAATAGTCAAATATGCATCTGATTAATATCATGAGAATTTTGAGCCTAGATTTTAGTATACATATACAGGGTGTAACAAACACCCTAGTAATACTTAAGGGGGTGGTTTAGACCATCAAACTGAACAACTTTCACTATGGCGCCAGCAGATTTTCATTTTTTCTCGATATTGGCTCTATATTGAAAGTTGTTCAGTTTGATGGTCTGAAGCACCCCCTTCAGTATAACTAGGGTGCTTTTTTTCACCCTGTATACAAAATTAAGATTGTGTGATAATGCTCTTGATATAAGACTCCACTGATTATGCCAAAGATTGCATTAAATAACAGTGTGTCTAAAGATTGCACTATTGCATTAAATTTCATTGCAGTATGTCCTTGGCACTTGAATATAAATTTATTTTCAATGCTTCTCAATGTAAGCACATTGTATCTCATTTATAAGGTCAATAAAACACTTTAGTGAGGTTACAATGACAACAAAGCTTATAACTTTATGATCATAAATATACTTGCAAAATGCAATTTATTAAACTTACGACCATAATCCCTTTCAGGGTAGTCAGAAACATTGCTACAACTACCTACTTTGTGTTTGCTTGCAAGTATAAATTAGAGTTTTTCGGAATTTATGTACGATTTGTAACACCACTGGCCTTTCGGTGATGGGAAACATTGTGAGGGCTGCATGATTCAATTTCGTGGCATGTATTGTACCCACTGTCCATTATAAGTGGTGACGTTCTCACTCCCCATCACACTAGACAGTTTCGGTACTAGTGAAACGTTGATGTTCTGAGGTTTCAGAATATCTCTGACTACCCCCTCGGGGATTATAGACGTGAGCATATGCTGTGCAAATGCCTATAATTAATATTGACAATGTTATGTAGAAAGTGTGTCAGTAACACAGTCAAATAACATCTATTTAAACTCATCCTTATATTATGTTGGAATCTCAGTAATTTTCTCAAAAAATGATAGATTATGGATCCGACTAAAATTACATTTTTGTCTTGAAAGTAACAGATACTTTAGTACCTAAAATGGGGGAATGGGTAAGGTTGTATGGAGAAAAATTGTCTTTTTTTTTGATTGGCCAGTAATAAAATTTACATAGGTTTTTAGAGGACCTTTCAAAATACATTTAAAAAATTCACATTCATTGCTAGGATACTTCGGAGCTGTGCTATTAAGGTACTAACTTCTAAGTTTATATGGGAGAAATCACTTTTTCGCTAAGACCTCCTTGTTTTATATCTTCTGTATTTCTTTACAGTATATTTTGCTAAGAAGGAAATATGTTTTGATTATTGTTTGAAAATGAATTGATTCTTAAAGGTTTTGGTTACTTTTCCATGAACCTTTAGAGTCAAATATCTCAGCTCTGATGCGAGCTAGGCCATAAGTGTTTATTGCAATATGTTTGTTTTGGTGGCCGCAACTGTTACAAAAAAGACAATAACTTTACTCATATCCATTTGGCATGAATTATTAAATATTATAGTGTCTACACACAAGGCTCTGCAGAATATGTTTGTGCAGATTATATTCATATGTGATTTATTTTGAATAATGCCCAGAGAGTAGATAGCCTTAGGTACTAAGTGTTTCTGCTTTACAAATACAAAATAATGTTTTTTCGTGTCTGTACGATCCCTAATGACAATGGTTTCATGTCAATCTATTGTATCAAACAAATATGAAATTTCAAGGTCTAACCAAGGCTAAATAATTGCTTAGCTATACAAGGTGTTACAAAAGTAAAAATAAACTTTTAAGGGGTTGTCTAGACCATCAAACTGAACATCTTGCACTATTGGAACAACATCGAAATCGTGAAAAAAAGCAGCTGTCCCATACATTTAGGTCGAGTAATTTTGTAGTTTAGTATGGAACATCATATTTTTATTCGTGATTTCGATGTCAGTCCCATAGCAAAAGTTAATCAGTTTGATGGTCTAAATCTCCCCCTTAAATGTTCATTTGTATTTTGGTAGCACTTTGTAGAAAGTAAATGCATGATTATGATCTGCAATATGATTTATGTTCCCAATTTGAATTCAAACTTTAGTGACCCAAATCTAGTAAACATGTTCATTAAATTAGTGAATAAAATGATGAAAAACTAGTTTTATTAAAACTCGATTTTATCCTGTGTTACAATGTCACTGAGATTCCAATACCGAGATCAGTGATTCAAACAAGCAGAGCACTACTGAAAATGAAAATCTCCAAGCGAATCAAACCCCACATTCTATGGTAAGCGAAGCTAACATGCTTCCGCTCACCTGGCCCACTCTTCGCACGGTGATCTTTTCGGTGTTTGGTAACCCTGCCAGAACGCAACGCAGACATTTCCTGATCAAAAACTTACTCCCCTACAATCTCCGATGGAGGTATTAACGGAATTATTGATTCGTAAACTGTAAAACCTTACTCACAATCACATAACTTTTATGTTCGTTACAAAAAGATGTTACGCCACTTGAGATTTTTTATTCACTCACGAATCGTTTGTTGGTATAAAAGAGGTTATGCACTTTTTATTGGATATATTAGTTTTTTAATACACAACATTTAAATGTGCACAAATACCACAGCAATATGCGAGACAATGAAAAATTCTGGTGCTTCGTGCACTGGTAGACTGACTGACAGCTCGACACGAAAATGGAAAATGAATGACAGAAATGCGGGACGAGAACTGTAATTTTTCCGACAATAGACTTCCGTGAAAGAGACAATGTCATACGAAGAATTTGCTGACTCTTTCACGCGCAGATATTGGTTGACAAATTGTAAAAAAAAATTATATCTACCATAGACAAATTGATGGTCCCTAGTTGTGGATATTCTTGATTTAAAAAAGCCATCTAGTGACCGTAATGCCGTAACTACTGTTAAAAGATCCCTGTTGTGAAGATAAATTACCACGCATTAATTACCTACTCTACTCTTTTCCGCTGCACAGACGATACGCGCAAAAATGTATCCAAGAGGCTTGACTAAGCGTTCTTATTCTTATCCATATTTTTAAAATCACCAAGAGATGGCGCTTCCTGAAGTGCTATGTACAAAAGTTGGATTGTACTACGTACGTTACGCATAACAGCCAAAAAAAAACCGAACGAACGTCAACTGTCAGTCATCTGTCACTGTCATCCTACAGCTGGTTCATCAAAAATTTCGAACACCATTTTTATGTAATTTCTGCGGCAACATCTCTTTTATTGAGGTATAAAATTCTTAAAGAAGTATTTTTATGCTTCATATTTGAGCAAATTATTATATGTCGTGTTGAATTGTCTAGATGATCCGGAAAGTGGTGATAGGGTCGGGCTTGGCCCTGATTCCAGCAGTGCGGGCGGCGACTCCTGTCGAAGAGAAGGCACCGACGAAACCCCCGCTAATGAGGCCTTCAGACCTTCCCATTTACGAAGCTCCACATGCCGACTATGCTGAGTGAGTAGTTATATGTATTACTAGAGTTAACCCACGACTTTGTCCGCACCAATTATATACTAGATTTTAAAGCTGGACGCATATTCAGGGTTGAGACACATTACCTGACGGCGAGCTTAAGCATATGCTCATGACTATATTCCCCGAGGGGGTAGTCAGATATTCTGAAACCTCAGGAGATCCACGTTTCACCAGTAGTACCGAAACTCTGACATAGTATGGGAAGTTGATTAAGTCCACAAAATAGCAACGGGGATTGAATGAGGATGGCAGAGGACTGGTCATTTTAGCGTTCCTTGAGGGACGTCTATGTCCAGCAGTGGTCATCTAAGCCGGTGAACTTCTTGTCCCTGACTGCCGATGGCTGTGGCGTGCGGGTTGTTTGTAATAGAAGTACTATAACATTCACAGATACATGGACGAGAAGAGCAAGGCCGATCGTTCAGGCTACATACGATCTTACATAATAGAGCCTGTGAGCGCAGTACGTCAGCAAGCACAGAATGTTTGGGAGCAGAGCGCATCCATCAAACACTCCGTGCAGGACAACTACCAGGAGTTTCAGGATAGGACTGATTGTGAGTGCTTTACGGATTTTTGAGCACACTGTTACAATTAGCCAGCAAATAATGGATGAGACTAGTGTGGGAACATTCTATTTGGCGTGAAAATGAAGAAGCTATACCCAGCAGTGGGATTTACTTGGCTGATAACTATAACGACAATGACCACAATAGAGGTGGCTAGTGTCACGCAGTATGTCAATTGTTTAGGGCCCAGTTAAACTTTTTTAAGCTAAGCTGTTTTGCATAAATACTTCCAGCATATCCTGTCACTCTAGTATGATGTCTCTTCCATATTGATATCTTTTCACAGAGCGAACGTCTCGCTATCAGCGACAAGTAGTATGGAAAAAAGCTGAGTCGCGCTCAAGTAGAGGAAATCATAGAGAGGCTGGAACACTAAACATTTGATATTTTATGTTATTTTCTAATTTCTAAAAGATATCTCTGTGAAACAATATCTCGGGTCACCACACAAATAAATATTTATCATATCCTTTTGCCTGTAGAAAGTTATCAATATTACAGAATATTTTATCTTTTAGATAGGAAAGAATGTACATACTATTCAATCAATAAATTTTGACAATGTTTGCTCAATTGGCGTACAAATTAATCAATCATTCTTTATTCAGGACCTCAGAACATAAAGAGAGTTCAGGACAGCCAAACAATAATGTATGGAAACTCTGACTACATAAAATACTACCTTGCTAACCAACCAGGTTATTCCACAGTTGCTCGGCAAAAATCACCTGTTTGGATTGGACATTGAAACTCTGCCATTGAAAAGGAGTCAATTTCTCCAGCTATGGGAAATAGGCCACCAAAAAATGTTAGCGTATAGTTGGCGTATAGTTATGGAGCTCATGTCGATTTGTTTCTCATAATATCTAGATTATAGTGGTAATATTAGCTATACCATTACCTTTCGTCAAATTACTATAATAAATTAAATTATGTTTTTAGAGTGTAATACCATCAATAAACGTTACCGTTTGTGGGCCTAAAAGTGATTGTCTTCTTTCCCACTTTAAACTAGTAAACATAATTATAATTATCAGTGGTGTTAATTATCATCTGTCTCATTCCAGGGATTGTGAAGTACCTGCGGGAGGAAGAGAACAAGGAGATGCGGTACGGCGCCGTCGCTATGGGCGGTCTCACAGGGTTCATATTCGGGTTAAGAGGCGGCATCATCAGGGTAAGAACACAAATCTATAATTGTCATTTATGTAGAAATTATTATTGTACAATGATTTATTGTAGGGACTAAAAACAACTCTTGAGAAGATTCTTATTCTCAAAATTATATAGCTTTTGCCTATGAATGCATGTCTGCAATTTCCAAAGGAGAATAGCCTATGTTACTCAGGAATAGTGTAACTTTCTATCAGTGAAAGAATTTTTACAATGGGTTCAGTAGATCCAGAGATTACCCCCTACATACAAACAATCTTTTAGCATGGCATATGCTCACGACTATATTCCCCGAGTCAGAGATATTGTGAAAACTCAGAACCTCCACATTTCACTAGTTGTACCGAAACCATGTCCTGTGTGACGGGGAGTGAACCCGTCAATATCATCAGTGGGACAATACATGCCTCGAAATTGAAGCATGCAGGTTTCCTCACTATGTTTTCCTTCACCGAAAAGCCAGTGATGTTACAAATCGTACATAAATTCCGAAAAATTCTCATTGGTACGAGTCGTCCTGGACGGGGATCGAACCATCGCCTCCTGCGCGGCGTCAAGGCAAGGTTACTCGGCACTGGACCACCACGGCTATTTTTACCTCATTATAATATGTATTAGTATAGATTAGCTAGTTTATTTTGTGGTTAAGGATCCGGAAGAATGGAATATGATTAATCTTCTTATGAAAGTATACATCATCATCATCAGTCTATACACGTCCCACTGCTGGGCACAGGTCAAGGAGGTAAGGGCGTTAGCCCACCACGCGTGCCAAACGCTTTTTGACGAAACGCAAGGTTGACGATGTTTTCCGTAACCGCTTCATTGAAAACATATATTCATAGATGGCTGATAACAATCATGTGGGTCTGGGTTCGAATCCCCATGTACGACATGCGATGTACACACGGCGACACATCTAGCTACACAAAACCAACATAAGCTGGCCGCGCGACGTTATTCGTTACTTGATCTACGCGCGGTCAGATTATTTTGGTTTTGCGTAGCTTGATGTGTCGCCGTGTGAACCAATAAGTTTTTCTAACTCTATGTAAAAATATACAGCAACGAAATGTTAAGGCTATTATGAATTACAGTAACAGAGATTTGAAATAGTTCCTCTCACTCATTCTTAGAACAGCTTTAGTAACGTCTATATCTTTCCCAATAAATAAATCATATTTTCTAATCAGATTTGGCCAGAAAGCCATACAGGAATCGGAAAATCATTTCGTCCTTATTTGTAATGGAGTATTGACGTCTAATAAAATGCAATGATTTTTCGCAGAGATTATTCTACGCTGGCGTCGGCACCACTGTGATGGGCTTCGTGTGCTTCCCTGAAGAAACAAAGAGCCTAGCTAAACAGAATAGTGTCCTCGCTAAGCAGTACATCAACATTGCATACAACTTCTTTTATGGAGGTGAGAGAGATTCACTACTTTTAAAACTTTTACCGCATTCCCTTTCGATGTGGTCCAGAACCTAAATTTCCTTCCAACTAAACCAGGTCTTAATAAGCTGACGGTTTTTTAAGAGGTTAATCAGATTTGACCATCAAACTGAGAAACTTTATGACACCATAACAAAAAAAAACAATTGCAATTTTGTATGGAGAAACAGATTTTTCGCCTTCTTCATCATCCCTCTATAAAACCGTCAGCATATTAAGAAGGACGCTATATGGCAACAAAAAAACAACATTAAATCTATGAATTTGTTTTCTCTAAGTTTTAAATAATTTATGAACAAATGACATAAATATGGAAATTTATGATTTTATGAAAATTTTATAGAAATTAGGAAATTCCTATAAAATGTTCATAAAGTGATCATTGAGCTATTATGTACTTACTACGTACTGGAGATGACGCGACAAATAAACGTCACGTGCCACATGCGGATGAAAGAATCTAGTAAATGACAGAGTGAAACGCGGTCATATCGCCCTTATTGAATATACATAGAGCGTTATAAAAAATATACATAGTACATAAGCTCAATGAAGGTGATAAGTTTTATTAAGCCTATTCTCACAAGTTAAATTCCAAAGGACCTCATCCGCGTTTCATACATTTTTGGTCCAAATGTGAAAGTGCCGGCCAACAAAATTTATTTATTTATTATTATGTCAACACAAGTTTTGTTACAAGAAAATGTATGAGAAGGCAGAATATGATAATGGCCCTAAAACTTTGGTGCCATATTAATAAATGCTACGACGGACAAGTTCTAACAGAATATAAGCCTTTCTATTTTCATTGAAAATGTATGAAAATTAAGGTTTTTGTAACCCAAATAAAACAAGGACAATAGACCTTTAGACTACAGGACTACAGCTTTGGTGCCTTAATAATAAATGCTTAGACGGGCAAGGTCTATCAGAAAATCACTTTTTTTTTCGGCTGTCTTTTTGGACGAAAATGGATGACGTCTTTTAAACAAATCTTGTAATGTCCCACCACCAGTAAAACCAGGCGACCCTCAACTGGAGGTCAAATTCCCTGAGCTGTCTTTCCCTAAAGACCTCTCAGAGTTTGTTGACCTCTCGGTATCTGTGGCCTCCACCATCAAGCAGGCGGTGATGCCGCCACCGGCGAAGGAAGAAGAAAAATCGGAGAAGAAGGAATAAGTTGATGTAATTCTGCATGGATTTCAACTTTGGTTTCTTGTTTTGGTTCTGCTTTGGGATATGTGTTTGTGTTAACAGCTTTGTTTGTGTTTTGATCTTGGTGTGAATTTCTTCGTTTTTGCAAAGTGCGGTCTAGCCACTTCTAGCTGCGCATGTCTCTTGTTTCTATGCATCACAAAATAAGTCTACAACAATCACTATCGCACGCACTTAGAGCCTAAGCACACGGCATATTTGAAACGCGCAGACGACGCGTATTTGTAATGATTCAAACGCGCGTAAAACGTGATACAAACGTGAAGCGCGTTAAAAACTCGTTTGAAGCTCGTATACGCGCGTTTGAATCAATACAAACGCGCGAACAAACCGAAAACCAATGCCATTGTACAACTCACGAGGAGTCTGATCAAAACGCGGAAGCTACGAGCGACCCCGTGCGCTTAGGTTAAAGGTTACAAGGTTGCGTTCGAATCTCGTTTGAAGCGCGTATACGCGCGTCATCTGCGCGTTTAAAATACACCGTGTGCTTAGGCTCTTAGCGACCTGCGGCCAATGCATGCGATACTAACGCCTACACAGAAACACAGAGCGACCACAGCCAGATCGCTTCGTGCGCAGGCGGCCTAAATATCAGCATCACTAATTTCTCATAATCAGTTTATTTTAGCGCATTTCCATGATCAACTAACTATGCTTTCGACATCTCTGGTTCATTTAACACCTTAGTTACTCTTATTTGAGATTTTCGCTCTGTGCCCACTTTAAATTCGTTTGCTCTGTGTCTATACACTTATGGATAGACGGTATGCGATCTCGGCACCGTTATAAACCCTAAACTATAAATCGCTGAGTGAATACAACAACGGCACAACTCAAAAATTGGCAAATTTGGGTTAGCACCGTATTCTGGTTCTACATCGCATACTTTATCTTGTGCAATATAGACCTAACTCGATATTTCACTGAATCTAACCCTTGCTGCGTAGTAACTACTGTAATTTTGTAATGTAATTTTTCTCAAAATCAACTTTTTTGACTTGTGCCGTTGTTGTATTCACCCAGAGAAATAATGTACTAATCTCTACTAATATTGGATTGACCTATAAAAGTGAACTACAGGGTGTTAGGATAAAAAGTTGCATTACTGTAAGGGGTGATTCTACCAAAAAAAAATGTCTTTTCATACAAACGTTCGATCACCTGATTGCATTTAGTATGGAAAGTCTGAAAATTTTTTTGCGAATTTCCTATAGGTTTCTCAGGGAAAGTCACCCCTTAAAGTAATGCAACTGTTTACCCTGACACCCTGTATATTGACCAAGTTTTAAATGGGGGTGCGGTTTGAATGTTTGCTTAATACTTACTAAGAAAATGGTCAAAAATTTTACTTGAAGCACTCTTGTTGCTTTTTCTCAGTACATTACTGTCTTTGAGTGTTTTTATCTACTCAGTGGGACTGTTTTCTTCAATATCATAAGCAGTACTGTCACCATCAGATATATTGTAGCAAACAAGGTGGTCAAATATTTCTAAGCATTTCTAATTTTCAATAAAGTCTTTACACATAATTAATTAAAAATATCTGAACGCCTCCATTCTCCATTTAAAATAGTAACGAAATTTTAATGATATTTTGCATTACAGAAACAGAGATTTGAAACACTTCCTCTCACGTATTCTTAGAACAGCTTTAGTAACGTCCAAGACATGTCGGATAGTATATGTATCCAATAAATTAATTACATTTGGTAATCAGAATTGGCCAGAAAGCTAAATAGGAATCGGAAAATCTCGTCGTCCTTATTTGGAATGAAGTATAGAACATTAAATTTATCTACGCAACCTCAGATATTTATGATCACCCATAAATATCTGAGAAATTTAGGAAAAAAGACTTTACTCCGAAGTTACATACATTTCAATTTTAAATAACATAGTAAAGAAATAATTGAAAATAAGTTGTACCGATATTTATGACAAAATACACGTTTTGGTATAATTGATAACATTTACTGTATAGAATTTATTGAAAATTAGCTCTGCTCAGAAAAATTTGAATACCTTGTTTGCTACGATATATCTGATGGCGACTGTACAAGTATTTTAGATGTAATGAAAAAAGAAATTTAACAAATATTGTCTGTTTCTAGGGTAAGTTTCCACGTAATCAAGGAAGAAGTTAAAGATACGCAGAAGGTGACCGTGAAAGCCACGAGTAGATAAATTGTAAAACTAGTGATCTTATTTATTGCTCCAGTGTAATATAATGATGATATTAAAATAAAATGTTATATTTTATACTTCTACAACAATTTATTTCATACCGATTACACACTTAAATTAAGCAAATATCATTTCTTCTCTCCTCTTCTTCGTGACAACCGTTCCAGGCTTATGTTGTGCTTCAGGATGATTCATCAGCTCTGGTGGGCATGTAGACACCGAACTGGCAAGAAGCACTTGCTTCAGATCGTAGAATAATACAGAATCTTCTTTCGTAACAAATGATACAGCTTTACCAGTCTTGCCAGCACGACCGGTACGACCAATACGATGCGTATAATCCTCTATGCTCTTCGCCATGTCGTAGTTAATGACCATACTAACATCTTTAATGTCGATACCACGACCAGCGACGTCGGTGGCGACCAATATGTCTTTGGAACCATTTTTGAGACTAGCCAAAGCAAAGTCTCGCTGTTCCTGCCCTTTACCACCGTGCAACGTACAGGCATTGAATCCGAGCTTCTCCAATCCCTTAGCAAGAACATCTGCACCTTTCTTTTGATTGACGAAAATGATAATTGGTGGTTCGACGTTACGCTGCAATATTTCTGTAAGCTTCCTTCTCTTCTCGTTCTCGCCAATCATTAAGACTACTTGTTCGGTTCTGTCTACCGGTTTACCAACTGATCCTATGTAGACTATGGCTGGTCTCCTGAGATAGGTTCGTGCTAAACGTTCAACAGCTGGAGGCATTGTAGCTGTGAACATAACGGTTTGTCTGTACTTTTTCTTTGAATTATAATTTGCCAGTAAAACTGAAGCGTCTTCTGCAGCATCTGAATCGGGTTTGATGTTTGTTACGGGCATGAATTCGAGGATCTTTTGAACGTCAGGCTCGAAGCCCATGTCAATCATACGATCAGCTTCATCTAGTACTACGTATGTGCAACGATTGAGGACCAAGTATCTGTTTTCCAGCACGTCTATGAGACGACCTGGTGTGGCAATGACGATTTCACATCCTAATCTCAGTTTGAAGCCTTGGTCTTCCCTAGACAGACCACCAACAACAACCACTGATGTGATTCCTAAGGGTATGCCGAACTTATTTGTTTCTTCTTCAATTTGCTGAGCCAACTCACGAGTTGGGGCCAGGATGATAGCGTAAGGGCCTTGATCGGCATCTTCCATTCTCTCACTCTTCGGTAAAGACTGAATCCATGTAAGTAAAGGAATAAGGAAGGCCAGAGTTTTACCGGAACCAGTTTCGGCAACACCAATAATGTCTCTGTTTTGTAAACCGATTGGAATTGCTTGACGTTGGATGGGTGTCGGACTCTTGTAGCCAACTTGGTTAATAATTTCCATGATGTCTTCGTGGAAACCGGCTTCCTTCCATGTGCGGACTGGGTTAGGAATTCTACCTCCTTTGATGGTAATGTTGTAATCTTCTCTGAAGATACGCCAATCTCGTTCAGTCATTTCATCATGATCTTTTTCTGACCAGTGACGATCATCCCATTTCTGTTTATCTTCCTTCTTTTTGACTTTCTTAAGACGTAACTTTTCTTGTTCTTTCTCCAGTTCCGTTCTGCGTTTCTCAAGGAGATTCCCGTAGAATTTGCTGTGATCTTTCTTCTGGGATTTTATGTCTATGCCTGCGATATGTCCACGACCAAAGAATTGTACTTGATGACGTTCTTTGTACAGAGCGTTGTAGTCGTTTGACGTGTCTTCCGAAGCGTCCCAGTCGAAGACAAATTTCCGGTCATTTAGTCTTCTCACACGTCGTTTCTTTTTTATTATACCGAGGTAACGAGCTTTAATAGCTTCCTCTTCGCGTTCCTTATCCTTCGTTTTAGAAAATTCATCATTCTTTTCCTTCTTATCTTCACCTCGTCTATCCTGGCCCGACTTCCGATCATCATATTTTCTCTCTCGTTCCCTCTCCCGTTCTCTCTCTCTGATCTCTCTCTCACGTTCTCTCTCCCTTTCCCTCTCTCTATCTCTTTCCTCTCTGTTTTTTCTCTCCTCTTCTCGCTTGGAAGGGCCTGTGAGGTCAATAGTGGCTATTGCAGGTCTCTCAACATTCGACCTCATAGCTTCTACTTGCTCCTTTCGTCTTTCTAAGGCTAAAGCGGCCCTTTGCTCTTTCGTTAAAAACACGGGTTTACTGCGAGCTTCTTCCTCCGCTTTTTTCTTAGCAAGCAATTCTTCTAAAGACAACGGCTCCCTTTTAACAGGTTTAGGTTCCTCTACCTTCTTTATTTCCTCTATTTCTTCCTCTTTGTCTTCTTCCTTCTTACCTTTGGTTCTTTCTTTCTCATCGTACCGTCTATCTTTTTCCTTATTTTCGCGTTTTTTAGGGCTTCTGGACCTGGCGCGATCTTTTCTAGGGCTCCTTGGCCGTTCAGGGTCCTTCCTCGTGGGGCTGCGGGACCTCTCTCGCTCTTTTCTCGGACTTCTCGAACGATCTCGTCGTTTCGCTTTGTCGCGGTGGGACTCGCGTTCGTCGTGGCGCTCTCTGTCACGTCTTTCTCTGGAGCGCGATCGCCGACGCTCAGGGCTTCGGTCGCGAGCCATAATTCATCAGATTCACTTCACAAATTACAAAATATTATGGGATATTGGAAATAGCAGTGGACAACAAATGGCGTTGCAACGACCACAGATTACTCAAATGCACAGATCCTCAAATGTGAAGTGTGAAATAACGACACGAAGCTAGTTTACAATATGCAACTGATCGCATGCAATTTGAAGAACAACGACTGGTTGGTTTGATGTAACCCTCGCTACTGTACTGTGGTCTGTCCATTGATACTTTTCCGAAAGCTGATGAATCAATGATTATTTTGAAAACCAAGTACTCTACTAAAACATCCGTAATCTCAGAAATAATAGGTCTAAGTGAATCCGGCTGGCAACACTTTAGTAAAAAGACTAGAATCCAGTGCCGTAAAAACATTTTTAAAAAAATGCAATTGTCAACGTCATTTGATTTTTGTCACAGATTACTTCTGATATGTAATTTTTGTAGAGGACGAGCTGCGAGCTGTTGGAAAATAAAAGAAAGTTAAAGAATTGTAACGTTTTTATTACGTTACGTTACTAATGTTAATAATTTAACACTCTTCTATCATGGAGGACGTATCATCTAAAATCAAAGTCGGTGTGACTTCAACAGCCCTCGCAATAGCGTGTGCAGGAGTCACTTATGCGTTTCTAAAACATAAATACAGGGTCAAAGACGCTGTTGAAGCTCTAAACTATTTATCTATTAAAACTGTGAGTGATGACAAAACCTGCGGAGAAGTAGTCAGTGAATTACGAAGGTATGTTTTATTTGTTTACAAAATTATAACCTATAGAATTTACAAGTTTTAACAGTTGTGCAATAGCACAGAATAAGTGATAGTATATAGTTCTACATACAGAACGGCCACTCCTCGCCCCCTCTGACTCCAGATAACCCACCTCACCTCACACTTGAAGGGAAATTTGAGGGGAGCTGAGCAAGGGAATGCAGTCAGGCGCGCGCACCCGCTGGATTTAACTACTTATAATATATTTTATTTTTATCCTCTCAGTAAAAGTAAACGAACGACTACTGGTGAAACGTGGATGTTCTGAGGTTTCAGAATATCTCTGACTACCCCCTCGGGGAATATAGTCGTGAGCATATGCTATGCTATGCTATGCTAGTAAAAATAAACGTTGGAAAATAACGCTAAATTCACATTTTCAGTGATTCTTTAGCTTGAATACTATTTTTAATGGCAGAATGAACTATAAAAGTAAAGAAATGTATAATGATGTTCATACGATGCGTGGTAAGTCAACCCTAAACATGTGTCATGCACAATTTGCACAAAGTGTGCATTTGCGAACGTCATCATGTCAAATCATTGTTTGAAGTACCGGACCTGTGGACAACATTTTAATTTAGGAAAGGTACTAAAATTCGAAAACCATTTGGAAATTTTGTCCTACAAGGCTTATAATATAAAAATTAGCAGATTTTTCCATCTATTAAAATTACTCACATAATTCACTTCAGCAACAACCATCTTAATTCAAACAAAATCTGCTTCAGCAACATGCGTCGTCAAATTTCCTACAAAATACCCTTCAGCAACATGCGTCGTCAAAATCGTAATCAAGTTATTTGAAATAATTGAAAAATTAATTTCACGAAGAACTGGGATGCATTTCCTTTGCCTGTATCAGAATTTAACATTGTTTGATATTTTTTTACATATACTGAATTTTTCTTAGTATCGGCTTGCAATAGCCCTCCCAAAATAATACTATAATGATTAAAATTTGCATTCAATTAGGTACTAAAATGATCTTATTAAAGTTTCTTTCTCGGCCTAGGATAAAAAAAAAATTGTTAAAGTAAGCCACACTCCTTTTTCTCATAATCCTAAAAACCTTTTTTTTTTTCAAATTTCAGAAGAGCAAAGGTCCACAGAGCCATAGGGTTTGACTGTGAGTGGGTCACGGAGCAGGGCAAAAGGCAGCCTGTAGCGTTGGTTCAGCTGTCTTCTTTTGATGGCCTCTGTGGTCTATTTAGATTGAACCTGCTTAAAACTGTTCCTAAACCTTTGAAGGTAAGGTTTAAAATTATTTTCTACTTTAAATCTTTCCAGGACTTTGCAAGATATAACTAATGATATTAAAATTGTATGTATTTTCTATATTACTATTTCTAATTTCCACATTATTTTCATTATTTTGCATATTATTATACAGATATACATAAACTCACGACCTTAATCTTTTTCGTGGTAGTACAGGTACCAACATTCTGTATTCATTTCTATATTATTATCACAATTTTCCACACTATTATCAATATATTATTATCTCATTTTCAACACTATTGTCAATATTTTCCATACTACTGGGTGAAATTGATATCATTTGCATCCTTTTAAACTAAGACCCATCAAACTGAACAACTTTTGCTATGGGAGCAAACCGAAAGGAGCAAAAAAAAAATCTGCTGTTCCATACTAGACTGCAGTACCTACTCGACTCAAATGTATGCAACAGCAGGAGATCAGCTCGGAACAGTAAAAATTGATCAGTTTGATGGTTATACTCTTAGTTTAGAAGGATGCTTATGATATCAATTTCACTCTGTATATTATTATTATTGCTATTTTCTGTTTTTCCTTAATTATGTTTCATTCTTGTTTAATACCCCACCAGTGGGGAAACACTAGTGGGAATTTCAGGAATAATCCATTACTTATATCCTACAGGATCTTCTAGAAGACGAAACAATATACAAAGTGGGTGTAGCGGCATGTGATGACGCGAAGTACCTATTCGCCGACTACACTGTGAAGTTACAGTCCACGCTGGACATCCGACACCTGGCCCAGCTTAATGGATATAATGCTGGGGGCCTGGCTTCCTTGTCCAAAGCTTTGTTGAGGATCGTGTTGGATAAAAGTTGGAGGGTAAATATACTTGTGTAACTTTTTTGGTTAACAGAAGAATGGTGGGATACCTGTTAGACTTTTGGCTTTCACTAATTCTAATTTTAAAATTGTGGCTTTATTGTGTCGTCAACTTTGACTATTTATTTGTGGACAGGTTATGTGTGTAATTCTACTAACAAACATTTCTGCCACTTTTTGCGGGGGGCGAGGTAACATGAAATCCGCAACTTTGGATTTTGTTCCCCATAACTTTAGATTCTAATTTTGAATGTTAAAAATCATGAAAAGTAGTCTCGTGTGAACCCCAAACGTTCTAAGTTCGAAGTTATTATTTCGCAATTATAGGCTGTCTCGTTTAGTGATAAGGTGCAAAATTGAATGTAAATGCACAAGATCAATTGTGCTTATACCGTGGCAGAGGGGAAATGCTACCGCAAGGCTAGTCCTTATAATAATTAGTCAAAGGTTGTCGATGATATTCCGCAAAGGGCTCATGTGGTGGACTAAAGCCCAGTATGAATTGTTTTGACACAACTGTCAAGGCACAACCAACGCCCACAACATCAAGTTCGGGAGTCATGTTGCAGGTTCTGACACGAGCACTTGTCTCGCGTGGTGTTCGCGTGTCGCGTTTTTGCCTGCCATTAGGCTCCGTAATCCTCAATCTCTTCTGGTTCTTGATTAAAAAACAATCCCTGAGATTGGGATGGAGATACTCCCACAAACTACTTGACTCTGGCGGAAATGCAGTGCACAAGCAAGATGTCCATTAATTATATAGGGTCCTTGCTGCTGACACTTTTTTAAGAGGATGATCAGACCGTCAAACTATACAACTCTCTTTATGGTACCAACATCGAAATCGCGAAAAAAAATTCTGGTGTTCTATACAAAAATGGTAATCTACTCGAGCCAAATGTATGGGACAGCAGATCCTTTTTTTGTCATTTCGATGTTGGTCCCATAGAGAAAGTTGTTCAGTTTGATGGTTTGATCATCCCCTTAAAAGTGTCAGCATATTAAGAAGGACCCTGTTTAATAAAAAATCAAATTCAGCAATGTTTATTGTACTCTATCCACAGGTCCGCTGCAGTGACTGGGGAGCTGACGAACTGACGGACAGACAGACACAATACGCAGCAGCTGACGCACACGTAGCCATCAAAATGTTTGTGAACCTGATCAATGATCACGGGAGACAATCCTCGTGGTGGTTCAGTAAGAACAGAGATGATGTTTGGAACAAATTAGATGATATTTGCGCAAAATACGTGGATGTTAATTTTAAAACTAAACAGAGTATTAAGAGGAGCGATTTAACGTGAGTTGATTTGTTTAATTATGATAATGTAAAGTCTTTGACTAGTTATTATATGGACTGGTTACGCGTTTAATTCTACTAACCAACAATTCTGCCACTTTTTGCGGGGGGCGAGGTAACATGAAATCCGCAACTTTGGATTTTATTCCCCATAACTTTAGATTCTAATTTTGAATGTTAAAAATCATGAAAAGTAGTCTCGTGTGAAAACTTGACACTATCTATAGGCCTCCGCCAAGCATTCTTCAATGAAATACACCAGCCAGAATCAATTGTTTATATTTCCAATCGCGGTTACAACTTAGAACATCTATAATTCTTCGCTATTTTATTCTTAAAAACAAATCGAAAACACTCTTTGAGAGTCCGCCGCCTTCGCGCGCGCCAGTCCTTGTCAAATTGACGTAAAACGTCACGAATCAGTGTTGCCCATCTTAGTTTTTAAAACTTACTGCTATTATTTCAGTCAATCCTGCGTTACAAGGCTAAAACTAACTGGAATAATAGTATATTCTATCATTCGGCCAATTCTGACAATGGACGCGTCCTCGCGAAGAATGGGTATTATCATTAAATAAACTAAATCAACCTAACACACTGAGGTAATATTTTTTTTGAAAACTGTGACCAGGCATGAATATTAAAATTATAGGTACATTGTAACATTCCCCAAAACAAAAATCATAGTCACACAGGACCTAGCTGGGGACCACTCCACGCCCCACAGGGCTTCCCAAAAACAATCAACTATTGCCAATCTGGACAACAGCTGCCAATAAAGAGTCACGCAGGACACCGCCAGAGAACACTCTAGGCCACACAGGACTTCTCCAAACCGACCAACTGTCGCCATATATATAGTCACACAGGACACAACCGGGGAACACTCCAGGCCACACAGGGCTTCCCCAAACCGACCAACTGTCGCCATATATCCGACCAACTGTCGCCAATTAATAGTCACGCAGGACACAGCCAGGGAACACTCCAGGCCACACAGGGCTTCCCCTAACCGAACAACTGTCGTCATATATCCGACCAACTGTCGCTAATGAATAGTCACGCAGGACACAGCCAGGGAACACTCCAGGCCACACAGGGCTTCCCCAAACCGACCAACTGTCGCTAATGTATAGTCACGCAGGACACAGCCAGGGAACACTCTAGGCCACACAGGGCTTCCCCAAACCGACCAACTGTCGCCATTTATCCGACCAACTGTCACCAATAAATAGTCACACAGGACACAGCCAGGGAACACTCCAGGCCACACAGGGCTTCCCCTAAATACCATTATAATTATCTACATACAAGATTTGCAATGTACTAACTATAAGCATTATCATTTTGTTGCAATTGTTGACGTTTTTAATCCAATTTAATTCAATATCGAACATTATAAAATCAACTACCTTAGAACTATAAAATAATTTGATCCATTAAACAGTTACTAATTTGTGTCGCTATCAGAATCAGTAGCTATGGGATCATTTGTAAATACCAGCCATGGATGTATTTTGTCGACCGAAAACACATTTTTGTACGAAGTTTTTCCATCTTTCTTAGTAATTGGGGTATCCACCACTTCATATCTATCATTGCCCAGCACTCTGGAAATTCTGTACGGTCCACTACACTTAGGTAAGAGTTTTTTGCTCTGACCGGGTAAACCACTTATTTCTCTTTCGACTCTCACAAGATCACCAACGTTATATACTTTAGCTTCTTTTCGTCTCTTGTCAAAACGTTCCTTTTGTTTTTCTTGCTCAATCATATTTTTTTCTGTAACTTCGTCCCGGATTTCGTCACGATCATGAATTATTTGTGCATCAGAAACCAAATCATTCATCATGCCATCGGATCGGCCAGTGGGATTTATCCCGAACAAGATTTCGGCTGAGGTTTTTCCAGTGCCCTTATTTACGGTGTTGTTGAGACCCCATTGCACTTTTGGGATTACAACATCCCATTCGTTATCCGGCAGACCATGGTTGCTAGATGTGACTGCGTCTATAATTGTACGATTATATCGCTCTATTTGGCCGTTGGCCCGAGGCGTAGCTACCGCATTTAATATATGCTTGATCCCTTTTTCTTTTATGAAACTAGTAAAGTTGTGACTAGTAAAACTTGTACCCCTATCTGTAATGAGACGCCTCGGTACCCCAAACAGAGAAAAATATTCGTCAAAGACACCGATAGTCGTCTTTGTTTTACAGTTTTTCACCGGTTTAATATAAATGTACTTTGTAAACGAATCAATTATTGCTAGTATATAGCAATTGCCACGTTTGCTCCGAGGAAAAGGTCCACAGTGATCTGCGTGCAGCGTATCGAAGGGTTTATCAGGCTTCGGAATCGGATGCAACATACCTTCTTTGGGTCCACCTGGGACTTTATTGTGTGCACAGTGTAAACACGCTTTACAATATTTCGTGATAAACTTACGCATATTTTTGAACCAATAAACCCGCCGTATCCGTTCGTATGTTTTGTCGAACCCAAAATGTCCGACCTCATCGTGTTGCATCTTAAGAATCTGCCATCGTACAGACTTGGGAACAACCCAAAGGAGATTGACCTCGTTTTCCTTCTTGACTACTCGGTAGAGGCGATCATTTTTAAGGGTGAAGTTATTTTTTATCTCTACCACATTATTCATGGCAGGATCCTTCAAAATATCAACGATTCTCCGTAATTCTGAGTCCGATTGTTGCACAGTCTGAAGCCAGTCATTATGAGAATCAATACTTAGTACGTCTAGCTCAAGGTCGCATGCCTGTTCATATGGTTCCACAGGCTGTCGGCTCAGGGCATCTACGTGTGCCATCCTAGATCCAGCGCGATATTCGATACTAAAATCGAACTCTTGCATAGCTAGATACCAGCGAGCAACACGCGGAATCAAATCCTTTTTGGTCATCGTGCTACGAACTGCGCTACAGTCTGTAACCACTTTGAACGTTACACCTAACAAATACACGCGAAACCGGTTTAGAGCAGTGATGACGGCAAGGGTCTCCAGCTCATATGAGTGAAATTTTTGCTCCTCTGGTGAGGTCTGGCGACTGTAGTACGCAATTGGTTGAAGCCCCCTGCCATTATCCTGAAGTAAGATAGCCCCGATACCATATTTACTAGCGTCTGTGTGCACTTCTAGGTTTGCCTTAGGATCAAATAGAGCCAAAACTGGTCTAGAAATCAACCTCTCTTTCAGATCGTTAAATGCTGTTAATTGATCTGGTCCAAATCGCCATGGCTCGTTTTTCTTCGTTAGAATGGTTAAAGGTCTAGCAATGATTGAAAAGTTTTTAACGAACCTCCTGAAATAACTTGCTAGGCCCACGAATTGCCGGACCTGATGGACGTCTTTTGGAACAGGGAAATTTTCCACAGCTGCTATTTTATGTTCACCGGGTCTCAAACCGTCTTTTGTTATCTCGTATCCAAGATAATCTACACGTTCCTGAAAGAACGCGCACTTGTCAACGTTAAGTGTTAGCTTGGCGTCTCTTAACATCATAAATACCTCTTCCAAACTGTCTAATCCTTCTTCTATAGTCGACGAAGGTATTAAAAGGTCATCCATATAAGCCATTACCCTGGTGTTGCCAGCCTTCTTTATCATTAAATTCATAGTCCTCTGGAATACGCTTGGAGCATTTGCCAATCCGAAAGGCATTCTATTATATTCATACAAACCTTCCGGAGTGACAAATGCTGTCAAATGTTTACTCTGCTCCGCTACTGGCACTTGGTAGTAGCCCGAAGCTAAATCCAAACTAGTAAAGTACTTGTTACCGCCTAGGGTGTCAAGCTTATCCTCTATGCGAGGTAACGGGTATTTATCCTTTAAAGTTTTTCTATTTAAGGCACGGTAGTCCACACACAACCGTTTCTGTCCATTTTTCTTATTTACCAAAATTATTGGACTGGCATAAGAAGAAGAGCTAGGTCGAATAATTCCATTACGCAGTAAGTCATCTATAATTGTTGACAACTGTTCTCTTTCCTTAAACGACATGCGATACGGATTGTAGGCTACCGGTGTATCATCATTAAGTTTGATATCCATTTGCATAATATTTGTTTCACCAAGTTCGGACAGGTCTAGGGCAAAACAATCCCTATACTTTTGCAGTAATGCGTGTAACGAATCAACTTGTTGAGCGTTTAACTGTGTCCCTAATTTGAGTGAGTCTAGGGGTATTGGTTTCTGACTAGGTGTTACCGGTACATTCACGTTTGCATTCTTAACCGTCTCTGTCATTCCCACATATGCTTCAGTTGACTCTTCAAAGGTTAATCCTCTTGCTATGATACTGTCACTCTTATAATTTATGATTTTGTCAGTTAAATTGGTCAGCATCAAGAATCCCTTTCCGTTGGAGAACATGTACAAACCTGGTAGAACAATATACTGTCTGTTCTGTTCTCTACAGCACCCTCCCGGCACATATAATGCTCCAGAAAATGAATGATCAGTGTTCACTTCCACTGGGGATGTCGTTGAACCATCTAATGTAAAGTTTGATGATATTTTTAAATTGACTTTCATTTTTTCGCTTGTGCATGGCAGAGGAACTTGGTAAAATATCAATTGATCGGGAGTTTTATGAATAGCTATGTTAGGCAGCTCAGTGAATGTTTGACCTATGATGAGCGCATTACGCATAAAGTGATCTGATACTACTATCATTTCTAGATCCACATCTATTCCATCTAAGCTTACCGTTCCCTTACACTTGCCCAATGGTTTAACATGTGAGTTACCAAAACCTCTAAGGTTGGGAACATAGGAAGAATCGTCCCAGTGACCAAAAATATGTTTAGCATCCGACTCCCTTATAATTGAACAACTACTACCTAAATCAATGAACGCAACCTTCTCTATGTTGTTAATTTTTACTTCTTTGTAGTATTTAGAATTATCTTGTCCACTTGATTGTATATTCATAATATTATCGGTTGGAGGCTGACGTGCTCCTTCCACTTCGTTATTCTCATCAATAGGAGGAAGAGCTAACATCCGATTCCTGCAATCACGGGCTATGTGCCCCACTTTCCGACATACATTACACTTCTTTATCGATTTTGAGCACTTGGAACGAATGTGGCCTACTTCACCACAACCGAAACAAACTATATCTGTTTTTGTTTGGGCTGGGTCATGAGCACGTTGGTTGTTCAATGCACTGATTGGATGCGTAGTGTGCTTTAGTTCTCTGTTTGGAAATGACCTACGTCTTATTTGTGTATACCCATCACTTTGGGCTAAGGTACGCAAATATGAAAGTAACTGTTCGGGTTCCTCGAACCGGCAAGCATTGACACTCATCCGTATAAATTTATCATCGATTCCGTGCACTAAACATCCAACTGCCTTTCGACCGACAATTTCACATTTATTTATAAGTGCCATTTTCTCATAATAATAATTGTCCAATGAGTGACCTATTCTGCAACGCACTTGGAGCATTTTACTCAGCATATCCCCATAATTTTCTGTGGATGGAAACGCACTTCTCAATTTTTCAACCCATTGGTCCCAAGTAAATAACAAAGAAGGTAAACCCTGGTACCACCGTTTCGCGAGACCAGTCAACTTTGGTAAGGCATAGTGACAGGTTTGCTTTTCATTCCAACAGTAAATTTTAGAACATTCATTAACCTTATGAATCCACGAATCTATATTTTGCGTACTGTCGCTGGGGTCAAATTCAGGAATGACATTAATGTTTGCTGTAAATCCATGAGTCCAAGCATTACTCATTAGTCGTGCAAATGCATTCTCATGATCGTTATTGTTAGGATTAGGCGGTGGAGTCGGTGTACACACACTTAATGTTCGCGACCGTTGTTTGCGACTCTTTCTGACACTGTGGTCACGTTGCTGTTTACGTGATTTTCTATGCTTTCTACGTGATGTCCTACTTTTCTTTCGTTCCGGACTTGTAAAATCGGATGACGATGATGTTGAACGACTACGTTTCCTTGAATTTGATCCCATAGTTACAAATTAAAAACAAAACATCAAACTCAAACTAATCCCACAGATAAAAACTGCAAAACAATAGTTTACACTGCCAAACCACTCCGTTAGAAAAGTATACACACCGATTAATATCAACAATAACTTTTGTGAAATGTAATTAACTATATTCCTATTTGACTATTAATAGTGTAGTGAAGGTTTACCTATTCTTTATTCTATTTAAATATTTATCTTATTCACATTTATGAAGTAGTACAAATTAACACAAAATTCTTTGATATTATTACAAACAAATGAGCAAAATACCTATCATCAACTTTGACAGTCAAGGTTAAAAGTTCTGTTATTCTTTGGATAACCAACAACACGCTCGTGTTACACGGTGATATATGAGTGCTCGACACACTCATCAAATGTTTGGTAGATACTTATTAGTTTGTTGATATTTTCACACTGTGTAGGTCTGTTTTTGAATAATTCAGATCACTGGTCAAATATGTTTCATCGTTTATACACTTGGTCTTACTTTTGATGACTTTTATAAAGTTTCTGGACATAAACAAAATCAGTTGACTGACCTTATTACTTCCTTTCCTTCAACCAGACCGTGCTGGGTAGGTACTCACGTGGGTTACCCACGGCCACGTAGGTACACGCAGGTAGGTAGTTTATAACTTTTAGCTTCAATTATGATTCACAACAACCACAATCACGATTCACAAACACACAATAATCACTTCACCAGCCGACTAGGCGCGATAGACTTCCCTCTTCTGATTGAAAACTTGACACTATCTATAGGCCTCCGCCAAGCATTCTTCAATGAAATACACCAGCCAGAATCAATTGTTTATATTTCCAATCGCGGTTACAACTTAGAACATCTATAATTCTTCGCTATTTTATTCTTAAAAACAAATCGAAAACACTCTTTGAGAGTCCGCCGCCTTCGCGCGCGCCAGTCCTTGTCAAATTGACGTAAAACGTCACGAATCAGTGTTGCCCATCTTAGTTTTTAAAACTTACTGCTATTATTTCAGTCAATCCTGCGTTACAAGGCTAAAACTAACTGGAATAATAGTATATTCTATCACGTGTGAACCCCAAACGTTCTAAGTTCGAAGTTCTTATTTCGCAATTATAGGCTGTCTCGTTTAGTGATAAGGTGTAAAATTGAATGTAAATGCACAAGATCAATTGTGCTTATACCGTGGCAGAGGGGAAATGCTACGCAAGGCTAGTCCTTATAATAATTAGTCAAAGTGTAAAGTGGATGATGCAATACCATATGGAAAAAAATATATAGTAGGGAAGTTCATAGAGCGCGGTGTGCAGGGTCACCACACCCTGCTGGGTCTCATAGAGAAAGTTGTATAGTTTGGTCTGATCATCCATAGATCATCCCCGGCTATGTAATTCACATACTTACTGTTACATAGAACATTGGGAAATGATTCACTTTTAAAATGATGCAATTTTACCAGAAACACAGCTGATGTAATCTGATCGTGTTGCAATTTCTTGTAATCAGTATTAATGAAATTCTAACAGATTTTATGTAATGCCAATCAGATCAACAGATCTGATTTAAAGATGTCAGAAGATTTTATGCGAGGCTAAAGGTATGCATGCATCCGGATTTTTCGAAAACGTAAAATCTTAGAAAAAGTATATGTCTAGAATGAGCCTAACGCTTCTACCATATAAAACAAAATGGGCCATCTTTCTTAGGTTGGTGTGCGTGAGGCGTCATACAAATTATGGAGTGGGTTTAGGGGCCAGTACTGTTGCAATTTTTTTCGACGCTTTCTTAGCTTCGGCTGTCAATCTTGACATATAACTTATCCACGACGTAAAATATCTAAAACGTAACCAAATACCAACTGACTTTTTAAACAGATGTAGCATGTTTTACTGATCATATTTAGGGTCTGGTATTTTTGTTACTCAATAATATGAATTGCAAAAATCCGTCTTTCCCATGCTACTCTACTTCTAACCAATTTTCACTCCCCTTCCAGACCAATATTCGCGAATTTATTGAAGAAATTTAAACAAAACAAATACTAGTCAAAAAAAATAATTTGATAAGCCGATAGAATAATAAAAAGAATAATAATTTGTAGATGCAAAGAGAAGAATAAAGATAAAGACGCGAAAATGTTGAGTAAAAGGTACCCGCACGCGACGAGGTCCAAGCCTCTGTACCATAACTGTTTTCTGGAGGCGCCTGATGGAGAGATGCTGTGCACTTGTGATAATAAAAAGGCTTTGTGGTAAGATTTAATCTGAATTTATTTACACTAATTCGCGCAAATCTCTTTGTAATCCGAAATGCTGATCCATGCAACTAACTTAGTACCTTAGTGTTAGTATGCTGGTATCCTGATACGCGCCACTACCTTAGTCTGCAGGAATACTGATACGCGCAACTATCTTAGTATGCCGGAATGCTCATAGGCGCTACTACCTTAATATGCCTGAATGCTGATAGGCGCTATTACCTTAATATGCCGGAATGCTGATACGCGTAACTAACTTAGTATGCCGGAATGGTGATAGGCGCTACTACCTTAATATGCTGGAATGCTGATACACACAACTCCGTTGGTATGCCGGAATGCTGATACGCGCGACTACCTTAGTATGCCGGAATTCTGATAAGCGTGACTCCCTTAGTATGTCAGAATGCTGATACGCGCAACTACCTTAATATGGCGAAATGCTGATACTCGCATCTCCATTAGAATGTCGGAATGCTGATACGCGCAACTACCTTAATATGCCGGAATGCTGATACGCGCTATTACCTTAGTATTCCGGAATGCTGATAAGCGCAACTACCTTAGTATACCGGAATTTTGAAACTCGCAACTACCTTAATATGCCACATTCCTGATACTCGCAACTACTTTAGTCTGCAGGAATACTGATACGCGCAACTCCCTTAGTATGCCAGCATTAGTGTCTCCTCATTGTTTAATTACACTCATAAATGATCCAATGATGATGAATATTACCGAGTTATACACCAAGATAGTTTAAAAATCTTTTAGTGGCCCATGAAGAGGAAGCATAACAATAAACGATCCAGGAGAAAAAGTTTAGGAAACGCTATTTGCCCTTTCGTTTCACATATAATAATTTCCAGGTATGTAGAGAAGCAACTAGCGGATGTTGTAAAAGACAAGCCCCTAACGGTGCGCTTGCGCTTCGAGCCCGCCGGTCGATCCGTGGGGGACGTGGGCCGCTACTACCAGCTGACCAAGGAGAACAAGTGCGTGGTCTGCGGCAGCACCAACTCGTATATACGCAAGAACGTCGTACCTAGGGAGTATAGGAAGTATTTCCCAGGTTAGTTTGAGCCTTAACAGCTGATGATAAGGTGGCGTTTTTGTTGAGACATGTTCATCTAAAGTTAAGATGAACTTCTGTTACAGTTTTATAATAGTTTAGAATCTAAACAGCAGATTTGTATGGAACAGCAGATTATTTTTTTCCTTTTCCGTTTTGGTTCTATACAGAAATTGGTTCAGTTTGATGGTCTGAAACACCCCAGTCCGTTACCCAGTCAGTTAAGTATTACTAGGGTGGTTTGTTACACCCTGTATAACTTAAATTCTCCCACCCCGTTTGTCTATCGTCCTGTTTGTATAGGATAATACCAGGAACTACTGTAGACATTTGGATACGGTTTTTAATAATAGATAGACTGATTCTTGGTAAAGTTTTGTGTACCCGCGCCAAGCCGCCGCTTAGGTCGCCAGTAGTATAATATGTAATTGTAAATGATGCAGAGATAATGAAGGACCACTCCTCGCACGACGTGGTGCTTCTGTGCGTGGATTGTCACCAGAAGAGCAACATGCTCGACCAGGCGGTGCGCGAGCGGCTCGCCGCGCTCTGCTCCGCGCCGCTCTCCGGCCGCGGCGAGCCCACTAGATACACCGAGGATGCGGACTGCAAGTGAGCATTCATTACATTACACACGTACAGGTCGAGCATGTAAGCGAACAGGGTCCGACGACATGCCTATGTGATTTGCTAACTTATGTATGTACGAATTACCGGCTGATTTCAAACAGGGAAATAAAACATCGTGAGGAAACCTATGCTGAAGAAAAAATTGTAACCGTCCACCAATCCTGATCGGGCACGTGTGGTGGACTAACTCGCTCTAAACTAGCTCATACAGCCTCCCTGAGGGTATGCCTGTGCCCTGTAGTATACAGGTGTTAGGGTAAACAGTTGCATTACTTTAAGGGGTGATTGTACCCATGATACTGAACAACTTTCCCTGAGAAACCTATATGAAATTAGCAAAAACATGTTTTTACTCTCGAAACTAAATGCAATCAGCTGATCGAACGTTTGTATGAAAATATGTTTTTTACGACTTTCTCTTTCTCCCTTTGGAAAAGTTGTTCAGTATCATGAGTACAATCACCCATTAAAGTAAAGCAACTGTTTATCCTAACACCCTGTATAGGCTGACGATGATGATGAAACTGTTGACACCAAATACAATAACTTAGAAAAAAAACAAGACATAAAACAGATATTGGTACAAATAAAGAGCTCTTAGAGAATTCTTCGTGGAAATATATCAAACAAACATGGAAAAAGATTGCAAAACTATGCTATTTTATGTTTTCTTGTTTGTTTAGGTATACACAACAGGATACATACATTAAGTAGGTTATAGCCTGTAGAATCCTACTGCAGGGCAAAGGCCTCCTCTCACGAATAAGGGTGAGAGGAAGTAGGCTTCAAAATTCTCTGACAGCATGTTGACCACTAACTTGCCTCCACCAACACGCACTGGGCCCGCGTGGTGGAGGATACATACATTACACTGCTTAAATACATTTTTGGCTGAAATGTGTAAGTAAATACAGAATCAAAAACTTTTGAAAAGTCGTGGTGGTCCAGTGGCGAGTAACCTTGCCTGCCGTGCAGGAGGCAGGTTCGATCCTCGTCTATGCCGACTCGTACCAATGAGTTTTTCGGAATTTATGTACGATTTGTAACACCACTGGCTTTTCGGTGAAGGAAAACATCGTGAGGAAACCTGCATGCTTCAATTCCGAGAAATGTATTGTACCCTCCTCTGTCCATTATAAGTGGCGACGGGCCCACCCCCCGTCACACTGGACAGAGTTTCGGTACTACTGGTGAAACGTGGATGTTCTGAGGTCTCAGAATATCTCTGACTACCCCCTCGGGGAATATAGTCGTGAGCATATGCGTAATAACTTTTGATTTGCTTGTCAGGAATAATGATCATCCGCTTCCATCAACCGTTCAACCAATGTCAATCAAATGACCTGTGTTCTCTTTCCTTATGTTTTTTTAATTTTGTTAACAGAAAGATTCGTTCTGCAGCGCGCGCATTGCTCTCAACCAAGCACGTGCTACCAGAAGAGAGGCGCACAGAGCTCGAGAACATAGTGTTGCAGTTCTACCCGCAGGCCGACGAGATAACACGCGAGCTGCTGAAGGAAGCCGCCCTAGTACAAGTTGTGTTAGTATTTATACAGGGTGTAAACTTAAATGGACTTAGGGTGCGTCTCCACTGAAGCGGTGCGGAGATGAGTAAATAAATTTTATTTCTAAAACGGCATTTTGAAAAAGGAACAAGATGTCAACTAGCAGACGATGACAGAAGTGGTATTTTGAAAGTCACACGTTCAAAGCAGTACTAGAAAATGTTAAAATTACTATGGAAATATTACTACTGCGCATTTGAACGTGTGACTTTCAAAAATCGCACTCCTGAACAGAGAAAAATTATAAGCCACACAATAAGTGTTAATGCTGTAGGGTGATACTAATACGTCATATTTGATTAGTCTTAATCGTATTTGTCTTAAACTTAGTCGTATTTGGTATGTTTACAGTCAGAGAGTTGGCGCGGTACTGAGACAAAAGAGGTACTTTTATTCGTTAAGTACCTCTTTTTGGTCTGCCATTTTCGGACCGCTGATTGTATATAAGAGGTCAATGATATTGGATATAGAAATTAGTAAATAAGTAGTCAATTGTAGTCGATATCGGCTATGGTACCTAAGGGTGAAGCCAAACGAGCGTAATTTTGTGAGTTGTGAGTCCGTTTCATATGTTTGGCCTCAGCCAAATAGACAATTCCCGGATTTTATATGAAACGGACTCAAAATACGCGACTCACAACTCACAAAATTACGCTCGTTTGGCTTCACCCTAACTCAATCAATGTCTGCTTCCAGTAGATACGAGAACTCTGATTATGAGTCGCACGGCCTCAAAGTGGTGGAGCACTTCCTGGTGGAGGAGGGAGGGCTGCTCCGGCTGGAGGAGGTGTGGCGCGAACACTTCCTCTCTTCCATGCGGCCGCGCTACATGCCCGCGCTCTGGTCCGTCAAGCACAACGAGGAGAGGTATGTGTGCCAGGGCTGACACCTCAAAAAATCGATTGGGCGCTAAATCAGATATCAAATAATAAAAAGAAATCAAATAGATTTCAAAAATTCTAGAGTTAACAAAGCGCTAGATTCGGCGCTAAATTCTTATCATATAAATAGTCCTTCAAAGTGCTCTAAATAGACATATCACTGTTTCTGAAACCCATTCCTAAGTCTTGTAAAATTTATGATAGCGCTTCAGATAAGCGTTCATATTTGAATCTCCCGAACACACTCTACGAACATGTTTTGACCACAATGTGTTGTTATCAATAATTATCATATTTCAATAAAAAAACACAAAATATAGCATATTTCAACACAAATATTGTTGCTTTATTAAAAGTTAAAAAAGCGCTAGATTCTCCGCTAGAAGCTAAATTCTGAGATCCGGCGCTAAACATACCAAAAAAGCGCTAGATCTAGCGCCGAAAGCGCTAAGGTGGCAGCACTGATGTATGCACCTGAACACTGACATACACACACGCAGAAACACAAACACCCACGCGCATGCACACACGCATACAAACACGTATAATATAGTTTAATTTATTTCACAATGGATTGAGTACTTCCCGATACGCGGTCGCCACTCGAGAACTCTTCGGCCCCATCTATGTAGTACTAGCATTGACGTAGAATACTATGGACGCCGGGTCTAGTACAAAATATTTAATAAAGTGTCCGAGACTAAAATACACAAACCACACGTAAAGCAATATAAACCAACTAAAAACATTGAAAATGCTGGAATTCTTTACCGTCCCACTATCGGGGCACGGCGCGCGCCTCGCGCCCACGCGATCGCGTAGTCGGCTGATCAAACGAAGACTATTGCGTAATTCTTTATCTTTTTTACGTTTTCGTTCTCTTTTTATTCGGACACTTTTGAGCGCGGACCCTCCGTCCAGTAGTGGTAAGTCAATGAGTACTAGTATTTTATTCTGTGCCTACGCTCGAAATGATACATTCGCGTACGGCCCTAACGCGCGGCTTTTATGAAGTCCGTTAATTTATCTTTATATTTGTATTCCCATAGATTTAGCATTATACTACCTACGTTAGATCGGAAATGCGAAAGAGAAAGGGCATAGCATTAACGTATGTTAGAGCGAGATAGGTAGACGAGACCAATTCTCGAACACGCTATTAGCCTGTATGGCCCTGGCATCAGTTGTCAGCGGAACGAATCCCGCTTTTAAATCTCAGGTTTTGTTGGTCTCGCCTTGGATAATCTGTAGCCGATCTAATGTAGTTTATGCTAAATCTATGTGTATTCCTATTTGATATACAGTTGTTTAAAAAATAAATACCTTTTATAATGTTTTTCATATACTCGTGCCATTATCCTACGGGAGTAGGCAGAGTATATTTATACAGGGTGTAAAGAAAAGTATCATTAACCTTTAAGACACATTCTCTAACCCATCAAACTGAATAACTTTTACTATGAGCAAACCTGTCAGAACAAAAAAAAATGTGCTGTTTCATACATCTGAGTCGTGTATGCATTAAATTTTAGTATGGAACAGCAGATTTTTTTGCGTTGACTTCTTTGCTCTCAAGTAAAAGTTGTTCAGCACGTCTAGTATGATTTCTCTACACGCGCGCGACGCGCCTTCGCTGCATAGAAAATAACCTGCACGTCTAGCATGATTTCTCTACTTGCGCGCGACTCGGCTTTTTCCCATACTACAAGTCGCGGCAAGCGCGGCTTTCGCTCTCCGAAAAGCGCGGGAACAGGTTATTTTCTATGCAGCGGAGGCGCGTCGCGCGCGTGTAGAGAAACCATACTAGATGTGCTGTTCCCGCGCTTTTCGGAGAGACAAAGCCGCGCTTGCCGCGACTTGTAGTATGGGAAAAAACCGAGTCGCGCGCAAGTAGAGAAATCATGCTAGACGTGCAGGTAGAGTATGTGGTTTAAAGGTTAATGATACCTTTCCTTACACCCTGTATAATAGTTATTCATTGTTTTCAGATTGCGAGTCCGACTGGATGAAGGGCGCTTGTCTAAACAGGATTTGGAGATGATCGGACTAACTAGGTGGCTGTAAATAAAACAATACTTTCCGTTTGCATAATTATAGCATTATTTACAAAAATAAAAAAATTTTATATACTCGTGCAATAAAGTTTTGTAAATGATTTGATCTTGCATTATTTTCGGTAAAAATATCCCAGTTTTTATTTGAGAAAAAATAAGTATGTCAAGTTTTTTTTGGAGGGCAAAATCGAAAACCATTTCGAGATAATTGTCTCAATAATAATATTTTTTATGTCAGAGATTATAAACCAGGCACTACACTCTCGCGAGAACTTCTCGGCGAGAATTCTCAGCGAGAACTTCCAAGGAAAATTACTACGGCTCACGATTCCACGAGAACAATGACGGGCATTACCTCTTGTTCTCGGCTTTTCTCGTCTGTTCTCGGCGACAATGAAGTGCCTGCTTAAAGAGATCCTTCTTCTTAGGATTACATATATTTTTAATAAAGTAACGTCTTCTTTTCGTCCGTCCAGTGACGTCACTGGAAAACCTGTTAACTCCTTGGTAAACTGAAAACCAACTTAAAATACTGGCCATTATGGAAAAGCGCGGGAACCTTCAAATTGAATAGGCGGGTTTTTCAATTGGAAAATTTTATTTTAATTAAAACACAGTAAATTTGTATATAATTTCTTAATAAATAGTTTATAATAGTTTGTATATATTGTGTACATAATAATTTAACTGAACATGTCGCGGCGGACGAAAAGTAAAAAGCGCAAAAAAGATGGTACGGGCTTGGAGGTGGAGGACGATGTCAAGAGCCTCCAGTCTTCGTCTGGGACCTCGGAAGCAGATGATGCAGATAAGTCGAAAGATTTATATGTTCCATACTTTGTGACAGATTATACACGGCGTTATCCTGAAGATTCTCCGGCAACAGAATTCGTCGTATTCCTGGAATCAACAAATAATTTAAAACCGATCGGTACAAGAGATTTATTGTCCATCTCCTCCTGCATCAAAAGATTTAACAAAGGAGTAAAATATTTACGGTTTATTAACAAACACAAAATAGGGGTATATTTTGAAAAACCTGGTTTAGCTAACGCCTTTTTGAACAACAAAACCTTCTTTAAAGACTATCAGTTTAGTGCAAGCATTCCTGCAGCCACAACTGAGGTCACAGGAATAATACGGAACGTTCCAGTAAAACTGAGCAACAAAAAAATCTTTACTAAGTTGTCCAGTCAAAAGAAAATTATTTGCGTTAAAAGATTTCTACGTAAGTCATTTGATGAAAATGGATTTGTTCTGCAGCCAACTCAGACGGTTGCCATTACCTTTGCATCTTCAATTTTGCCTGATTTCGTGGACTTGGATGGATGGAGACACGATATTTCTGTTTATATTCCGCCAGTAAAACAATGTTTTCAATGCTTGCGATATGGTCACATGGCAAAGTACTGTAAGAACTCAGAAAGGTGCTCAATCTGCAAAGAAAATCACAGCTATAAAACTTGTTCTGTTCCAGTAGAAAAAGCAAAATGCATTCACTGCGATGGCAATCACATCAGTATATCCCCACAGTGTCCTATAAAGAAAAATAAAATTAAAGAAAACCAAATGAAATACCAGCGAACCCCCTTTTCAGACTTGTTTAATGAAAATAATTTTCCTTTGCTTGGATCAAAATCGAAGTCATCTCATCTTTTGAATATTCTAAAAAATGACAACAAATCCTTAACCCTTTTGGTAGAGTCGATTGTAAAAATGATCACTCTTCATAAGAACAATGAAACTACCATTTGTTCATCAAATGTCTTAGAAATTTTAAACGAAACATTCAGTAAAAATAATCCCCCTCTTCAAAATTCACCCCATATCAATCAATAAATATAGTACAGTGGAATGCACAGAGCTTGATGAGCAATCGAAACATTTTTATAAAATTTTTGTATGATCATAATATTCATATTGCAATCATTAGTGAAACATGGCTTAAACCTCATCATATCTTTCAAATTAAAGGTTACAATATTGAACGTAATGATTGTGGCAACGATCATAATGGTGTTGCCTTAATCATTCATAATAGTATTGAATATAATAAAATTAACACCTTTTATGATGACTCTTTACAAAATGTTGTAGTGCAGTTAAACATTAGGAATTTTCGACTTTCGGTAGCTAGTATTTATTGTCCTAGAAATACTGACCCTACATTAACAAAATCTAAATTTACTCAGTTAATTCATAGCATTCCTAATCCAGTATTAATAGCAGGTGACTTTAATGCTTATCATACCCTATGGGGTTGTAACTCCACGGATTCTCGTGGTAGAATTATTCAGGACTCTCTAGAAGATTGTGACTTAATTCTTTTGAATGATGGACAAGTAACAACCACGGGAACTAATAGACGGAGACCAAATGGTTTAGATTTAACAATGGTTACATCTTCTTTAGCTCTTAATTGCAACTGGTGGGTCCATGATGATCCACTCGGTAGTTATCATTTGCCAACTTTAACATGTATAGTTCTTAATAGTAATTTTATAAATAGTAATGATTTTGTTTCATCCCTAGGTAAATCTATAGAGCCTCATCCTAACTTAAAACTAGTAAACTGGGAATTGTTTGCAGATTTAGTTAACAGTAAACTGGAAAGCTTTGTTATCAATACTGATGATCCTTTACAGTCTTATTATTATTTATGCAAAACTATGACTTCTGCTATAGAGCAATCTGTACATAAAAAAACATCCAATGTTAGGCACACAAACTCAGTTTATCTAAGACATCCACCAGTACCTTGGTGGAATGAAACTTGTGCTAGTGCAGTTAGGAATAGCAGAGATGCATACATAGCGTTCAAACAAGATCCTAGTTTAGAAAAGTTTATAAATTTTAAACATAAACAAGCTCTCAAAAAGCTTGTGATCAAAAGGGAGAAAGTTAAGAGTTGGAAAGAATTTTGTTCTAATATTAATAGAACTACATACATTTCTAAAATTTGGAAAACTATTCGTAAATTTAACAAAACATTTGTTTCTTCAACTACTAATAGTAATTCAGATCTATCTTGGGTTAATGAATTTTTAAGAAAGTATACGGCAGATTTTGTTGATCATCCAGTCCAATTCAATACAGATATTTCTACAACTCAATTTAATTCATATATCATTAACCCATTTTCTTTTAATGAACTTAGTGCTGCTTTAAAATCTCGTAAAGATACCGCTTGTGGCCTCGATTTTTTATCATATAAAATGTTTAGGAAATTGAACAATTCAAATTTACATAAATTTTTAGAAGTTTTAAATGCACTTTGGAATTCAGCCATTATACCTAAGGAGTGGAAAACTGATTGTTTAATACCAGTATTAAAACCTGATAAAGTTAGAAATAATGCAGATTCATATCGTCCTATTGCCTTAACCTCTTGTGTTGGTAAAGTCTTTGAACAGTTGATAAAACAGCGTCTAGAGTTCTACATAGAAAGTAATAAAATTCTTCCTAATAACCAATTTGGTTTTCGGCGAGGATTTTCTGCACGGGAAAGTCTTAGCCATTTGTACCTTGACATTCAAAATTCTCTTTTCTATAATCAACATTGTATTTGTGTTTTCTTTGATATTGTTGGCGCTTTTAATAATATTAATTTACACATTCTTTCCTCGATTCTTAGCTCAATAGGTATACCTAAAAAATTAGTCAAATGGATTTTTGAATTCCTAAATGGCAGAGAAGTTTATGTTAAAGTAAATAATCAGTTATTTGGTCCTCGATTGTGTCATAAAGGTGTTTGTCAAGGAGGTATTTTAAGTCCTTTATTGTATATATTGTATATTTATCGACTAAATGAAATTCTAGGCTCAGAGGTGAGCAATCTACAGTTTGCTGATGATTTGGTTATATATTGCAAGGGCTCAGATGCTCTAAACACTCAAAATAAACTTAATCAAGCTATGGAGAAACTTCGTAATTATTTTTCTTACTTAAATCTAGACATTAGTCCAAGCTAAAGCAGAGTGGTTGTGTTTAACAAAGGGAATTTACACAGACCAATTAATGTATGTTATGAAAGTCAGAATCTTCTAGTTCAGTCAAGTGTAAAATTTTTAGGAGTAATCTTTCAAAAATCATTGAGTTGGGTACAGTATGTTGATCGTATTGCTCAAAAAGCTCTGAAATCTACGAATATTTTAAAATCTTTAGTAAGCTCCCAATGGGGTGCGGATCCAAAAATTTTGGTAATGCTTTATAAGGCAATTGTTAGAAGTCATTTTGATTATGCTTTTTTTTGTTACGCTTCTGATACTAAATTAATAGAAAAGATTGAAAAGATTCAAAATAAAAACTTACGTTTGATATTGGGTGCAATGTCAACTTCTCCAATTAATTCAATGCAAGTTGAGTGCAATTTGTCTCCTATAATACTTCGTTTTGAATTTTTGAGACATTCTTTCATTATAAAGTTATTAACTTGTGATAATAATCCATTGCTTCAAAAGCTTATAAGGCTTCCTTTTACTTGTTTTTTTACCAAAAATTTATCTGAAATTATCCAATTTAAAGACACTTACAATTTGTACAGCAGTGATATTTTGCCTTGCTATTCTGGGAAATTTGAAAGCAAATATGGGGAAATTCAAATTCATATTGATGAGACTTTGAAAAACAAATATGATGTTTATGACATGTTATCCTACTGGAGTGAATACAATCATTTATATACAGATGGATCAAAGAATGACGATAATGTTTCTATGGCTTTATATGACCTGAAAGTTCGATTAGGACATGGTTTCAAGATTCCATCTAATGCAAGCATTTATACTGCCGAAGCTTACGCTATATTAATGGCTCTGGAGTACATAGAGAAGTCAGAGGAAAAAAAATGGCTCATAATTACCGATAGCATGAGTGTTTTGTCAGCATTACAGAATCCTTCTTTTAAAGCCAGTACTCATTTTTTAATTCATCAAATAAGAGAAAAATATTTGGCACTATCACAGCTGAAAGAAAAAGAGGTTATTTTAATATGGACACCTTCACATGTCGGAGTTGCTGGTAACGAAAATGTTGACAAGCTTGCCAGGTGTATAACACGTACTCCCAACACCCCTATTAAAAATATTAAATTACCCGCTTCTGATTGTTTGATTCTTGTTAAACTGAAAATTCATCAAATGTGGACATCACACTGGGAAGAGACACTTCAAGTCAAAGGTACTTGGTACAGAGAAATAAATTCTAAAATTGGGAGATCATGGTTCACAAGAGGGACATGCATAGATAGAAGATTCTACACTACCTTATGTCGCCTAAGGATAGGGCATGGACGTTTTAATGCACATCTTCATAGAATGAATATTATAGCGTCACCTATATGCACATATTGTGACTCAGAATTACCTCAAACTTTAGATCATCTCTTCTTTGAATGTTCTCATTTTCACCTCCAACGAATACTTTTAATAGACCGGCTTATAAGCATTTATAAAGAAGCCCAGAATGTACCGCGCGCTTTACAGGATCTTTTAAAAAATCAAGAAACGTATCAAGCTTTATATGAATATGTAAAATCTACTATTGAAAATCTTTAACAGGACTTAATGTAACAAAATATGAATACTTACTGAAGAAATTGGCTAAAGCCTTGTCTTAGAAAACTGGATTGGAAAATTTATCGGACTGGAAATATATTAAGGAAAAAACACAGAATGTATTATTAAAGAATTGGCTAAGGCCTTGTTACTGGATTATTACTGAAAATTATTTACGATTGACCAGGCAGCATGGGCTATGTTCCCTTCGCCTTTCCATTTCCTAATGGAAGAATTTACCAAAAAAAAAAAAAACTGGCCATTATGAAAAAAAATTATGTTGCCGTTTCTGTTTCCAGCATAGAGTTAGAAAGATGGTAGGTTTTTTTTAAATAAAGCAGTAAGTAGTTTTTCTCCATGGAGTTCGAATAATTTTTTTCTCCACCATTATTGGCACAGACCGTGGTAATAAATAACAGAGTGAGAAAATAAAATTACTAATTAGTATACAAATTAAGCCTCATCTGGCAGCACGAGAACGAGACGAGACAGGTCGCAGCACTGCCGCGTGCGATCACATTCCCGCTATCGTTCTCGCTCTAGCAATTGACGTTCCTGATTGACAGAAAAGGATGGAGCGTCAAAAATGCGATTCCGTGCTGCCAGATGAGGTTCAACCCCTAAGGGAGCGTATAATTTCTCTATGATTCAACCCTAACTCGTATAATAAATTGTTGTGTGGTCATTGATCTCCTTTGACAAATTATTATAAGGACTAGCCTTGCGGTAGCATTTCCCCTCTGCCACGGTATAAGCACAATTGATCTTGTGCATTTACATTCAATTTTACACCTTATCACTAAACGAGACAGCCTATAATTGCGAAATAATAACTTCGAACTTAGAACGTTTGGGGTTCACACGAGACTACTTTTCATGATTTTTAACATTCAAAATTAGAATCTAAAGTTATGGGGAATAAAATCCAAAGTTGCGGATTTCATGTTACCTCGCCCCCCGCAAAAAGTGGCAGAAATGTTTGTTAGTAGAATTACACGCGTAACCAGTCCACATATAAATAGTCAAAGTTGATCTCTTATAAGACATCAATGGGTGTGGTAGATGCAAAGGGTAGATGTTACGGTAGTAATACAGGAAGTTGGAATAGGTATACGGATCCATAACCTCCTTACAAACATGGAAACACGAAAATTGACTATGGCCAAAGTACATTAAACACTGCTGCCGGCGCGTACCCCAAGTCTCTGTTGAATTAGGGTACTGCCCGCAGGCAGAGCGGGCCGAGACGCGCTCCTACCGCGCCCCGCACCCCTCGCACGATAGACCTGTCTCGACCCGAGAGCGCGCTCGCTATTATTATTATATTCACTTTGCTATGGCTATGTAGAACGTTATGGTATCAAAATCAAATAAAAAGTTCGTGTATCCGAAAGTAATTGAGCGGCGCCATTGCTCTTGCTGTGTTTCGTCGTATTTGAAGTTCGTAAAAAATTGGTTTTAGTGATATTTGTGTCATAATTTCGTGCAGATTGTGTACCAAACAGTTACGTAAAGCGACCGACATAACACAAATCTCAAATAAATACGATAACAAAACATAAGTTTTGGTTCAAGTTAACTCGTACATGGTCATTTTGGCGGCAACGCGCGAGCTTACGAAATTGACCACAGATTCATCGTCATCTATCATCCCATCATCAAAATAAAGAATATAAAAAAATAAAATAACGAATGGCTCAAAAGGACTAGTATCCAGAGCCGTTAAATTCATTATTAAAAAAATCAAAGTCAAGAGTTTGAAATTTTGAGAGGAGAGGCTTGCCGCCATTAATCAGTTCGGTCGGAGTTGTATTTGATATTCGTGAAAAATTGGTTTTAGTGGTATTTGTGACATAATTTCGTGCGGATTGTGTACCAAAAAGTTGCGTAAAGCGACCAATATAACAGGAATCTCAAATATATACGAAGAAAGAACAAAAGTTTTGGTGCAAGTTTACTCATACATGGTGATTTTGGCGGCAACGCGCGAGCTTACAAAATCGACCACCATTTCATATCGTCATCTTTCATCTATCATCCCATCATCATCAGGAGAGTTTTGCGCGGGAATAGTGAAAAAAAGGACGGGCTTTGTTTCTTAATTTTCTAAATTCGTTTTTCGTAGCTATTATTTTGTTAATGTGGTGGATTTGTTTAATAATGTGCTAATGGAGAAAAATATAGTGAACGTGAGAAATAAAGAAGGCGCTCCCGTTTGAATCGGATGGATCCTCGCGTAAAACTCCCCTGAACATTGGAATGTGTGTACCACCCTCGTATTTCAAGAGTTAGGTATTAAGGTTAGATTTAAGTACAAAGAAAAATATAACTAAAGACCACGGCTGTAAGGGCTAGATCCCATTGCCTTTCCGAAAGGATAAACAATTAAAAAAAAAAATTGAAATTTTGAATTTTTGGCTGTTGATGTTGGACTTGTATTTTAAAACAAGAATTTAATTCTACAATGACAAATACGAAAAAGCAGTTAAAAATTACGAAATTGTTTCGGAAAGGCGGTAAGTCAAAATCGGCGGATTTTTACTACAAATGTGTCAACTTTATAACTTTGTTTTCTCTTTACCTTTCTCCCATTGAAGTAGTGTAAACAGACAAAAGTTACAGGTATAAATAAGTGGTTATTGAACTAAATATTGCAGCTACAAAGCTTCCTGATGATTGTGATGAAATCCAAGAAGAAGTGCAACAGTTGGAGCAGAGGCTGCGTGAGAAACAGAACGAGCTGTTCCAAATTCAAAGGAGCAGATACAGGCACAAACTTTCACCGCCCAAGAAGAGATCGGAGTCTTTTGTTAGACCCCAGGTAAGGGAACATGTTATAATGCTAGGGGTTTGACTAATTATTATAAGGACTAGCCTTGCGGTAGCATTTCCCCTCTGCCACGGTATAAGCACAATTGACCTTGTGCATTGACATTCAATTTTACACCTTATCACTAAACGAGACAGCCTATAATTGCGAAATAATAACTTCGAACTTAGAACGTTTGGGGTTCACACGAGACTGCTTTTCATGATTTTTGACATTCAAAATTAGAATCTAAAGTTATGGGGAATAAAATCCAAAGTTGCGGATTTCATGTTACCTCACCCCCCACAAAAAGTGGCAGAAATGTTTGTTAGTGGAATTACTCGTGTAACCAGTCCACATATAAATAGTCAAAGTGGTAGGGCCATACTGCCGGGAAACTTCAATGCCTATAATCCATTGATGTCTTATAAAAGAACAAGATGCACAGTCTCATAAAAATAATTTATTTCTAAAACGGCATTTTGAAAAAGGAACAAGATATCTGACGATGACAGGAGTGGTATTTTTGAAAGTCACATGTTCAAATCAGCAGTAGGAAATATTAAAATTACTATGGAAATCTTTCTACTGCGGATTTGAATGTGACTTTCAAAAATCGCACTCCAGAACAGAGACAAATTATAAGCCACACAAAATAAGTATCAATGCTGTAGGGTGATACTAATATGTCATATTTGATGATTACACTTAGTTGTATTTGGTATGTTTACAGTCAGAGATTTGGCACCATACAGAGGCAAAATAGATACTTTTATTTGTTAAGTACTTCTTATGGATCTGCCATTTTTGGACCTTATTCTCATCTCATCTCTATAAAGGCTTATATGTACCACACCCCAGACACTGCCTACAAAAAACTGTGATTGACAAGATGACGTCAGCACGTGTGAAACGCAGTCTAGGGCTGCAACAACTGCATTTTCGTAAATAAAAGACGCATTAACACCCGTCTATTCAAAAAGAGTTTTTATCCTTTTTCCTGAGATTTTATTCACTTTGTTTCGAAAACATAAATTCTAGCGTATCAATTATGGTGTCACTCTAGGCTACAGGTAACTGCCGAGGTACCCAGAGGGCAATAGGTACAAATTTGGTGAGAGGCAGGAAGTGTCCATACTGTATGTAGTACTAGATACTCTTTCCTATACTGTGACTGTACTTTACGTACCATCGAGTTCAGGTTTCAAATATTTTTTCCTAAAAGATCTCATAGTAAAGCTAAATACGAAATTTCAACCTTTAAGAAAAAAATTTGAACCCTAAACTAAACTTCACGGGGGCTAAAGTACAGTTAAGCCTGCTCCACTATTTATAATACTGTCATTAAAGGTTATAGATTGCAGTGCCCCCAAAACAGGTATTTTATTTTTCTGGTCAGGCTTTACAAAGCTTCACCATTTTATGGTAGAGTGACTAGCAATTTTGCTATTTAAACTAGACATTGGCAAAATCATCAACACTAAGAGATCCCGACACTAGCTTCTTTCGAGCGTTGTCGTCATGCCAGCGTCCGCGTCTCGTCAGTACTATAGTACAGTACAATAGAGAATGTAAGGAGGTTGACAGGCGCCACAGTAGCGCGACGCCAGAGCTGCGTAAGCCTGCGTTCGGCATCCCGCCAGCGCTGGCTCGAAGACGACGCTAGTGTGCGCGTAGTCGACGTCGCGTCGTAGCTGCGCGGACGCTGGCACGACGACGCTCGAAAGACGCTAGCTCTGTGATGGACCCACAATTTTAAGATTAGAATAGAATAGAGATGAAATAAAAACTAACTTTTAACCTCTCGTCTGTGGAGATTCCAGATACAAAAGATTTATTATTGTCTTAGTCACGGATCCGTGACATCTACAGACGAAGGGTTAAGGATCATTTCCACTGAAGCAGAGAGGACTGGAGATGTTTAAAATCACCCAATATTAGGTTGATAGATAGAGATAGGCTTGATTCTGTCAAGCTGAGTCAAGCAAGGAAAATTTATCAATTCAATTGGTTGATTTCACACATATTCACTTCGTTGGAAATGCATCATTACTCTAAGAACCTTATGGTTTTCTTCTACATTTTCTTCAACCGTTCATTGTTAATTCTTCTAACCAAAACATCAACATTTTACAGAAAATTGTGCTCAGTAACTCAGTGGATGGTCTGAGACGTAACTTGGAGCTGATGTCGATGCTGACAAGCACAGAGGTGCAGTCATATGTGGCGGACGACCACTGCTGCGTCGTGTTCCACATGCAGCACGACGCTCGCCACCAAGTGAAGCACGGACTCAGGATTGATATGGAGCCTGGTACGTAAATTACTTTACATGCATATTTATTTTTCATTAGAACAGTGGAGTCCTTGTAACTTAATATGTATCATATATCATTGTATAGTCATAAAAATACAAGTCCGGGCTAGATTCTGGTACTTTAAATGTGGCTAGATAACTTTTGTGACAATGTCTAAGATATCTATTTATTTATTTATTGACATTTTCTATGAAATACAAAAATTATTTTTTTCGGGATTTCTTTGTTGACTCCATAGTGAAAGTTGTTCAGTTTGATGGTCTGAAGCACCCTGTTTGATATGAAACGTATTTAATTTTACACCCTACAAATTCCAGGAGCTAATAATGTGTCAGCATGTTCTCTACCCCTCGGCTTCAACCTGAACGCGGTCCTGGAGGACTTTGATAATATCATGAAGCCAGACTGCCTCGCCTCCATCAGGAAGGCACTCGTCGCTTATTACGATAGATTGGAACAATTTGATGCTTTAAAGGTTTGTGTAAAATCTACGCTAATATTATAAAGAGGATCTACTGATTCTTCTTCATATCGTGTGGGCAAAGCCCTGCTGTCAAGAGTTTTTTCAGACCGCCTTACGGCGCCCTAACCAACTGGGGAAAAACGCACAAAGTGACATATCACTAGGTGTCCCCCGTGGTAATCGAACCCACAACCTCCATGTCAAGAGCCCAATGCCCAATGCTCTTAACCATTAGACCACGGAGGCAGTAGTACTGATTCTAATAATAGATAACAAGATTGTATTGAGACCTCCACTTCTATTATACTTAGTAGACAACATTGAATTACGTTATGCAATACAACGCCGACGCCGTTGTGATACGTTATGCTGATTCAATTAATTGATTCTAATAATTCTTTCAAGTTCAATCAAGCTTGAGATTCACTGATGAGGGAACTGAGATTGAACAAATTATATGTGTGTGCTTTTCACAAAGTTTTAGCGAGGCCTTGTTCAGATAAAGCTAAAAAGTTATTTACCTTTGTGACTTTATCAGTGAATCAATGATGTTATTATCTTCCCATTGGTTGATGTATAAACGTTTAGGGTACGATGGGACTGATATGTACATATGTATAAAAGTCCCTAAACAAAAAAAATAAAAACAAAAAGAATAACAATAATTCTTTCACTAATACAATTCTCCATTATCCATGAGTAATATAGACTGCATGCCCACACGAATGAATAAAGCTACATACAGTAGAACCAGATTTATAAGTTCCCCCTGTGGACTGGTTACGCGTGTAATTCTACTAACAAACATTTCTGCCACTTTTTGCGGGGGGCGAGGTAACATGAAATCCGCAATTTGGATTTTATTCCCCATAACTTTAGATTCTAATTTTGAATGTCAAAAATCATGAAAAGTAGTCTCGTGTGAACCCCAAACGTTCTAAGTTCGAAGTTATTATTTCGCAATTATAGGCTGTCTCGTTTAGTGATAAGGTGTAAAATTGAATGTAAATGCACAAGATCAATTGTGCTTATACCGTGGCAGAGGGGAAATGCTACCGCAAGGCTAGTCCTTATAATAATAAGTCAAAGACCTGCGCAGTTGACAAATTTTAATAACGCGCGATATTATACAAGGCGTTACAAAAGTTAATATAGATATTTAAAACTTCTAAGGGGGTTGTTTAGACTGCCAAACTGAACAACTTTCTCTATGGGACCTGCATTGAAATCGCGAAAAAAAAATCTGCTGTCCCATACATTTAGCTAGAGTAGATTTGTAGTTTAGTATGGAACATAAGATTTTTTTCGCGATTTCGATATTGGTCCCATAGTGAAAGTTGTTCAGTTTGATGGTCTAAACAACTCCATTAAATGTTTATTTGTATTTTTGTAACTCCTTCTATTGACCAATCAGGATGTGCCACCTTCAATGCTTTACCACTATTGGCTTGTCGCTGCTATTCGACTTTGCACCCTTTGATCACCAAATGACTTCGGGTTTTGTTTTGGGACTGCGCAAACGAAGATTGACGAAGTTAATTATTTTCCTGGTCGTACTGTACATATAATCCCATGTATCCAGCAAGTTGACCACTAACTTGCCTACGCCAATCCACAATGAACCCGCGTGGTGGAGGATGGTTCTGACCATCTCACCCGTATTCATGAGAGGAGGCCTTTGGCCTACAGTGGGATTCTACAGGTTATAACTTACTTAACCAAGGTAGGCAGGGCTACGGCTTCGACTTGCCTGTATTTGCCTCATCCACATTTATACGTATCAAATGAAATAAATAACATTTTTCTTTCCAAATGTTATTTTATTTTTGTTTAGGAACACTTTCGCGGATAGTAACGGGCTATAGCGGTGATAACAATAAATGTTCTATTGGGTTCACTGCCCAAGAACGTTTTAACGCCTTTGTGAACTCCATAAATAGCTAACTAACATACAGGGTCCTTCTTAATATGCTCACACTTTTTTAAGGGGATGACCAGACCATCAAACAGAACAACTTTCTCTATGGGATCAACATCGAAATCGCGAAATAAAATCAGCTGTCCCATATACATCTGGCTCTGGATTGCAATTTTGTATGGAAGAGCAGATTTTTTTTGTGATTTCGATGTTGTTGCCATAGAGAAAGTTGTTCTGTTTGATGGTCTGGTCATCCCCTTAAAAAAGTGTGAGCATATTAAGAAGGACCCTGTATGTTAGTTAGCTATTTATGGAGTTCACAAAGGCGAATAATGAGAAAAACGAATAATGATGCATCACATTAACCTTTTGCAGAAACTAGTGAATATAGAAGCGGAACTGTTCAAGACACTGGACGGCTCACACGTGGAGATATCAATGTTTGTGCAGAGCGATGCGGACGAAGAGGAGGAACAGTTCAATGTGGTTGTCATGCTGGACTACAGAGTTTATGATATTAGGCCCAAAACATACGCTGTTAAGGAAATTGGTAGGTTTAAAGTTAAAAACAGGGAATGCAGTTATAAGACGTAACAGAGAAGACTGTTGACTTATACTCCATTCAAAAAAGCAAAGAAATTTTAAGGCTATTTTGAATTACAGAAACAGATATTTGAAACACTTCCTCTCACTTATTCTTAGAACAGCTTTAGTAACGTCCAAGAAATGTCGGATAGTATATGTATCCAATAAATTAACTACATTTGGTAATCAGAATTGGCCAGAAAGCGAAATAGGAATTTGAAAATCTCGTCGTCCTTATTTGGAATGAAGTATAGGTCAGTCAAATTATCAGTCTAAATTATTATAGACAATGTATAGACAAAGTAACAGAACTTTGTCTGTACATTGAAGATATTTAGAAGAAAAAGATTACGATATGGTGTTTAGGTGTCCCTGACTCCGAATCAACCTTTTTTAGAAACATTTAATGCTCTTTTAGCGCTTCCTATATCCAAAATTTCATTGATAATGATTCACTACAAGCCGAGGTATGACAGTGCATTGTTGAGGCTGCTAACTAGAAGTTTATTCCAACGATGATTCCAATGAAACATTTCACATTGCACATTTGAATCAGATACATACAGATTTAGTGCCCGATTTGGTGCCTCTTATGATATTTATGAAAAGTAGAATATTCTTTCATGCTTCTAAAAAAAATGACGTAAACTTCTATACTCCATTCAAAATAGCAACGAAATTTTAAGGCCATTTTGCTTTACAGAAACAGATTTGAAACACTTCCTATCACTTATTCTTAGAACAGCTTTAGTAACGTTCAAGATATGTTGGATAGTATATGTATCCAATAAAGTAATTACATTTGGTAATCAGAATCAGCCAGAAAGCTAAATAGGAATCGGAAAATCTCGTCGTCCTTATTTGGAATGAAGTATACATATATTCGATTTTCGGTACAATCATGCACAAAAACTGTCATACCTCGGCTCGTATTGAATGAATATCATTGAAATTTGGGATATAGGAAGCACTAAATGAGCATTAAATCTTTTCATATAAATCACATTGAAATAAACTGTATTTCTCAGTGCGACTGCTACCTTGACGTCTATCTAGCAGCCTCAGTAATTAACCCAAATATCTTTTAAAATACAGGAGCACCAAATCTGTGCTTTGGTCACTAAATTGCACTAATTAGGCACTAAATCATGGCTAAGTCAAAACCTTCGAATGAGCTGGTGAGGCTGCTAACTATACGGACACTAAGAATTAGCCTATCCTTCTCAAACTATGAAACATTATAATTTTGTAAATTTTTCGTAACACAGGTCTACCCGACGAGGGTATAGCTGAGACGCTCAGGGCGCAGTGTGCAGTGTTCAAGAAGAAACCCCTGCATGTCGCGTTCAAGGAAGCGTTCCTCGATGTCGGCCCTTACAGAATGGTTCAACAGGTTTGCATTACAGATCTCTACATAACGAAGGTCTACCGGTCGAGGTTGTAGCTACTCGACTAAAATATATGAGACAGCCCTTTTTTTTTTGCGCGTTTTCCATGTTGGTCACCATAAAACATGGTTTTGTAGGACTTTGATTAAAAATTGTTTTTCCAAGCTTATTAAATAAATTAAAAAAACAACGTGTTAATGAATGAGCGCAAAACCTCATATACAACTGATTTATAACAAAATAATTAGATTGGAACAATAATTTCATTATTTTGATAGTTACAATTTAAAGTTATTCGCATTTTAAGTTTTGCGGCAAAAATGATTTGTTATTATTTCAGTAATGAATGAAAGCGCTAGTGTGCTCATGGATACATTTTAAGAACTTTGTTTTGGTAGTAAGTAGGGTGAAAGTGGCCGAGCGGTGGGTTGAGATCGAGTTCAGTAAATTTAAATTTTACAAACAAATTATTAAATATTTTGAGAAATGTAACCTATGTTGAAACCTTGATAATTCGATTCTGCTCTCGATTCTAAACAAACTACTTTCAAGTTTTGCGTTAATTCATTAACACGTTGTATATATATAAAAATTGTCTGTATGATGGCTGGAAGCACCCCATAAAGTATGTAACGCATTTAACTAATATGTATTGTGTTTACGTGGATGTTCTGAGGTTTCAGAATATCTCTGACTACCCCCTCGGGGAACATAGTCGTGAGCATATGCTTATGCTTATTTTGTTTATCTTCCATCAGATAGGTGTCCGTCGCGTCCAGAAGCAGGCTCGTCGCAGGAAGCGCTTCCGTCCGAACAAGAACCACTACAACGACGACACCTTCCTGCCAGAGGACTGCTCCGATCAGGGCGAGGACGACGAATATGCCGAGTAAAACTCGCTCACGGCCCACTGGTGACAGGCGGAAGTTGCTCGCCATTTAATTGTGCATACTTAAAATCTCGGGCACGCCATAGAACGATCTCACGATAACTACTTAGGGTTGAGTTGAGTTGACACATTACCCGACGGCGGATCCATACAAAAATGACAGTTAGTATGGGAATACCGTCAGTCGCCGTCGGGTTATGTGTCGCCTTAGTCCTACATCGTTACGTAAACAAGATGACGTCACATTCGTGTGACCGGACGCATATGCGCATTTTGAGGACTTTATAGAGGTGTCCAAACGCATAACATGCGTACCACATACAGGGTGTCCTAAAACTTAACGTTAAGCCGAAAACAGGAGCAAGGCAAGTTTATAACTGTTCAGGGAAAAATACAAAAAATATACAGGATCCTTCTTTCCAGAATCCTTATGCACAGATTCTAAAACGATAATGCGTGGCCTGGAGACGCATTATTTCCTTAAGAAGCTGGTCTGACTTTTAAGTTAAAGTCGGGACAATGTAATAAGCCACATTTGACATCTGTCAGTTTAAGCTTCATAGTGAGGTGACCTGCTTAAAAACATCGATTAAAGTGAATGAATCGATACGGATTTCAAACATACGTGAATCGAATTATATGTGAATATTGCGGTTTGTTGGAACTACGTTTTATATCGATTTTTTTGAGTTACATCCCTAGCGTTAAAAAAGAAAAAGGGTTCACAAACGCAACATTGTAACGACGTTCAGTTCTTTGGAACAGAAATTGTTTATTATGTTTAGAATGGTTTATTAGTGAAAGTAAATCGTTAAATTACCTTCTTTGGTCATTATTACAATAAATATGTAATCGTAATAAAAAAAAGTAAAGCAATTGTACAGTTCTAACTTCGAAATTTTTTTTATTATTCTATGCCCGCCGTTACAAGGTTGTGATTGATGAAGTATCAATAGATGTCAAATGTGGCTTAAATTGTCTCGACTGTAGTATTAAGAAAACAAAACTATCCATTATGTAATAAACTTTATTTGAATTAAAAAAGAATTTATACATCTTTTATTTTATATTCTTCTATACAAGATCTGGCATGTGTCATGTCATGAATTACAATAATTTATTGAAAGAGAGAATTTTCTATTCTAATTCTTGCAAGAGACACTAAATTGTGCGCCTTATGTCTTATAAAATAGAGGTAGATTTACAAAATGATCTTCCTACTACATCTACTCTATTTATTAGGCCCTGCACTGACGATGGATCCTCGGCGGACACTTATGTCAGAGAAATAAAAACAGTATGATATACATCGCAGCACGGATCTTTAGCGCTGAACCTTATGTACAAGGCACTAAGCACTATTTTCGTCTAAATACACTAGTTCGAGCGGTCAAGATCCGTGCCGCGACGTTATACTACAGCAATGATATTCTATACAGGTATAGAAGGTCGCAAAAAATTTATACAGCTTTTGAAGTATCATTCTATATCACAATACAACATGTTAATGAATAAGCGCAAAACCTTACACACCCCAACTGATTTATAACAAAATAATTAGATTGAAACAATAATTTCATTATTTTGATAGTTAAAATTTAAAGTTATTCGCATTTTAAGTTTTGAGGAAAAAATGATTTGTTATCATTTCAGCAATGAATAAAAGCGCTAGCTCGCTCATGGAGACATTATAAGAATCTTGTTTTGGTAGTGAGTAGGGTGAGAGTGCCCGAGCGGTGGGTTGAGATCGAGTTCAGGAAATTTTAAATTTTACAAACATTATTTGATATTTTGAAAAAAATTACCTATGTTGAAAACATGATAATTCGATTCTGCTCTCGGTTCTAAACAAACTACTTTCTAGTTTTGCGTTAATTCATTAACACGTATAGCTTTTCAAGGAAAAAGGTCCGCCGTGAGAGTCCGTCTCTACAACGCTGGGCATTATACAATAAATATAATTTTATTAACTCAGTCTATATTCCTTGAAAATGAAAACTGGATTTGTTAAAATAGTTTTACACATTTTATCTAAAAACTTGCCCTGAATAGTTTTAATTTATTTAAGTTTTGCACACCCAGAAGTATAATTTTCACGTTTACTGCCCCGCCATATTGCATTTTTCTTTATGTCGTCGCTGGGGGGAGGGAGGGTGATAATAAGAAACAAAATGAGGACTATGCCATAATCTACTAAGCCCTATTATAAATGTTATAGTTCATTCAATAACGCAAGATTGGTAGGTATCAATGACTTGAGAACAATTGCTAAATCTTAGGTAAATAATTTACTTGTACCTACGTAACATCAAGAGCTTAGCTAAATTAGTTCACCACCGACCACTAGGACGCCACTGAGTTACTAAAGCCCATTTTAATAAACTAATTTCAAATGCTGCTTTGTTTGAGCCTTAGAATTTATTAGACCTTATAGGGCAGCTCAGAAAGAACTTTACTGCGGAAATTACGCGGCACATACAAATCGAACGAATTGTGGGCGGATGGGGCGGATCCGGAAAATTACATAAGGCATACACAAAAGATTCCGACCTAAAAGCAAAAATTCGACTGCCTTCGATGGTTGATAGTATATCAGCATATCTACAGAGTTGGTAGACCTACAGTGGTGCCATCTAGTGACGGATAATGGTAATCATAGTTAAAAATAATTTATTTAAATAAAATACATAACATTCTTTACTAAGATTGCACGTCGTTGAGACTTTTTTGAGACTGATTCAATAATGAAAATTTGTTAATTCACTTCACACACATATTCTGTATCAACTTTAACACTCTATTCCGCGTCATCGTATCCTATCTTATAAAATTATAAAAATGTGTTCATAACACACTAAATTAAATAATTATAAATGTACTTTCTAATTCAATTGAAGAGATAACTGAGAACTGTGTAGCCACTACTTTTTTAAGGACTTTCACACATTCGTAGCCATTGACACACAAGCGCGTTTTGCCGACTTTATAACGGGGCCCAGACCTCATATATAAAGTCCTTCTTAATATGCTGACACTTTTTAAGGGGATGATCAGACCATCAAACTTGAACAACTGTCTCTATGGCACCAACTTTGAAATCGCGAAAAATAAAGAGATAAGCTCGCCCTTTTTACATGTCTTTTCTATTGTTTGTATCAATGTGTCTGTGTGTACAATAAAGTGTTATAATAATAAATCTGCTGTCCCATACATTTGGCTAGAGTAGGTTGGTGCCGTAGAGAAATTTGTTTAGTTTGATGGTATGATCATCCGCTTAAAAAAGTGTCAGCATATTAAGAATGACCCTGTATGCATCCATCCATGTGTGGGCACTGAGTGAAATATCCCAAGAGGGCAACGAATGTGCTAGAAGGGGCAAATTTCGCAGCAAATATTGCTCGTTCTAGCTTCGTTTCGCGTGTAAGCACTTTAAAGACCTATCACAAGCGATTTTTCGGCTTAGGCGCAATCGTAACTGAATCGCCGCGATTGTTTGATCTCAGAAATATCGCAGCGATATTATTTCGTCGATGCCTACCCTCAAAAATAGCTTGTGTGACATGGAAGATTCGTGCCTTCGACTACGCGCTTATGTCGTAGAACGATTTGTGGCCAATTCGCTCCTGGACAAAGTCACAAAATAGATACGCCGTAATAGAACGTCTGTGTGCATGCCTCTGTATCGCTCTTTCTATGGAGCCGGCCTTCTGTTCCTATCTATTTTGTGACAGAGAACTTATTAAGTTTCTGTTATCAATTCAAACATATGCCATTCACTCGCTGCAGTCATTTTAATGTGCTATGAACACTTTGCCGATTGGTATCAAACCAAGTGAACCACGGGTCACACTCCACTTTGGAAACCAGTCCATAGGAACAGCATGTCGCTCAAGAATTATCTATCTCCTGGGTGAAACTAAAAGAGGAAGAAGTGCTCCCGATAAACTGCAAAGGACCTACTTTGGCTCAGGTACATAATGTTTACTTTACCAAAATGACCACTTTCCCAAAATTTTTTCTTTTTCATAATGACTACCGTTTTTCACGAATTGTCTACAGTAATAAAAAATCTTTAATAAAATCATGCAAAATAGGAACCAGTAGGCCTACCACGAGTTAGCGCGATTTACAGACTTATTTAACGTGACATACTCATTTTATTAACGAATCAAAATGTGCGTAAAAACTACACTAGTATCAACTCGTGGTAGGCCCTACTGAAGTGACATGAGTCGAATCTCATTTCTTCCTTATTTTGGTTTCATCCATGAATTTTTTTTTGTAAGTGTTTACGTGATTTTTATCGGGAAGCATAGACAATTTATATATCAGGCAAGCTAACTGTTTCTATCACGGTAGATTTAAGCCGTTTATTTATTATTTATAAAGGTATTTTTGTATAATTCTTGAGCCTAGTTGGGAATTTAATACAAAATGCTGTAGATATATTAATTAAGTGACTTAATATTAATGATTGAAAACTTTATTTACTTAAGTAATATACAAGGTGTTACAAAACACCCTAGTAATATTAAAAGTTGTTTAGACCATCGAACTGAACAACTGTGACTATGGAGCCCAACGTCGAGAAAATCATTCAAGTATTGCAGACTGAAATGTCTGGGACAGCTTTTATTTTCTTCGGCTTTGTCTCCATAGTGAAAGTTGTTCAGTTTGATGGTTTAATTTCAACCATAACCTCCCGTGCTTCTTCTCTCTGCCTATTGTCTCTGTGGTCTAATGGTTAAGAGCATTGGGCTCATGAAACGGAGGTCGAGTGTTCGATTCCCACGGGGGACACCTAGTGAAATGTCACTTTGTGCGTTTTTCTCAAGTTGGTTAGGACATTGCAGGCCGAATCACCTGATTGTCTGAAAAGAAAGATGATTCCGTGCTTCGGATGGCACGTTAAGCCGTTGGTCCCGTCTACTATCTCTCGAGGTTTTAGTCGTTACATAAAAACCACATCAGAGGCCGTAAGGCGGTCTGAAAAAACTCTTGACACCAGGGCTTGCAGCCCACACGATAAGAAGAGGAAACACCACCACCTTCAAATATTACTAGGGTGTGCTGTTACACCTTCTATAGAGCTTCTACACAGTGTTAGGGTAGACAGTTGCATTACTTTAACGGTTGATTGTATGTACTCATAATACACAACTTTCCCAAAGGAACATAAGGGAAATTCGCTTTTCATACAAACGTACGATCAGCTGATTGCATTTAGTATGAAAAGTCCAAATTATTTTTTTGCGAATTTCCTATACATTTCTTAAGGAAAGTTGTTCAGTATCACGAGTGCACACGGCGACACATCAAGCTACGCAAAACCAAAATAAGCTGGCCGCGCGTAGGTAGAGTAATGTATGACGTCGCGCGTCCAGTTTATATTACAATCTCCCATTATTTTCTATGTACCCATTTGCGCAATAAAATATAGGTATAGTTATGGGATCTCCCATTAAAGTAATGCAACTGTTTAAACTCATTGCTAAATCATTAACAAAAGGTCACCTAACCTAACTTCGCCTACCAACGCTTACACCCTGGTGGGTCAGGCGCCGCGGTTGGGAAGCGGCTTGACCTTATAGATGCGCACCAGCCAGTGCTCTGTGGTGTACGCCTCCTCGAGCACATCCAGGTTGAAGTCCTTGTTGCCTATCTCAGCGCCGCGAACACGGTCGAAGCCGGGGGGGCGACCTGCGAGAGAGGGTACATGAGTGAATGCCGGACGGTACGTACTTTGTACTATCGTCGGGCGGGCCTACATTCTCATATTCACCATTAGTTTGTATAAACTAATGGTGAATAATAATAATATGGTAATGGTGAATATGTACCAAAAATAGAATGTATTCAATTTATGATTTCACTAGATAAACTATCCAAGAATAATGAGGTATGACTTTGGTTTCGGAAAATTTTATAAATGTAGTCGAAAAATAAAAGATGCCTCAAAGGTATTTCGTCCTACTATCGCGCCTTAAGACTTACCGCCCTCTGTGTAGACGAGGCCGAACTTGTAGTAGCTCATCTTGTACATGAGGCAGTTGAGGAGAGTGGAGGAACCGTCGGAGTCGACCCTGAACTCTCCGGAGGGCGTGTAGTAGTTAGCCTCCCGGATGTGAGCTCCGCGCTCCGTGCTGCCGCCGATACGCACCATCCACAGGAACTTGTTTATGTCTGCCGGTTACCATTATTAATCAATCATCTACACTATTATAAAACTAGTATACATAATATATAATATAATACTCGTATATCCGATTTTAAGTCAAATCATAAGCTTTCAAACAAAAAAAGTTTCATAAAAATCGGTTTAGTAGTTTTTGCGTGATGTTACAAGCATACAAACAAACAAACAGACAGACAAAAATTCTAAAAAAGTTTGATTTGGAGTCCAGGATACCTAAAAACCATATCGTAATCTTTTTCATGTAAATATCTTCAATGTACGGACACTCTTTTGTTACAGTTTTATAATAGTTAAGATATAAGTGTGTCTCAACGTTGATGATATTTCCAAAAAAAGGTCTCGATATGGTGTTTAGGTATCACATGAAAACTACTGAACCGTTTTTGATAAATCTTTTTGTGTTTGAAAGCTTATGTTTAGACTTCAAATCTGCTATCATTTATCTCGCTACGATGACGGGAACCCGTGCGGACGTAGTCGCGGTTCAACTCTATTAATGTATAAAGGATTATTTATTTAGACGTGGAATGATAACCAATACTTATATTATCACACGTATCACAATACAATTGAAAAAATTGATCTTGGGTTCCAATGAACCTAAGATCTTCAAATACCTTCAATTTTTTTTTTTCAATAAAAATGTCAGTAAATCAATATTGAAGATAATTTTATTGTTATGTTTAATTCTATACCCTATACTAGCTGGAATCTGTTAATCGCTACAAATTTCCCATACAGATATTAAGGCTCTTTTGATGAATTTCGAAAAATCAATTTTTAGTAAACATCCATGCCAAATTGTAAGTTGGTAGTTTTTGAGATGTCGCGTTGAGTGAGCATAGATCCAAGCAAATTTGACACTGCTTCTCTTGAAACGATTCACATATCTGTCTCAGCGTGCGCTGTGAATGCTGTGATCGATTTGACATAGGCTGATGATATTCTCCCACGCGTGGGACGTGCATGTTGTTCCACTTATAACTATTGTCTCACGATCAGACGAGTAACCGACGAGTCCTCCGAATATTACGAGTACGTAGTCCACGTCCTGTCCCACGCGTGGGACGTGCGTGTTCCACTTATAACTATAGTCTCACCATCAGACGAGTATCCGACGAGCCCTCCGAATATGACGAACACGTAGTCTACGTCCTGTCCCACGTGTGGGACGTGCGTGTTCCACTTATAACTATAGTCTCATCAGACGAGTATCCGACGAGTCCTCCGAATATGACTAGCACGTAGTCCACGTCCTGTCCCACGCGTGGGACGTGCGTGTTCCACTTATAACTATAGTCTCACCATCAGACGAGTCCTCCGAATATGACTAGCACGTAGTCCACGTCATGTCCCGCGCGTGTTCCACTTAGTCTCATCAGACGAGTATCCGACGAGCCCTCCGAATATGACGAACACGTAGTCCACGTCCTGTCCCACGCGTGGGACGTGCGTGTTCCACTTATAACTATAGTCTCATCAGACGAGTATCTGACGAGTCCTCCGAATATGACTAGCACGTAGTCCACGTCCTGTCCCACGCGTGGGACGTGCGTGTTCCACTTATAACTATAGTCTCACCATCAGACGAGTATCCGACGAGTCCTATGAATATGACGAGCACGTAGTCCACGTCCTGTCCCACGTGTGGGACGTGCGTGTTCCACTTATAACTATAGTCTCACCATCAGAAGAGTATCCGACGAGTCCTCCGAATATAACGAGCACGTAGTCCACGTCAAGTTCTTGCATGATCTCGTAGGCCTTGTCCTCGGTGGAGGCCATGGCCTGTCCCACGCGTGAGATGTGCGTGTTGTTCCACGTGTTGTTGTCCACTATTACTGTCCGATTCGCCATCGCTGTTATCTGGTAGCCGTAGTCCCACCATGACATCACTTTTGCGTCCTGTGAAGGGTGAATTGTATTGAAAAATTATTCTGCATTAGAATTTAGCTAGATTTTAGTACATGTAAGTTTGGGTGGTCTTCATTCTAGAAAAAATTAGACATTGTATATACAGTCCTTTTAAATACAAGTTGTAAGTGACAGCCTACCAAATACTGAAACGATGAGCTCAGGCCATCAAGCTGAACAAGTTTCACTATGGAGTCTAACTTAATATGTGCGAAAAAAAATCAGCTGTCCCATACATTTGACGGCTCAGTCGGTAATGAACCTGCCTGCTGTGCCGAGGGTCGCGGGTTCGAATCCAGTAAGGGACAAATATTTGTATGATGAATATGAATATTTGTACCCGAAACATGGATGTTTGTATCTATATAAGTATTGTATATCGCTGTCTAGTCATCATAATACAAGTCCAGGCTAGATTCTGGTACTTGAAATGTGACTAGATAATTTGTGTGACAATATCCAAGATATTTTTTTTTTTTTTTTATTTGAGTCGGGTAGGTACAGCAGTTTTGGATGGGACTGCGGGTTTTTTTCGCGTTTCCTGAGGTAGGCTCTATAGTGAAAGTTGTTCAGTTTGATGGTCTGAGTTCACCGTTTCAGTATTTGCTAAGCTGTCATTTACACCCTGTATAAGCACATTTTTTAAGGAGAAGATCAGACCGTCAAACTGAACAACATTATCCAATGGGACTAAAATCGAAATTACGAAAAAAACTTGCTGTTTTTTATTCCTCGACAGAAGAGACGTGTGGCGGTGGCGGATAATCTAAGTAACAGAATATAAACCTTATAGTACGTAGTATAGCGTCGTTTTTGTCGTAAAGGAAAATCGCTACCACTACCATGCTACGTACTACAAGGTTTATAATTGTGTTACTTTGACTATCCGCCACCGCCACACTACTCTTCTGTATAAACCGCGCCTTAGGGGAGCGAAGTTTCTCTGACAGCGAATCCGTACGCAGTCGCCCACACCTTAAGCTGCTTCTGGCCGTACGATTCTATCACGTTGCACAATATAATATAGTATTACGTCTGTATGTAACGAACCTCGTCGGTATTCATCTTGAGCCAGGTGTATGCCTCGCGGAAGTCGTCGAATATGATCCTGGCGCCGTCGTGGGACCGTGCTGAGAGCACGATGCTGGGCGAGGAGTACGCCTCAGAGGTCACCCACGTGCAGTGGAACACGTACGAGACCAGCAGGCAGCCTAGCACGCACACGAACAGGGCACCTACCTGCGGGAGTAAAATAAATTACAAATCTAGGACATTGTCAAACAAATTATCTTAGTCACATGTAAAGTAATAAAATCTAGCCGGACGTGTATTATGGTGACTGGACAACGATATACAATACATTTACTCGTGAAGATACAAACATCCTCCAGCGCTTCGTTACAAATATTCTAATTCAACATACAAATACACCACTACTTTTTCATTACTAACATAACTGTAAGGGACTGACTATGAATTTAAACAAATTTCCCTAAGGAACATATGGGTCTAAAAATGCTTGATCCAAAGATGTTAGATAACTGGTTTCCACTAATCAATACACCTATGGCATACGCATGTTCGTATGTTTGTGCCCTGCAGTGGAACAACCACAATGGAAAAATATCTCTTACAATTTTGGGTATACAGGGCCCAACTTAATATGCCGACGGATTTTTAAGAGGATGATCCGACCATCATACTGAACATCTTTCTCTATGAGACCAAAATAGAAACCACGAAAAAAAAAAATCTGCTGTCCCATACATTTGATTCGAGTGAAATTACAGCTTTGAACAGCTGATTTTTTTTCGCGATTTCAATGTTGGTTCCATACAGAAAGTTGTTCAGTTTGATGGTCTGATCAATCCCTGAAACAGCCGTAAGCAAATTAAGAAAGACCCTTTAGAAAGAACTTACCTCCGATCTAAAAACCAAATTGTTTTCATGCTTCTTCTTCTTCTGCTCGTGCTTTTCGACTTTAGGCTCTATGTCTTTCACATGAAGGCTCAAAAGGCTCGACGCTGCGACTCCAGACACGATGCACATGACCGGAGCCAGCACAAGCATGAGACGGACCATGACTCCCTGCGGATTGAATGTAGGCTTTAGTGTTATGGTATTAAGGTTTTGTTTTAGGTGCGCTTGGGGGTTGGATCAGCGATCAAAGTGTAAAGATCATTGGCGGAGTCAACGGAGTGTTCCTCGACATTGTCTCTACGCGCTCAAGGCTTCGGTTGTCATCATTTGGTGTTGGAAAATAAACTTTAAAACATGGTTCCTAAAGTATGCAATTCGTAATCACAAAAATGATTTTGTGTGCATTTTGGCACATGAGCTAATACAAAATAACGGAGATATGTGGCGTATTTGCATAACCGTCAAGAATCTACTAGCCACGCGACTCCCGTATTATTAATTGTTCAATACTATTACATAAATCCGATATGAACATTTGACGCATAGACTTTTCAATTTAGATATACATGGGATGGACAGCTTCATTTAGTTCAAAAATAGTGGTTCCAGTCAAAATAGAGATGAGCTGGTGTAACGTCAGACATCAAAACGCGCGTTTTGTATGTACGATTGTACTGAATACTGAATTATGACGTCATCAACATTTCATTCCTTTTATAGAGTAATCCTGTTGTTAAAAATAGTATTCAAGCTAATATTACTGAAAATGTGAGTTTAGCGTTATTCTCAATCTTTTTGTTTACTGAGAAGATACAAATGAAATATTTTTTATTCAGGCAAATACCCTGTACCAGAGCCCTAAGTGACACTGGTCAAAACTTATGTTTTGTGAGATCTTGTATGTTATATCAACTCACGGCGAAGTATATGCTGAGCACGCCGTACAGTATGATGAATATGTTGGCGTCGGTGAGCCTTGTGAAGCAGAAGTAGAGGCCGGCGGGGAAGAGGAACACGAGGATCTGCAGGTCGAAGTAGAACGATGACCACGACGTGGGCTGGTGCTCGGATACCGACGCTGTTGATTAAATTATAAACTGATTTAATAATCTTATTGAGGGCAATATCTTTAGGTTCTACAATGTATTTACTGAAAAAACGCGGGAACTGTTTTTCCTGATTTGATAACTGAACAACTAGGGACCAAAAAAGTTCGGTTACCTTTAGTTAATTTACATCTGTCTTTGACTATTTATATGTGGACTGGTTACGCATGTAATTCTACTAACAAACATTTCTACAACTATTTGCGGGGGGCGAGGTAACATGAAATCCGCAACTTTGGATTTTCTTCCCCATAACTTTAGATTCTATTTTGAATGTTAAAAATCATGAAAAGTAGTCTCGTGTGAACCCCAAACGTTCTAAGTTCGAAGTTATTATTTCGCAATTATAGGCTGTCTCGTTTAGTGGTAAGGTGTAAAATTGAATGTAAATGCACAAGATCAATTGTGCTTATACCGTGGCAGAGGGGAAATGCTACCGCAAGGCTAGTCCTTATAATAACTAGTCAAATACCTCTGTAGAGTAGCCGAAACTTTGTAACCGATAGAATACCGGTATTATCGATACTAGTTTCGGTCCCTGTGATCAACATTTATACAACGTGTTAATGAATTAAAGTAAAACTAGAAAGTAGTTTGTTTAGAATCCAGAGCAGAATAGAATTATCATGTTTTCAACATAGGAATTTTTTTTTTCAAAATATTAAATAATTAGTTAGTAAAATTTACTGAACAAGATCTCAACCTACCGCACGCGCACACTCACCCTACTTACTACCAAAACAGGATTCTTAAAATGTATCCACGAGCACGCTAGAACTTTCATTCATTGCCGAAATGATAACAAATCATTTTAGCATGAAAATTAAAAATGCGAACAACTTTCAATTTTAGTTAATAAAATAATGAAATTATTGTTTCAATGTAATTATTTCGTTATAAATCAGTTTGGGTGTATTCGATTTTGCGTTTATTTATTAACACGTTGTATTTATTACAACGCGGGCCACGCCGAGGCGGGTCGATCACTATTACTTACCAATGATAGGAATATGATTCTTGGCGTAAGACGGGTCCAGGAGGGAATAGAATCTGCCGGTCCATGGCGATATTTTTCCTGTAAAATAAACATTAAGCATAAGCATAGGATATTTATTGGATTAACCATTTATTACAATATACAGGGTGTCTAATTAAATACGTTACATAATATCTAGGTGCTTCAGACTATCAAACTGAAAAACATTCACAATGGAGTCAATTTATAAACATACGGCCCCATAGCACAGTCGGTAGTGAACCTGCTTGTTGTGCCCGGGTCACGGGTTCGAATCCCGTGAGGGACAAATATTTGTATGATGAATGTGAATATTTGTACTCGAGTCATGGATGTTTGTATCTTTATATGTATTCTATATCGTTGTCTAGTTATCATAATACAAGTCCAGGCTAGATACTGGTACTTTAAATGTCACTACACTCCATTCAAAATAGCAACGAAATTTTAAGGCTATTTTGCATTACAGAAACAGAGATTTGAAACTTACTCTCACTTATTCTTAGAACAGCTTTAGTAACGTCCAAGATATGTCGTATACTATAAATATCCAATAAATTAATTACATTTGGTAATCAGAATTGGCCAGTAAGCTAAATAGGAATCGGAAAATCTTGTCGTCCTTATTTCGAATGAAGTATAGATGAGTTGTATAGAATCAAAGACGGCAATCTGACGTTTTCTAGTAATAAAAATGAGCTGTGAATATGGCAATACTCAGAATTTTGAATACTTTCTACCATTATTAACATTTCGTATCAAAGACGACTATATCGTTTAGACATTTTTAAATCCGGCAATCTGTCAAGTCAATACTAAAATAGTGAAATAATTTGTTTTAAATTGTTAATAATCAGCCATAAGTCAGATTGCCGCCTTTGATTCTATAGGACTCAGATATTTTGTGTGACAATGTCCAAGATATTTATTTATTTACATATTTCATTGTTATGGATTCCTTATTTTTAACGCGATATTTATGTATAGTTTATTCCTTGGCGTCGATAACACTAAATTGCCATTGTTCCATTACAGTAGCGGTGAAAAGGATAGTTAAATTATAATTCTAACCAGTGATAGTGAGAGCGACGACCGCAGTGCCCAGAGTGGCCAGGAGCGTCGTCAGCAGCGCCTTGAACATCAGCTCGAAGTTGGCGGGGGAGAGGCGCTCGCGCAGGTACTGCGTGAACGCGTAGAGCTGGCACAGGCCGAACACTCCTAGAGCCTGCGAGACAAGGTTCATTTTGTAACAACAAGCAGCTTTATGTAATTTTTAATTGAATGGGGAACTTGCACAGATTTTTATTCTTAGTGTATCATAAAGATTTAAGGCTTACATAAATTTACCAAAAACAAAAATGGTAAAATATGCAAACATCATTTATTTATTGTAAATCAAATGTTGACTTTTCAAATTCTGCTACAACCGTATTCTTAGACAGAAAGTTGGTAGTTGTAGCAATATTTCTGACCACTCCGAAAGGGATTAAGGTCGTGAGTTTATGTATGTATGTATTTATACCCAACCTCTCAAAAAATTCGATAGCATGATTCAGAAACTAACGATGGTGTCGTGTGTGTGAAGATGCCAATGCTTTTGTTGATGCTTCATGGCCGTGTTCGAGCAGTGACCGACTAGGGCTGTTGATTTTGAGAGCTTCATTGATGTGCTGTTAGATGACAGATGTAGCCTATCTTGGCTGTAAAAGTGCGTCTTCACAGGCTACATGTCAATTTCCCATTAAGATAGTTGAACTGGATTGCCCCAGGTGGTCTTAGCTTTAAGTTCATCGCGTTTTGCATCATCGAGATCAGCCTTCGAAAACTTCGATAGTAAGCATAAGCATATGCTCACGACTATATTCCCCGAGGGGGTGGTCAGAGATATTCCGAAAACTGAGAAAATCCACGATTCACTAGTAGTACCGAAACTGTCCAGTGTGACGGTTTGTGAGCCCGTTGCCACTTGTAATGGACAGCCGGTACAATATATGAATCGAAATTGAAGCACGCATTGTTACAAATCGTACATAAATTCCGATAAAGTAATTGGTACGAGTCGGCCTGGACGGGGATCGAACCATCGCCTCCTGCTCGGCAGGCAAGGTTACTCCCCACTGGACCACCACGGCTATACTTCTATAATGCGATTCAGTAACTAACCAGCATATGTTCAGAGCTCTGCACTGGCTGAAAGCCAACGAAGGAGATCTGCATGGACAGTATAGTTCCCACGCAGTACAACGTGCTGTAGGCGACGTAGACCCGCGCTGAGAAGCGCCCGAGCAGCATGAGGGCTAGCACGTGGAGCGGGATGAGGTTGATCAGGAACACGTAGCCTCCCCATGATGACACCTGCAAGATATCATATTTTAATATGTTATATTAGGAAAGCTTTATTATCAACATCTTCTTTCAAAAAGAGCATTTTGTCTTGGGATTTGAAGGTAGTAAGGTAGTGGTAGTAGACATACAATAAAGATTGTTTTTGTTTAAAGTTGTAATTTCCACGAATTTCTTTACGCATTTTAAAAGAAATATAGAAAATAAAATTATTGAAGGAAAAATTAAAAAAGTAACCTGTCCTAAAGAAACACGATAGAAGTGATACCTCTTCTGCTATGAAATTTAAATGTCGTACTTCCGTTACACGAAAAGGTTGCGGAAATGAATTTCACAGCCCTCGTCCATAAAAAGTTGCACTTTAAAAGTTTTCACATTTTTGAGTCTCTAAATTGCAAAAATCCAGCATTTGCATCCCGCAAATCAATGTAACAGATGTACAGCGAGATTTAGAATGTAGTGAAAACGGGATTTCTAAAAATTTTGGCACCAAATCCAACTATTTTTGTTACCATAAAGTAGTGACAAGTCTAAATACTAAAAATATCGTACTTTATTTTTATGCGATTGCCCAGCAAAATAATCTGCGTGAAGTTTCTATTACCTCAATTATGCGTTAATTTATTTTATGAGCTGTATTAAAGCAATTTTCATGTTAAAAGTTAGTCATTTGTACGAAAGTGCAAAAACAAATAAGTTATTAAAACTTTTCGTGTGAATCTTTCGTCTTTGTGATCTGTGATCGACTGAAATCACAATAATTATATAAAATCATCGTAATATCTGTTTAGTAAATAAACAAAACAAGTCAATCAAAACAATATTTAGGTGGGGATTTATTTAGGCTCACTTTATCACGTAATTTTACGATTTCCGATCAGCTTTCGATAAGGTGTTCCGAGTAAAAATCAAAATTAATGAACTGTTCACATAGTTCTCTAACATCATTGACGTAGAGTGACGCGTGCGCGTAGTCGGCCGATCAAACGAAGACTGTTGCGTAATTAGTTCTTTTTTTTCCGTTTTCGTTCTCTTTTTATTCGGACACTTTTGAGCGCGGACCCTCCGTCCAGTAGTGGTTAGTCAATGTCAAACATGGATTTCCTGAAAATGTATTGTAAATTGGCCAGCGAAGTAAATAAATATCCCATCTCTAAAAACAACGCGCGGCAAGCTGTCAATAAAAAATGTTGTCATTGTAAAGTGTATCTACAGAGCACGACCTTAAGCCTATTTTTAAATGATCTTTCTTTTACCGTGCGAGAGCGGTATCGTGTAAATCGGCAGCCGTTGTCATGTAAATGAGTGACAACCTTTATTCATAGGTTCTATGGTGGAATGAGTTAGTGCTGTACCTTCGCGCACTTACGCGCCCATAGAATGGTGCCGGCGTTGACAGCCTTGATCCGGAATTAGTAGGTGAGGAGCATGCAGAATATAGCGATGCCCTCGTTGTCGTAGCTGCCGGATACTGAGCGGCTAATGTATCCGGGCGCTATGGCTATCATGGTTGTTACAGAGAGGAAAGGGTGAACTGTATAAAGGCAGGATCGGCTTAGTATAAAGCTTTTAATCGTGAAACAGAAAACAGGAATGAACAGATATAAATAGAATAGCAAAACAGAAACAAACAGAAAAGCACCGACCAAAAGCCACTCGACCCGAGCGCGCAAGTCGACACCAAAGAGCATAAAAAAGTATTTACATAGGGCCTGATGGCCAGTTCGTAACAATGATCGCTGCTACTAGACTTACCATGTAAAAGTATGCGAGGGCAGTGAGCGTGGCCCATAGAATGGTGCCGGTGTTGACAGCCTTGATCCAGAAGTAGTAGGTGAGGAGCATGCAGAATATAGCGATGCCCTCGTTGTCATAGCTGCCAGCTACTGAGCGGCTAATGTAGCCGGGCACTATGGCTATCATAGCCGCAGCTACTAGCCCTGCTCCCTCGTCCTGGGGAACAAAAGTAGTTTTGTTAAAACTGCAATCTTCAATATAGAGGATTTGATAGCATGTAAAACATAGGATCTATTGATGGCATCCGTATTGAATATGCATTTTGGAAACCAAGTATTTAGTCAGTTAACCAAATTACTGGATATTTTAAGAGAAAATCGACAAAAATAATTTTATTGTTTACTTTAGTCACGTGATCGTAAACGACTGTGATTGGCTGAATGGTTGATGACGTCAACTGCTTGTAAACAGTTGCGTGTAGAGTGTGAGTGTCGTACAAAGTTTACGTCGTCGTGACGTCACCTGCTTGTTGCCACGTATTGGTAAATTTCGTTCGAATAGCCATTGACGTTTTATATGAAAGAAATGTTTTTTTTTTCTTTATTTCGATGTTGCCTCCATAGTGAAAGTTGTTTAGTTCGATAGTCTGAAGCACCCTGTTCAGTATGTAACACATTTAATTTTACACCCTGTTAAACGATCTACCCCATGGAAAAATGTTGAGACCTGGCAAATTGAGTATATGCTCACGACTATGTTCCCCGAGGGGGTAGTCAGACATTACAGCTATTTACCATGGCAAATTGAGCAACAAAACAAATTTTGGTGACATAATCTTGAAATAGTTCTCTATATATTCAAATCATAGTAGCATAGTCCAAATAAACCGTAATACCTTGAGCTCCTTAGTCAGCAAGTAAGTGACGATGGTAGTAAGTGAAGAGAAGAAAGGTGCGAGGAAGACGCACACGTTTCTGATGTCGATGGTGATGTTCAGGAACTGCATCACATTGTAGAGAGCAGCCGACGTCACCATCAGGCCGGGGTAGATTGTTCCTTTTCAAATAACAACTTATAAATACAAATAAACATTTAAGGGGGTGGTTTAGACCATCAAACTGAACAACTTTCACTATGGGACCAATATCGAAATCGCGAAAAAAATTAGATGTTCGATACTAAACTACAAATCTACTCGAGCTGTATGGGACAGTAGATTTTTTTTTCGCGATTTCGATGTTGGTCCCATAGTGAAAGTTGTTCAGTTTGATAGTCTAAACAACTCCCTTAAAAATTAAAATATTTATTTTTACTTTTGTAACACCTTGTAGAGGGTCTTTCTGTATTTGCTGACACTTTTTAAGGGGATGATCAGACCGTCAAACTGAACAACTTTTTCTACGGCACCAATATCAAAATAGGGAAGAAAATCAGCTGTTCCATACAATACTGCAAACCTACTCGAGCCAAAATGTATGGGACACCTGATTTTTGCCACAGAGAAAGTTGTTCAGTTTGATGGTCTAAACAACTCCTTTAAAACTTTTAAATGTTTATTTTTAGTTTTGCAACACCCTGTATAAATGGAACTAGCGAATAAAGAAACAAGACATAATATAGGTAAATTGAAATCAAAATTTCCATTTATTGTGTGATTATTACAAGATAAAAAGTAACATGAGATATGATGCATGTGCTAAAACAGTGGTGGCCAAGAAGTCGACCGTGGTCTATCCGGTTGCCTGCGGTCAACTTTTATGGTCGTCTCGCAGAGATCAATAACTAAATTATAGATGAAAAAAAGTTACAGTATGTCTATCAAAATCAGGCTATCCATATACATTTATTGCTAAACCTGTTGCAGTTGAAGGTAGACTGCCAGGTATATATAAAATATTAATGTAGACCGTGCAATGTATGAAGTTTGGCCACCCCTGTGCTAAAACCACAGGATTGGTTATTGTGACCTACGTAGCGAGTCAGTAGTGAATGTATTAATCCTAGGGGAGAAAACTGAAGCGAAGACAAACAGAAATTATTTGTATGGTGACATCCCAATAGCATAATAAAAGTATTTTCTGTAATATCTTTAAGTCTAATGTATCTGTAGGAGTCGCGCTGCGAGTCTGACTGAGGGTGGACGCGTGCGTGGTGGCCTCTCTTAGGCTTGCACGTGGCTCCGCCATTTTGTGAAGCTCTTTTGTGTTTTAACCATAAAACAATAACTTGAGATTATAAACTACTTGACATTGGCAGAATTGCCGCGCTAGACGCAAGCAACCGGCCATTAATTAAGAAAAAAAAAAAAAAAATGTATCTGTACTAACAGCACTATGAACTTTGTCTGAAATAAATTGATTTTACTTTATTTTATTTTTATTAAATGTACAGAAACATCTTTTATGCATGATTGAGTCACAAACATACAAAATTCATCACAAACTTTAACATTAGCAGGATAATTGCACTCAATGATATTTTCCATGGCTAAGTCCACTTAAAAATTGGTTTGTTTAATCTATATTTTTAGGGTTACGTACCCAAAGGGTGAAAACGGGACCCTATTACTAAGCCTACGTTGTCGGTCCGTCCGTCCTACCTATTTAGGGCTGTAACTTTTGAACCGTAATAGCTAGACAGATTAAGGAGGGTCCTCATACAAGAAACTAGTTTTTATCAAAGTTTTTTCTTCTCACCCTATCGTAAAAACGGTAATACATACAAGAGTCAAACTTGGTGTAATTATAAAGCAAAGTCTAAAGTTAACAACAAATAATAAACACTGGCCAATTGTGAGTCAGCTCGCGCCAGAGAAACCAAACCTTTTTTGTAAGTTAATATATTTTGTGGTGGTGTGGTATTTAAACCTCGGTGCGCAAATAGCCCGACTCGCACTTGACCAGCTTTATTTTAAATACGTACCACCGATGATGCGACCCAGAGGATACCACGCACGGTCATCGAACCAGTTGTGGAAATTATAGAAACCCTCCTCTGTCAGGTAGCGGGTTGTTCTATAGTTGAAGTAAGGGTCAAACTCGTGGATGACGCTCTCGAAGCGGAGGACAGAGAAGAGACGTGTTGCAAATGCTGCAAGCAATGATTATTATTAACATGAGGTGGAAATTCTACAGGATGTGAACTTAACCCTTTGCCTGCTGACGACGTACGTTGTAGACCCACAATAAATGGGCCGCAATGCGCAAGAACCCACATAGCAAGTCAGTTCTATACCATCATTGATTTGAGCTTAGCAGTCAAAGTGTTAAATGGTTTACACACTTTAGGGGGTACTTCAGACCATCAAACTGAACAACTTTGGGACCAACATTGAAAACACAAAAAAAAAATTTGCTGTTTCATAGAAAATGTCAAGGGTCATGAAACCAACAGCAGGTTATAAAAAAAATAAAACTTCTCCAAAATGAAACGGTTGCTTTTTCCATGATTTCAATGTTGGCCCCATAGTGAAAGTTGGTCAGTTTGGTCTGAAACTCTTTACACCCTGTACACAGAACCATGACTGATTGACAGACAACAGAAAGCCTAAACTAATAAAGACAGAAGCATGCAAAATATACAAAGGATGTGTGCACTAAGATTTTTCGAAAATCAACCCCCATGCATAGGCATATGCTCACGACTATATTCCCCGAGGGGGTAGTCAAAGACATTCTACGAACATCATGTTTCATTAGTAGTACCTAAACCCTTTGTCCAGTGTGACGGGGAGTGAGCCCGGCGCCACTTATAATTGACATTAATTGAAACATCAAGGTTCAATATTTTCCTTCTCCGAAAAGCAAATGGTATTCCAAATTGTAAATAAAGCATAGCATAGCAAAGCATATGCTCACGACTATATTCCCCGAGGACCTCCGAGGACCCCTTCGGAGAGGCAATATGTTCAGCAGTGGACAGTGATGATGATGATTGTCCAGGATGGCCAAAGAAATGTTCATAATTGTTCCTATGTGGCACACTTCTTAGAGCATGAGCATACGCATATGCTTAAGACTATATTCCGCGAGGGTGTAGTCAGAGATATTCTGAAACCTCAGAACATCCACGTTTCACCAGTAGTACCGAAACTCTGTCCTGTGTGATGGGGAGTAAGCCCATCACCACTTATAATGGACATTGTTTCAACATACCTTGAAATTGAAGCATGCAGGTTTCCTCATGATGTTTTCCTTCACCAAAAACTCTGTGGTGTTACAAATTATACATAAATTTGGGAAAACTCATTGGTATGAGTTGGCCTGGACGGGGATCGAACCATCGCCTCCTGCACGGCAGGCAAGGTTATTCGCTACTGGACCACCACAGTATTTTTGGTTATTTTTTTTGTAAATAAATTCCAAAAATTATTGGTACCAGGCTACTACGATCGAAGCATCGCCTCCTGCACGGCATGGTTACTTGCCACAAGACCACCACAATCTAATTTAACTGCTGACGACCTACGTCGTAGGTCAGCGATAAATGGGCCGCAGTGCGCACGACTCAACGTTGAGTAAGAATTTCATAGCATTCCACAGTGTTAGCACTGCGCGAGTATCATTGTTTTGAGCTTAGCAGCGAGTGTTCAATAAAAATGTTAGTAGCTTTTTGTCGCCATTGCTTATCAACAGAGGACCACGTAAGTCAATAACAAGCGTGCCGCAAATGAAATTTATGAATTACTATTGATTGAATTCCATATCCAGGGGGCGAGGAAAGCGAAATTATACTAATTATACTCACATAAAATAGCTGCCATCGATAAAACAGCCAATTTTATAAACGTAAGCTGTTTGTCTGACGAGAGCTGAGGAAGCCTCGCCTTAGCTTGTGCTTCCACTGACATTTTTGTTTTATTTCTTTTCTCGCCTTCAGAACAAATTCCACATTAAATTGAACTGAAAAATTACAGTGAAATAGAAAAAAACTTCGCCGGCAACCTATCCCGAATTTCAGCCACCGACGCAATTTGACAGTTGCCGAGCGGCGTGGCAAAATTTGTTGCCAGCTAAATAAAACAATCTGGGCTGCGTTCAGAGCCTTTGGGTGCGGTTGTTTGGTTGTTTTTCAATCTAAGGTGCGGAACGAACAGTTGTTTTTTAACTCGCCAAAAGGTACGGAACGATACCGGTTGTTTTATAACCTCAAATTTTGACATTGACAGTAATATGGGCTTCCAGGGCTTCCAGGGCTTCCATCATTTCCAAATACAATAAAAACTCATCTTTCATGCTAAAGAATCAAAGAGTGAATAAAAATAAATTGAAATAAACTAACTTTTATTCAAAATGAGCAAAAAGTCAAGTAACCACAGATAATCAAAACGTCAGAGTGTTTTTTAACCATCTAATTTGATGGTTAAAAGTTGCAACCCGTCAGAGGTACGGAACGGTTGAGTTGTGACAACCGAGTTGCAAATGGCGTTTTTTCACCGAGGCTCTGAACGGCGTTAGTGCGAAAAGTTGCACCCAGAGTGCACTCTGGGCGTAGGCTCTGAACGCGCCCCTGTCGAACGAAATAAAACCAAAAAACAGCGCGCTAGCATGCCACCACGATAAAGCGACAAAACGAGACAAAAGTTATACTCATGCGAGCTCTTTTTAGCATTTCATAAAATAGCAAAGATGGAAGAGGTATATCTCGATTTTTATCGTATAAGATGAACCGCATTGCCCGGCAGTGGCACTGAGCGACACTTTTCATCAATATCATACCACAATCAAAAGCATGTATCGCGCGCGCCCGCGTATGCTCGATCCCGGTTTTTAGTTTAGGGTTCCGTAGTCAACAAAGAACTTTTAATATTATATATGTCTGGCAACATTACTGAGTAGGCTCTCATTCATTCATTTCAAGTTCATTCAACTTCAATGGGTTCATTCATTCATTTGAATCATTTCATTCATTCGTTGGGCACAGATTACTGATATGTGGCAAAGGACAGATGCGACATTGAAATTTGCAATTAGTTCCAACATTTCCGTTTTGGCGCTGCTGTCGTAAAGCTAGTTTGTTTGGAAATTGTAGTTATTTATAGGTAGGTATGTATAAAGTTATTCCGGAGTGCAAAAATTTGGATATTTCACCAAGGAACAAAGTAATAAACGATATTATGATGTCATACAACGAAGAAGAATTTGGGCTTCTCAATTCAAACGAAAATACCAGGAAAAACACAAGATATATGCTTCTGATGCCACAACACGGCATAACGCTAGGCTGCGTTCAGAACCTACGGGTGCGGTTGTTTGGTTGTTTTTCAATCTAAGGTGCAGAACGAACAGTTGTTTTTTAACTCGCAATAAGGTACGGAACGATCCCGGTTGTTTTATAACCAAAAATTTTGACATTGACTGTTAATATGGGCTTCCAGATCTTCCAGGGCTTCCATCATTTCCAAATACAATAAAAACTCATCTTCCATGCTAGAGAATCAAAAAGTGCATAAAAATCATTTGAACAAAACAAACTTTTATTCAAAATTAGCAAAAAGTCAAGTAACCACAGATAATCAAAACGTCAGAGTGTTTTTTAACCATCTAATTTGATGGTTAAAAGTTGCAACCCGTCAGAGGTACGGAACGGTTGAGTTGTGACAACCGAGTTGCAAAGGGCGTTTTTTCAACGAGGCTCTGAACGGCGTTAGTGCGAAAAGTTGCACCCAGAGTGCACTCTGGGCGTAGGTTCTGAACGCGCCCCTGCTATTGCTGTAAGTTCAATATCGCGTCCTACATTGTCCAATGATGATGTTTCATGAGGGAAAATGAGACTTCAGCGCCTAAACTGATATATCGGAACTAAAGCTGTCATAGGCCTGTCGTTGGTTGGTCGTTGGGACTGATCTGTGGTCGTTGGGTCGTCGTCGGTCTGTCGTCGTGGGTTGTTTTTTGGTTGTTTTCCTCGAAAAACTATTTTTATTTTACATTGTACTTATCTAATATTTATAGTGTGTCCTTATTTGTAAATAACAACGCCATGTCCCAACATTGAATCTCACATTCATCAGTCATTATCGTGCTTTGGTTACTACAAAATCATTTCCTCATTTCCGTGCTGACTAATCGGAAGGAATATCTCTCTCATGGTTTCCTGAGAAGTTAATGTGGTGAAAAGTGGATCTGTGATGTCAGACGGCGACCCATCTCTCGAGGAAGACGTCCCGAAACCGTTGCTAGAGAAAGCAGAGGATAATGTGTTTACACCTAAAATAACGACACCGATTTTCGCGGGGAGCGTGAAACTTCACCACAAAAGATCTGACGCAGCGGAAACGGAATCCTTCCTCTCGGAAGCTCAACGGAATGATATCGCGCTCGAACAGTTATTCGAAAATGGAACTGGAACTTTTGTCGAGGTAAGGTTTTTACTTTAATTATTTTCTTGGCTTATAACTGGCTTATAACTTTCTGTGGGATCTTTTAATCTCTTACTCGGATAACTTATTTAATAAGTGCTTTAGGTTCTCTGGAAAAATATTATAGTAGCAATTACGGTAGTAATTATAGTACTCTGTGGTAGCAATTTTAAATGTAATATGAGATATGTATATATAACAAATCCGTATTTGCCGTATTAGGCCAGAAGGCCTAGCATGCCACCATCGAGAAAACGACAAAAATCTTTGTTACTTTGCATATATGAAAGCGAGTGTAAATGATTTTTTTCTCATTTGGTCGCTTTATCGTGTGTGGCATACTAGCCCTACAAAGAAGGCATTGTTCTATTGCCTCAACATTGTTGGCTGTTGGTTGTAAAGCAGGCACTACACTCGTAAGAACTTCTCGTCTAGAATTCTCAGCAAGAACTTCTTGTCAAGAACTTCTCGTCGAAAATTCTCGGCAAGAACTTCCAAAGGATAATTACTACAGCTCACAAATGAAGGGCATCCACAATCGTACATGGCCATTCTCACCTGTTTTCGGTGAGAATGTAGTGCCTGCTTATGGAACGAAGATTCTTTGGTCATTGTACTTTCCACATAAGGACAAAAACGGTGATTAAAGCTTGCTAAAGCTTGCTCGTAGGCCGTTATTGGCCCGGTGTGTGCAAAACATGCCAAAACATCATCAAACATCTTTTTATTTTAATTTTAAATGAACATTAGCGGATTTCTGTAATTTGTCTATTCTATGTTCATAGTTTGTAACCATTCGTTTGTAATTTGACTGTTGGTTTCCCGAATAAAGAATAAAAACATTTAAAAATTAACTAAATATTTTGAAATTGTACTCACAAAACCACCATTAATAAGAGGAAACAATAGCAACAAAATTTTCAGGCTATTTTGAATAACAGAAACAGATTTGAAACACTTCCTCTCACTTATTCTTAGAACAGCTTTAATAACATCCAAGATATGTCTGATAAAAAAAGATATGAATGAGAATAAATTATATTTGCAAATCAGAATTGGCCAGAAAGCTATACAAGGTGATATAAAAATAAATATATACGTTGTTTAGACTATCAAACTGAACAACTTGCACTATGGGACCAACATCGAAATCACGAAAAAAAAAATCAGCTGTCCCATACATTTATCTAGAGTAGATTTGTAGTTTAGTATGGAACATCAGATTTTTTGTTTTCACAATTTTCATGTTGGTCCCATAGTGAAAGTTGTTCAGTTCGATGGTCTAAACAACCCCCTTAAAAGTTTTAAATGTTTATTTTTACGTTTGTAACACCTTGTATAGGAATCGGAAAATCTTTTCGTCCTTATTGGAATTTAAGTATAGTATACAGTTATCTCCAACAAGACATCCCATATTAAGAAGAAATGAGTCATAATATGGTAAAATGATACATCACAAAAGATCTGTTAGTCACTTTTGCACTGAGACAGATGTTTCAATGACGTATGACACTGATGAGAGAGCTTGGAGTGAATAGACTTGATGTGTGCATCACCAAGCTCTGATGACGCTAGGAAAGTGTTCACCTTGGCAAACTCATCAGTGTCTCATTAAGTAAATTAGAGTAACTTATTTATTTCTCTTTATTTCATTTCTTTTTGTTTCTCTCGTTAACCAAAATTTTGTATGTTAGTTAAATTTTTCTAAGGGCCTGCTTCACCACTTATGGATAAGTCATTGTTAGCTTATTTGACAGACTGTTTGATATATTTCGTATGAAAGATATGTGAATTTATCTGTCATATATAAGCTAACAAGAACTTATCCGGAACTGGTGAAAAAGGCCCTTAGAATTACAATTAATTGAGGAAGTAGCGAGGTATACCCAATACAGGCATTCTCGAATTGCTCTAAGTGTAGGCCTCAAATTAAAATGTAATAAGTATTCAGTGAAATAAATTATTTTAATTAACTAAGTTAGAGTTGGTCATGGAGGAAAGAAAGGAGCGGAGTTGTCGCAAGGCAATTAGGTCTGCCGCCATTATATTAGGTCATGACATCATAATGACTGCGGCCTATGATGCTGAGATGGGTTTTGTGAATAAAATACATCTAAAACGATGAAGTGCGCTGTTCCTGGATTGGTTTTAGAGGTCTGCTCACCCGTCTTGCCCCCGTCCCTGCATTGCGACACTTACTGTGATAGAAATATTACTTTGCGATACCTCCACTCCTTTCTATCCTCCATGGAGTAGGTAAAATCTAGACAAAGTACAATGGGATGAAATGAAATGTAAATATCATTTTTTTTTGGTTTGTATACTCTTGTATGGTTATACAGCGTCCAAATTTATATGCTTCAGTTTTTAAGAGGATGATCAGACCATCAAACTGAACAACTTTCTATGGGACCAACATCGAAATTGCGAAAACAAAATCTGCCATCCCAAGCATTTGGGGAAAAGTTGATAATTTTTTCATGATTTCGACTTTGGTCCCATAGACAAAGTTGTTCAGATTAATGGTCTGATCATCCCCTTAAAAACAGACACTCAGCATAATTAAGGACCCTATATACCTATGTATAGAGATAACACTGCTGTAACAGTATAGTAAATAGTGTTACATTTAGTTGTTTTAGTATCCTGCTGTGAGATAACGCTTTGTACAGTCTGATGCATTTATGTTAGCTTAAGTTGGTTTTTATTAAATTGTGGCCCGTTAGACAATTGCATTACTATAATGGGTGATTGTACTCTTGATACTGTAGTGAATGGAACAGTCGAAAGGGGTCGCACAAGACGTACGTATGCAGATCAAATCGACAGCTTACTTAAGAAGGGTCAGATCAAATGTACCCGAAACCGACGAGCGTGTATGAAACGACTTATGACTGCGGAAGAGGCAAAAGAGGTATGTCAGGATCGTAGCCGATGGCGATCAATTGTCTCTGCCTACCCCAATGGGACACAGGCGTGAGTATATGTATGTATATATACTGTACAACTTTCTTTAAGGAATGTAAGGGAAATACGCAAAAAAAAAAATTCAACTAATCACAAAAACGTTTGATCAGCTGATTGCATTTAGTATAAGAAATCCATAATTTTTTTATTCATTTCATATTGGTTTTTTAGGGAATATTGTTCAGTATCATGGATACAATCACCCCTTAATTAAAGTAATGCTACTGTATAAGGTGTAACAAAATTTGCTGAAACTATTTTAAGGGGAGTATCAGACCATCAAACTGAACAACTTTCTCTATGGGACCAATATCGAAACCGCGAAAAAAATATCTGCTGTCCCATACAAAACTTCCAAACATTACTGGACCCGAATGTATGGGACAGCTGATTTTTGTTTCGTGATTTTGATATTGGTCCCATAGAGAAAGTTGTTTAGTTTGATGGTCTGATACTCCCTTTAAAATAGTTCCAGCTAATTTTGTTAGACCTTATACAACGTGTTAATGAATTAACGCAAAACTAGAAAGTAGTTTGTTCAGAATCAAATTATCATGTTTTCAACATAGGTAATTTTTTTCCAAATATTAAATAAAATGTTTGTAAGATTTAAAATATTCTGAACTCGATCTAAACCCACCGCATGGGCACACTCACCCTGCTTGCTACCAAAACAAGATTCTTAAAATATATACATGAGCACGCTAGCACTTCCATGCATTACTGAAATGATAACAAATCATTTTTGCCTCAAAACTTAAAATGCGAATAACTTTAAATGTTAACCATCAAAATAATGAAGTTATTGTTTTAATATAATTACTTAGTTATAAATCATTTGGGGTGTGTGAGGTTTTGCGCTTATTCATTAACACGTTGTATACCCTAACACCCTATTAAAACAGCTTCGATAATTCTGCCAATCTCAAAGTGTGACTGTTCACTATCTACTTTTTGTGGCAATGTTCACTTAGCATTTTTAGGGTTTTAGGATTGTGTAAACATGTAAAATAGTAAATAGCTGGCTAGATTTTCGCACACTACAATACTGCTTTCGAAACTTATCATTTAGTCGCCTTAACATAAGATTCACCCTTATGTTAAGGCGACAGGGTGGGCCAATCTAAACCACGGTTTATACAGAAGAGACGTGTGGCGGTGGCGGATAATCTAAGAACACAATATAAACCTTATAGTACATAGCATAGCGACGTTTTTTTCGTAAAGGAGAATCGCGCCCGCGCCTCCACGTGACGTCGCCTGGAGGCGCAGGCGTAATTCTCCAAACGACGCTATGCTACGTACTATAAGGTTTATAATTGTGTTACTTTGACTATCCACCACCGCCACACGTCTCTTTTGTATACGCCTAAGCTGTAACCACATTTTGAATACCTATAAAAACAAGACAAAAAAACAAAATTTATGGCAGTTGATACATTTAATATTTAATAAATTTTTTAATGATTTGTGAAAAGTTTTTAATCATTAGTATAATTAGCTAATGAGGACTACCACCAATGAGTGTGTCCCTACTCCCTAGACCTTATAGTTATTACTCTTATTAGGTAATTAATAACGAACTTCACAAGTAAAATTAACTTTTTGGATTTATAATATATTTTTTTGTATTTTGAACATTATTTATATCTTATTTATAACATAACTGGATAAACAATTGCTCCAAAAATGGCAGAATCAAAAGTGCTCCTAACTACAAGCTGACAGTACACATACCAAATATGACTAAAGTGGTCCCTAGACGGTCATGCGGCATGACCATCTAGGAACCCATATTTATGTTAAGCATTTTGAACAATCACATAATGCCTACTTTAAAAACAGTTTCTAATGGTTTTTGATAAATCACACACCTAATAATTTTATGTCTGACTGTACTAATAACCATGCATATGTATGTACGAGTATATCCTAAACCACAAGTCTGAGCTCATTTATAACCAACATGACTTGGGACATCGACATGTATTGCTAAGTGATTTTATTGTGTTAATTGTGAAAAAAGTTAAGTGGTAAATACTGATTTCATTTTAGATTGCCATAGTTTTTGGTTAAATTAAAGATTGAAAAATGTTGTACTGGACGAGACTTGAACCAGCAACCTGCCAATCCAGAGCTGTGCTTTCATCCATTTAAGCTACCGGTACTATAGCGATAGGTTCTAAAATTTTCAAATCTCTCGCTTTTTGGGAGAACTCCAGTAGTAGATTGCATACAAGGTGTTACAAAAATACAAATAAACATTTAAGGGGGTGGTTTAGACCATCAAACTGAATAATTTTCACTATGGGACCAATATCGAAATCGCAAAAAAAAAAATCTGATGTTCCATACTAAACTACAAATCTACTCGAGCTAAAATGTATGGGGCTACAGATTAAATTTTTCGCGATTTCGATGTTGGTCCCATAGTGAAAGTTTTTCAGTTTGATGGTCCCCTTAAATGTTTTAAATGTTTATTTTTACTTTTGTAACACCTTGTATACAACAACGTGTTAATGAATAAGCGCAAAACCTCATACACCCTAAATGATTTTTAACTAAATAATTAGACAAAGACCTTCGTTGCGGAGATTGGCCGTCGGCTGAGGGAGCGAAATTGTGATCCCCGTTCTGGGTCGTTTCTGGTGCAGAGACTAGCGATTGCAATTCAGCGTGGCAACGCTGCTAGCGTTTTGGGCTCCTTTGCGCCAGGTTCGACAAGGGGCGGGTTATTTGACTGAGCGTGTTATTCAATGTTTTGACGAAGCTTGTTGCTGATTTATGTCTGTTTATTTGTGTATCTGTGTTATTGACGACGCTTGTGCTGACCGCTATATTTTTGTAATAATTAGATTGAAACAATAATTTCATTATATTGATCGTTAAAATTTAAAGTTATTCTCATTTTAAGTTTTGAGGCAAAAATGTTTTGTTATCATTTCAGCAATTAATGAAAGCATTATCGTGCTCATAGATACATTTTAAGAATCTTGTTTTGGTAGTAAGTACGGTGAAATTGCACGGTGGTGGGTTGAGATAGATTTCAGTCAATTTGTAATTTTACAAACAAATTACTTAATATTTTGAAAAAATTACATGTTTTGAAACCATGATAATTCGATTCTGCTCTCTATTATAAGTATTCAAACAAACTACTTTCTTGTTTTGTGTTAATTCATTAACACGTTGTATACATCCCTTAGTGGAGCTTAAGAGCGTTTACGCCGTTCAGTGGCGCCCTCATAAAAAAATAAGATATCCCAATCAGGAAAACCTAGTATAAATTAATGTTCTATAACTTGGGTACAAATATAAATGATGATGAGATGAAGATGCTAACATCGAATGAAATCGAATCGAATGCTAGCATAGCATCGAATGGCATAAACTCGTTGATTTTTTTTGCCTACGCTACCTAATTATTGCAATCCTAAACGTGTTGTATGTCGATGGCGAGGCGTAGAATTAGGCATAAATAAATACTTAGCCACGGTTTATACAGAAGAGACGTGAGTAAGTGACACAATATAAACCTTACAGTACGTAGCATAGCGTCGTTTTTGACGTAAAGGAGAATCGCGCCCGCGCTTCCAGATGACGCCGCCTGGAGGCGCGGGCGTAATTCTCCAAACGACGCTATGCTACGTACTATAAGGTTTATAATTGTGTTACGTTGACTATCCGCGACCGCAACACGTCTCTTCTGTATAAACCGCGCCTTAGGTATACCAATATTGTCCAATTGTCTCCTCATGAGTTGCCCAATCTTATATTCAATGAGAAACAAACGATTGCAGATATTCCTAGCTAAATTCTTTGAAGGATGCACGTTTTAGAGAAATTCTGAAATGACGCCATTTTCACAAAATGCCCAGGGGCAGATCATTATTTATAATCAGCGACAACATACATTAGATAAAAAAATCCATAGAATAAAATTATTTGTATGCACTATATGGAACTTAAAAATAGCAAACCTGTTTAAAAAGGTCCTGACATTTAAAGTCAAGATTGGATAACCAAATAAAAATATTTTGTAAACGAATTTTTACTAAGTTCGTTATTCTCTCTTGTGTCGCTATCAGATTACATCGTTTTATAGTTTAACTACATTTGCCTGCTGCTTCAAAATATTTAAACAAGATGATTGAGTATAGACGTTTCAGGTAGGCATATTTTAATTATTATAAATTGACTAAATTAGTTTTTTATGTTAATTATACCGAATATGTGTTACATATAAGGATACTAATTAAAAGTTAGTACATAATATAAATGTAAATAATTTAGCGATAAAAAAAAATTACTATATTATTGTAAGTATTACAAAGGTAAAGACTTTCCCTTATTTTGAATTAAGAGTCTGATCATACTGAAATCAGTCTGAAACAATATAAATAATATTTAATGTTACGTTATTCTATTGTACATAATGAAAATTATATTCAGGACGACCATTGCTTTTTATAGAGGATCTTTCTTACTTTAGAGTTTAAGGAAATAACGATGGAAGCTCATAGTTTTTGTGAAAGACTTTGATTGAAAAATTTGTTTTCAGATAGTCTTCTTGTTTCTAAATGGTTCCGGTTTCAGTTTAAAAGTACCATTCATAATTACTCCCCACCCCTCCTAACGAAACTCCGTAAAATGACTGGGCTATTAAACAGTGTAAATCTTAACAAACTCTAAAGTGAGATACTTTATAAATACTATAACATGTTACATTATAACAAAGAGATTATACCTAAAGGCATAGTGAGCCATACCAATTGTAAAGTGTCCACTTTTTTGACGTTTAGGTTTGAGTGTGTGGTGTCAAGTAGTATGGACAAAAGAGGATCAAGTGACATAATTATGGCTTTATGTTTACGGTCACTTTTCACACACACACTAGCTCAAAAAAAAGTGGACAGCCGCATAAACAAATATCTATAGTTCCATCTCCTTCTGCTATTAAAGGTACGTCATAAGACAAAAGAGACTAACTACAATCGTAAATTTATGCGGACTCTATGGAGATCCTTCCTCTGAGCATTATAATCTCTTTTTATTTAGTATACCACCTCAGAGGGGGCTCAAGAACTCTTGAGTTCGGTTTATTAAACTTTTAATAACCTATATTTCTTTTCGCCATTACAAATCAACAACTTTACCACATAACACAAAAGAGAAATTAATGTTCCACCACATCAGATAACAGGCAAACTGAATAGTTAAACGAAATTCGTTGAATCGACTTTGCATTGGAAAATAATATAAAAATATACATTGGTATAATAGAATAGTCAATTCCCCTACAAAAGCATCTTAGCATAATACAGAGTCTAGAATAATGTATAAATACGTGAATATTTACTTTGCGTCATAGCTAAGGCCACTCTGTGTTTGAATTTGCTGTTACCAGGATAATGTTAGGTTAATATTCTGAGAATAAAAAGTGCATATGTAAATTTAATGCACATTATGAAATATGTAAAGTTTATAAATAGTAATAATAATTTTATTGATAACATGTTGAAAACAACTGCTAATGAATTGTGTATATCTATAGGGTCGTTTTTATTATGCTGACGGTTTTTATGGGGATGATTAGAACATCAAACTGAAATTTTTTTACTATGGGGCCAATATCGAAATCGCGAAACAAAAATCTGATGTTTCATACTAAACTATAAATCTACTCAAGCTAAATCTATGGGACAGCAGATTTTTTGTTTTCGCGATTTCGATGTTGGTCCCATAGTGAAAGTTGTTCTGTTTGATGGTTTAAACAACCCCGTTAAAAGTTTTAAATGTTTATTTTTACTTTTGTAACATTTTGTATAAAAAATGTAAATTTAAGTTTTAATGAGCGACAATTTTAACTATTTTAATGTGTTCCTAAAGACAAAAATAATTGTTCAAATATTGTAATTGTTTTGTGTTTCTTCTGACATCCAGACATTTGTGTCAAGATTAACTTTTGCTTAGTAATTCTGAAGCCTAGAATAATGTGTTTAGTGTTGATAAATATACTTTTGAACCCTCCAGAATGGTACCGGCATTCACAGGGTTAAAAAGTTTGGAAATGACCTCCACCTGCCATTGTTCAATTTGATCCTGCCTCCAGGGACAGGGTGTATACAATAACAATTGATGGTAATTAATGTTGCTCTAAAGGCATAATAAATACCACCGTTTTCGTGAAAACAATGGGACCTTTGATTAAATTAAAAAAGCGGATGATAGGTGACCAACCTATGTTGCATGGACCGCAAAAATTAAGCCCCCGTCGCCAAATTCGCATAATTGTAATCCGAGCGGCATTGCGTAATTGAGATACTTTTTTGATTTTAGGCGGAATGAAGGTACCACAATGCCTTCGTGTGTTTTTACTCGTTTTACAAATCATTTAAAAAGAAAAACTAATCACACGGCATTACTTTTCACTTGTAGTAATTAAATGAAAAACAGGTCCATTGTTCGAGTACGTAATGCCAGAAAGTCACCTATCTTCCGCTATTTTAATTAAAATTAAAAAAAAAAAAACATTTAATCAAAAAGCCTAAAAGTAATTAATTAGCTCATCCATTAGCGACAATGCCTCGAGTGGGTAATTGATGATAATGTACAATTAACATTGTTAGTTAGACATAAGGACTATTAGTTAAACACACGTTCACAGGTTGTGAACAGTCTTTATATTCGTAAATGCATTGACATAGACAGTAAGGTCGGACCTTTGAACGGCTGTAACTCCTAAACCGACTGACAGAAATGATCAAAATGCTTGGGTCTGAGGTCACTAGCTTATAGTTTATTTTACTTTACTGTATAGTATCAATTATTTTATGAAATAGACTATATATTATTGTATACATAACTTTAGCTTAAGAATTTATATTGTAATAGTTATTAAGACGTGTTATGTTGTAGAGTTTCTGGCCGCATCTTCTCTACAGCGACAACACGTTCCGACGCGGTGGTAGCTTTAAAAAGATTTGACGTTTGATAAGTGTGCTGCAAGCTCCTATATTGAATAAATTATATTGACTTTGACAGAACATGCCAGTTTGTGTACTGTTCACAAAGCTACAGTGCATATTACAATAATATCCTATGATCAGCCTTGCAGCTGATCGTTTATTTTTTACTGACCTTTGAACGACTGTAACTCCTAAACCGACTGGAGTTATGCAGGCAGACCTGGTCCATCCCCATCACAGAGATGCTCTTCACCCTATGAATACTGAATCAGCTTTGCAGCTGATGATAACAAAAGGGTATTTGGCAGCATGTAAAATATAGGATCTATTGATGGCATCCGTATTGAATATGCATTTTGGAAACCAACTATTTAGTCAGTTAAGAAAAATACTGGATATTTTAAGAGAAAGTCGACAAAGAAAATATTTTTTATGTCTACTTTAGTCACGTGATCGTAAACGACTGTAATTGGCCGAATGGTTGATGACGTCAACTGCTTGTGAACACTTGCGTTGTAGAGTGTGAGTCTCGTACAAAGTTTACGTCATCGTGACGTCACCTGCTTGTTGCCACGTATATTGTCAGGAAAAGCGTTTCCGCGGGATATTTAAATGACATTTTTTGTTTTAGTTTTTTCTTGCACTATAATGTAATGGAACGTAAAATATACGTTTTTATAGAGTCTTTAGATATCAGTGATAAACGTAGAACAGTTTTTAAAAACCTGTCAAATACCCTATGAAATTAATTGGCCCCCCCTCCTATTAAGCTCCTCCTATTCCAAATCAAACCACACACAATCATCATAATTTCCTGTTGCATAATGTAATAAACCTGTACAGATGCAAACTGCCGTTGTAAAATAGTCCTTATTTCCTTAGTATTAGACACACCTATGTTTAATGTTTATATACATGTTAATAGCGTAGTTTTTAATATCAATTTCACTTCATTCGTAAGTTAACTGCTAATAAGTACGGTGTAATACAGTGTTGTGAATTTTATAGTCTCGAAATATCGTGTTCCATAGAAACAGAGCGGTATCAATACTATCAATATTATGTACCAATAAAGCTTTGAATTATTACAATATACCTACAGGGTCCTTCTTAAGGGGCTATAGGTTCAGACGAATATTTCCTATGAGTAACGCGATCGCCCAGCCCTCCGAAAAGCCCTTCGATTAAAAAGAATTAACTTTTATAGATTTTTTTATGTTTTCACAAATCGGAAACTATTTTAAGTTCTTCTAAAACGAGAAAAATGTTTAAAAACATGAAAATACGATACCTTTGTGACGATTTTCTATCGAGTGAAGTAATTCCAATCGTGTATTCAATTTATGATTTCACTAGATAAACTATCCAAGATAACGGAGGTATGACTTTGGTTTCGGTAAAAACGAAAAATTAAAAATGCCTCCAAGGTATTTCGTCCTACTATTGCGTCTTAATATGCTGACACTTTTTAAGGAGATGATCAGACCATCAAACTGAACAACTTTCTCTACGGGACCAACATTAAAATCGCGTATAAAAATCCCATACATTTGTCTCCAACGGGTTGGCAGTTTTGTATAGAACAGCTGTTTTTTTTTTCGCAATTTCGATGTTGGTGCGTTAGAGAAAGTTGTTCAGTTTTACGGTCTGATCATCCCCTTAAAAAGTGTCAGCATGTTAAGAAGGGCCCCATATTGTTCAGTCAACCATAGTTAATGTTGTTTCCGCTAATATACTTTGTTAATACCAAAACGACAAGGTAATAAAAACATATTTACTTGCTACTCTCGCATGGAAAACATATTTTTCTCTTTATTTGTTAAGATTCTAGTGAAAATGTGCGTATCCTCAGTCACACTAATTTAGTATTGCTTTTTAGGGTTCCGTACCCAAAGGGTGAAAACGGGACCCTATTACTACGCCTACGCTGTCCGTGTGTCCTACCTATTTAGGGCTGTCACCTTTGAACCGTAATAGCCAGTTGAAATTTTCACAGAATATGCTTTATTACGGCGGATTTGTTATAAAAATGTCAAAAAGTTAAAAATTAAAGGTGTCCTCATACAAAAAACTAGTTTTTATCAACGTTTTTTCTTGCTCTATCGTAAAAACGGTCATACATACAAGCGTCAAACTTGGTGTGATTATAGAGCAAACTCTACAGTATAACAACAAATAATAAAAACCGGCCAAGTGTGAATCCGCTAAAGGTCCCAGAGAAACATTTTTGTTAGTTAATATGTGGTGTGGTACGGAACCCTCAATGCGCGAGTAGCCCGACTCTCACTTGACCGGTTTTATTATTGAGGCTTTAAACACTATCTTGCCTCCACCAAACCACACTGGGTCTTGCATTGGAACGAATACAGGACGTAAGTGTAGACAGTTGCATTACTTTAAGAGGATATAATTCGAATCGCGCTCTATTCATTCGTACTATGGTGATATTTTCAATACTAACCAATTAAACTCAATGAAATTTTTCAGAATAAATCTAAAAACTAATTTCTATGCTTGTATAGAGTCAGAATTTCGTTAAAATGTTTAGTTTTAAAGTTACAGTGCCTCAAACATTTCCATACAAATCTTAAATTAATACTAGCAGTGTAACTGTATATTTTAACAAAAATCTGACTCCATACAAGCATATACATTTGTTTCAAGATTGATTCAGCAAAATGTCATTGAGTTTAATTGGTTAGTGTTGAAAATATCACAATAGTACGTTTGTACGGAGCGCGCTCCGAATTATATCCCCTTAAGACGCTCGCCATAGGTAAACGCTGCGCCGGGCCATATTTTGCTGGTGTTTAGAAGCTATCTTCTCGTTATTTGAAAGACATACAAATTAATGAAAAATATAGCAATGATTTTCCACATCTCGGATTCATTTGCTATGAACTTATTTTATAAAATACATATGAAACCTGTGTTCAAAGGAAAGCCTAAAATTGGAAAAAATCTGTATTATGTGCATCTATATTGATATAACTAATTTATTCAAACTTTATATAAGTACTTACTTATTTTTCTATTAAAACTTGAAATCCATGTTCAAAGAAAAGCCTAAATATTTTAAAAAGTCGGTATTATGTGCATCTACTTTATAAGTTGAAGTCACTTTTACTTGCGACACACATCATTGTGTAGACATTATTAAGATCTAAAAATGCTATAAAGTAAATTTTTTAAGATCTGAGAATTTTGATAAATGAGTTAAAGTTTATTAGATAATGGTAAAATTTGGTGCGAAAAGTCAAAAATAGGTATACCTACTAAAATGATGTGCCATGCAGTGGGACGTATATAGGCTGATGATGACTAAACAACTTTCCCCAAGGAACATACAGGAAATTCGTAAAAAAATATTTCCACAATTAGACTTTACATACATATCAGAAGTTCCTCAAAGTCAGCTTCCTAATCCTAAGTAAAAAACAAACTCATTGGTACGATGCGGATGGCATAGCGACAGTCACTAAAATATCTATTTTTAACAACACTTCGTTTTTAACTTAATTATTGGTATCTTTATTTGTATGGGACACGACATGAGACGATCTCCGACTAAACTAATGATAAAGTTAAAGGAGATTACATAACAGTTTGAAAGAAAGACTTGATTCTTATCAAGATCATGATGAACGCTAATCAAACAGATGATTCAGCCAGTGTGAAACTGTGAACTGACCAAGGTTGGTTACCTTCGTGCGTTTTACGTATTCAGTTTTTTGTGATTAACTCTTGTATAATGATTTCAAGATGGTTTATACAATTGTGGTTTTATATTTTGGTTGATATTGTGTTCTTTAGGTTTAGACAGTTTGGTTTTAGAAGAAGGAAATGTGAAGTATAGTGTTTATTAGATTATTTTGTGTGGGTGATTAACTTATTTTGTCACTGTGTCGAATTTAAGAGAATCAGGCCCTCTAGTATGATTTTGAAATCTCTACACGCGCGCGACGCGCTTTCGCTGCTAGAAAATTGCCTCTTCCCGCGCTTTTCAGAGAGCGAAGGTTGCGCTTGAATTATTATAGAAAAATGTCAGTCGCGCGCAAGTAGAGAAATCATACTAAATGGACTGGTATTACGAGTAAACGAGGCCAAAAGCAGGACACGCTCAGGCCCGGAACTTACCAAAGGGGAGTGGAGCGGAGATACTGTCAAATCAACCAATAAATAAAAATGTTTATGACGCGATGGGGCGAGCGAGCTATTGGTGCATTTTACATATCTCTGCGGACCAAATGCTAACTCAAAATTTGTTCTACCGCTCTCCGCTCCACTCTGGTGGATACCGGGCCTTCAGGCGCGGTCGCAGCCTGAAATTTTGGAGGGATTTTGGAGGATAAAAATAAAATATGACGAATAAATTAGACTATTGCACATTACACAATTATATTGCACACATTATGATGATTTTGGGAGGGGTCATGTCCCCTGTGACCCCCCCCTTTCGGACCGCACCTGCGGGCTTGACCCAGAACCTGGCATATTTAATCGGACTTATACAATGTGTTAATAAATAAGTGAAAAACCTCATACACCCCAACTAATTTATAACGAAATAATTGCATTGAAACAATACTTTCATTAGTTTACTAATTCAAATTGAAAGTTATTCGCATTTTAAATTTCCATGCAAAAATGATTTGTTATTATTTCAGCAATGAATAAAAGTACTAGCATGCTCATGGATATATTTTAAGAATCTTGTTTTGGTAGTAAGTAGGGTAAGTGTGACAGTGCGGTGGGTTGACATCGAGTTCAATAAATTTTAAATTATACGAACAAATTATTTAATATTTTGAAAAAATTTATCCTATGTTGAAACCTTGATGATTCTGCTCTTGATTCTAAACAAACTATTTTCTAGTTTTGCGTTTATTCATTAACATAATCTATTTGTACGTATTTAAATGCATAAGTCATTCGTCAAAATGGCAAAATGTCCGTATCTGCAACATGTTTCTGCATCTTGCATGTTGAGTTAAGATAAGTTTATTCCGAATGCGTAAAAGCGCGCTGCATTCAAACGAAGTCTGGTGATATTTTCAATACTAACCAATTAAACTCAATGAAATTTTGCAGAAACAATCTAGGAACAAATCTCTATGCTTGTATCGTGTCCGATTTTCTTTAAAATATTCAGTTTCAATGCTAAGATTAATTTAAGATTTGTATGGAAATGTTTGAGGCACTGTAACTTTAAAACTGTTCATTTTAAGGAAAATCTGGCACGATAGAAGCATAGAGATTTGTTTCTAGATTGTTTCTGCAAAATTTCATTGAGTTTAATTGGTTAGTATTGAAAATATCACCAGACTTCGTTTGTATGGAGCGCGCCAACAGTAATATACCCTTAAGTCATTGATTTGTAATTAATCTCTTAACATGATTTAATCCACTTAACCTAATTACTTGAGACTGTGTATTTAGTTCTTATATTTGATCGATGATTAGAGTCTATTATTATGCATTTTAAGATAAATACTGTACTATCCTAATACGTACCTGTACGGGGTTCGGTAGTACTAGTGACACGTGGATGATCTGAGTTTTCCGAATATATCTGACTATCCCCTCGGGAATATAGTCGTGAGCATATGCATGCATGTACTATACAGCTGATTCAACCATCAAACTGAACAACTCACTATGGGAGCAATATTGAATCCGCGAAAAAGAAATCTGCTGTTCCATACATCTGGTTCGAGACGCCATTGAGATTTTCTTCGTAACAAATAATTTTTTTTTGCGATTTTATTGTTGGTCCCATAGTGAACATTATTGAGATTGATGGTCTGAAGCACCCTTAAGGCGCGGTTTATACAGAAGAGACGTGTGGCGGTAGCGGATAGTCAAAGTAACACAACTATAAACCTTATAGTACGTAACATAGCGTCGTTTGGAGAATTACGTCCGCGCCTCCAGGCGACGTCACCTGTCATTCTTCAAATTTTTTGTTTAGATCTAGAAAAAGCCTATAAAATTATCTTCAAGGCTTTTGTAGTAAGTTGGAGTAGCACTTTTAATTCAGGCTTTCTGGTTTGAGATATCATAAATATTGTGATGAGGGTACCACTGAACTCTAATACGACTCTCAAACTATTTCTTATTTACTTTATTAAACTGTATACGGGGTGTAAAATTGAATCCGGTACATATCAAACATGGTGCTTCAGACCATCAAAATGAACAATTTGAAAAAATGTAAATTAATGTTGAAAGTATGTAACGCATTTAAGTTTACACCCTGTATCTTATAGAATAACTTCCTTTTTGTTTAGTTCGATTTATTTTTGTACATTTCATTCCATTTCCATACACTCCACTAATAACTGGAATTGTGATGCACTGGTTCTCATTTTATTTTATTTGCGTTTAAACTCTTTAAAACCGACGATGTTTTGCGATAAAACTTCGTAGGTAACAAACACAATCACAGCCATTCACATCACAGCACAATACAACGCCACATTTACAAAGTATAACCACTATTAATTAAAAATCACTATGCGACGAACTCTATGAAGGTGCCCTGTGACGTTTTTAATTGGCAGGGTTATTTTAAAGTTTTAAGTGTTTCTGCGAAATTAGGCTGGGATACAAAAAAAATATGGGAATATCTATCTTACTCTGTCTTTTGAGTATAGTTAGAAAGAAGAAGCTTCATTAGTTGTGAAGTTAGACACGTCGCTACGTGTATACCAACATGACGACTCGAATACTTACTAGACCAAACATAAACAATCGAGCTAACACTAGCGAGTATAGAAAACGTTTATGTAACTCATGGTGCGAGTTTAATCGAATACCATTCGATGCGCGTTTATACGCTATCGAATCTGGTAACGCAATGTAATTTTTCGATAGCAACTCATGGTAGATGTACTGGAGGCGCGGGCGCGATTCTCCTTTACGACAAAAAACGACGCTATGCTACGTACTATCAAGGTTTATATTGTGTTACTTAGATTATCCGCCACCGCCACACGTCTCTTCTGTATAAACCATGGCTAAAGTATTTAACGCATTAAAGTTTACAGCCTGTATTCTATTGTTCGACTGTTCCTACAAATGTGATGTTGTTTGGGTCAGAAGGAGAAGGAGACGCAGGAGAAGATAGCCGACCTGCAGGCCATGTCAGTGCTGAGTATGTACCACGACAATCTATCTCAGGACATGAACACCGATCGGTGAGTCTATCACTGGCACTGTACGTTACACATAACAAGCTATTCGCGTCTTTAATACGTTTACATAAGAGTTTTGATAAGGGACTTGATATGTGGAACATGTTTAAGCACAAAATTAATTATATAGTTCCGACGTCCAGTATGCCACGGCTTGTATGCCAAGTACGACAACGCGACAAAACTTGAAAATCATCATTCGCGCTCATTTTCACGTGGAAAGTACAGTTTGGCAAAAAAAGAGTTTAAAAAAATGTTGGCTCGCTACTATTTTTGCAAGAAAGTCAAAATCACCCATAACCTGGCAACCAGACCGTACTAAAATAGAGTTCCACCTTTCACCACGTCAAACTCTTTTTGCGAAGTTATAAAAAGATTTTTCTCGTTTTCGATGGTGGTATGCTATACCCACTGGTCGGTAAAGAGATAGAATAGCACTTAGCATGCCACCCCAGAGAAAACGATAAAAATCGAGACGAGCCTCTGTCTTTGTTACTTAGCGTATGCAAAAGCGAGCTAGCATGACTGTTTTCTTGTTTTGTCACTGTGTCGTGCGTGGCTAGTACATATTCAGCCTTTTTCTATCCAATGAGGCGTTTTCTAAGACTAGTAATACGAAAAATCACTAGATGGCAATAATAAAAAGTTCAGAAAAACCTGTCACATTGACAGTAAAAAGTGCTGTTTGTCTATGGTTTGCATAATGTCTGACAGGTGGTGTTGCCACTGGATAAATTGTTCACTACCAATAAATACGCAATACCACCGAAAATTTTATTTTGTTATACATAAATGAACATTAACTGTACAAAAACTCGATGAATTCAAAGTATCACAACGTCTTTCATACAAAAACCATCTTAACCTTATTAATAAATAAAAAAATGTCTCCCTTAAAATAGGGAATCGAGAACAACACAACACTTTCGAGTTGACAGTTCAATGAGCACGATTGTAACGCCATCCTACCAGTGTCTTTGAACTATTTTTTTATATGAAAACGCCTCATTGGAAACGGCAATGGCTCGTTGGATGTTGATGTTTTGCGCATTGTGTTGTCTAGCTTTTGGGGCAAAGGGTAAACCTCAATGAAGGTAAAACGTACTAATATGTTTGAGTAATAATAATAAACTGATAACTACTTAATGTAAAACAGTTTGATCGAATGCCTGAGATCTATTACCCGACCTTGGTCCCACGGAGTTGACTAACAAGACACCGGCGCTTTTGTGCTGAATATACACGCTCTTATAAACTTAAATCCGTTACATATTGATTCCGGGTGCTTCAGACCATCAAACTGAACAACATCCACTACGGAGCCAACATCTGTAGACAGGGTAAACAGTTGCATTACTATAAGGGGTGATTGTACCCATAATACTGAACAACTTTCCCTAAGAAACAAATAGGAAATTCGAAAAAAAAATTATTCGACTTTTCATACAAACTCCATTGGCTGATTGAATTTAGTATGGGAAGTCCAATCATTTTTTTGCGAATTTCCTTTAGGTCTCTTTGGGAAAGTTGTTCAGTATCATGGGTACAATCACCCCTTAAAGTAATGCAACTGTTTACCCTAACTACCCTAACTCGACCAAAATACAGGGTCCAACTTAATATGATGACAGTTTTTTAGGAGGATAATCAGACTATCAAACTGAACAACTTTCTCTATGGGACCAACAATGAAATACCAAAAAAATAAAGCTGCTGTCCCATACATTTGGCTCAAGTAGGTATGCAGTTTTGTATGGAACAGCTGATTTCTTTTTTGCGATTTTGATGTTGATGCCATAGAGAAAGTTGTTCAGTTTGACGGTCTGATCATGCCCTTAAAAAAGTGTCAGCATATTAAGAAGGACCCTGTATATGAAAAAAAAACGGATAATTTTTTCGCGATTTAAATGTTGGTACCATAGTAAAAGTTGTTCAGTTTCATACATATCTTATGTGGTGCTTCAGACGTGTAACGCTTTTAAGTTTACACCCTGTAGCTATAGACTTAGCTATAGATTTTATGTTATCTGTGAATAAATCTAGTAATGACTAGTGTTGTGTAGAGTTAAGCAGTCGTTTTCCAAGACTAGTAAATCGAAAGGTCAGTAGACGGCAATATTAAAAGTTCAGAAAAACCTATCACATTGACAGCAAAAAGTGATGTTTGTCTATGGTTTGCATCAACTACTTTCTAGTTTTGCGTTAATTCATCAAACGTTGTATAGGAATCGGAAAATGTTTTGTCCTTATTTGAATTAAAGTATAGATACCAGCCCCCCTAGACAAAGTGACATTCTATTTTTTCTAATTTTCTTAATTAATGGCCGGTTGCTTGCGTCTAGCGCGGCAATTCTGCCAATGTCAAGTAGTTTATAATTTCAAGTAATTGTTTTATGGTTAAAACACAAAAGAGCTTCACAAAATGGCGGAGCCACGTGCAAGGCCAAGAGAGTCCACCCTCCGTCAGACTTGCAGCGCGACTCAAAAGTGACATTCTATTGGCGTTGACGCTAGTAGAAAATGACAGAATGTATGGATTTGACATTAGCGATCGAAACATTTTGACGTTTGCTTTCGTCACCATACGTCAAGTCCATACATTTTTATGTTTTCTACTGTCGTTAACGCTAATCGAAAGATACTTTGTCTAGGGGCCCAGCCCCCCTAGACAAAGTGACATTCTATTGGCGCCAATAGAATATCCCCCTGATTGATAATAGCTTTTGGTGCCATAGCTTTGTAGGTATAGAGTCAGACGAATACAATGCCGTCTTGTATCCAGACTTAATTGGTAACTGAGTAACAGGAAATTGGTGGACTATTGATTAGGTCTCCATCTTCAATTGCTGAATTCAATTGAAGACCCGATTGAAGTTTTGTTTTCAAAGTATACAGGGTGTAACAAAACTAGTAATATTTAAAGGGGCGGTTAGGACCACCAAACTGAACAACTTTTACTATGGCAGGAGCAAACTAGTGATGAAACGATTACCACTTAGCGATTACGATTAGGTATACAGGGTCCATCTTAATATGCTGACAGTTTTTCAGGGGATGACCAGACCATCAAACTGAGCAACGTTCTCTATTGGACCAACATCGAAATCGCGAAAAAAAAATCAGCTGTCCCTTACATGTGGCTCGAGTAAGTTTGCAGTTTTGTATGGAAGGGCAGATTTTTTTTTCGCGATTTCGATGTTGGTCCAATAGAGAACGTTGCTCAGTTTGATGGTCTGATCATCCTCTCAAAAAAATTTCAGCATACTAAGAAGGAGCCTGTATAGTGCATACATACCCGAGGTTTTTTCGTCGTAAAAACCTGCTTAATTTTACACACAAAATGCATGTAAATGTTAATGTCTACGTTTATAATTAATTCTGTTGGATATTATAATATTGTGACGTTACATAATTATAATTATGTTAAATCTTTTTGTCGTTGTGTTTGTTTTGCGTTGTGTTGTTGATTTGTATGTTTTAGTTGCATGGAATGTCTTAAAATGTTAAAGGAGTCAATTTCTTTTAGGCACACAAACGGTTACGTTTATTGATGGTATTACACTCTAAAAACATAATTTAATTTATTATAGTAATCGAACGAAAGATTCGGTAAAAAATGCAACCGGAATTATGAAATCAATATAAAAATTCACCGTTTTGACTTTTTTTGCTACGATTCTTTTTTTTCCTGTTAAAACGGCACATGTAAAACAATGCGTGTATAGGAACGTCTTAGATGTTCATACGAAAATAAAAAACTAACATATTTTACCAAGACAAGATGTGCGCCAACTGCGATTACGCGACACTCCGTTTAGATGAGGTATAGCTAATATGACCACTATAATCTAGAGATTATGAGAAACAAATCGACATGAATTCCAAAACTATACGCCAACTATACGCTAAAATTTTTTGGTGACCTATTTCCTATAGCTGGAGAAATTGACTGCTTTCTATAATTTAATTTTAATTTAATTTAATTAATATAAATGTTTTAACTACATTGAGTAATTTGTGGAAATCATTTTCATATTTTATTATTATTTTATTTTTTAAGAGTGATTATCACGCTAAATAAGCTTTAGCTTCATCATCATTACATCGACTTTAAATCTTCATTATGATTTTTGTTATATGTACACACGGCGACACATCAAGTTATACAGGCCGAGCAACGTATAACGTCGCGCGGTCATCTTATGTTGGTTTTGTATAGCTTGATGTGTCGCCGTGTGTACTGGTATCTTTCTGTCTACCTTTGACACATTTTTAATTTTCTTAGCCGTTCACAATATTTGTTATTGGTAATATTTCGAGCTCTTACCGTCAAAAAAGTGTTGATCTTTGATCTTAAAATGAAGAGTAATAGAGACCAATTTAAGTAGATTTAATAACGGGTATCAATCTACCCAATTGACTCCAAATCACTTACTTTTTAGAGAGAAAAAATTCTCATAACTTAAGTATATCAAACCTTTTAAGGGTGTATTTAGTTAGTGAGACTAAACAACTTTCCATAAGGAACATGGGACGAAAAACGAGAAAATAGGGTATTTGACAGCATGTAAAATATAGGATCTATTGATTGCATCCGTATTGAATATGCATTTTGGAAACCAACTACAGGGTGTCCGGTGGCAGATTTAGGATTTAAATTTCGAATTTCTCCGTAACCGTTGCACGGAGGAGCGGGGAGGGGGCCGCGTTGGCTTCGTCATTCGTGCGGGTTTTTTAGTCGCAATGTCGCAGTGGACGGGTGAACAACGTGCGTTCGCAATCGAAGTATTTTAAAGCCAATGATTCGTGTGCAATTTCTCGTCGAAGATTTTGTTCACGTTACAATATTCGACGGTTACGTGACGCCCCAAGTGAAGATTTGATTCGATCATGGGTGCGAAGGTTCCGGGCAACAAGTTCAGCAGAAAATAACCCACGACCGGGGCCCAGCCGGACGTCGAGAACAAATGAAAACATCGAACTCGTCGCGTCCAGTTTGAGCGATAATCCGCGTCAGTCCGTTCGCAAGAGAGCGGCTGCCTTGGGGCTTCCAAAAACTATAGTGCACGAGATATTGAAGAAGGATCTTAAACTTCATCCATTTAAAATTCAAATTGTGCAAGCGCTTAAGCCTAATGATTACAACTTGCGTAAAAATTACTGTGAGACAATGTTGGAGCGATTTCGCACGGTGAACACTATTTTTTGGAGTGATGAAGCCCACTTTCACTTAAATGGCAGTGTAAACAAGCAGAATTGTCGTTATTGGTCTCCTAAAGGACAAAACCCCCACTTAAAACACCAAAAGCCACTTCACAGTCCCAAAGTGACGGTTTGGTGTGCATTATCAAGCAGGGGAATAATTGGACCCTATTTTTTTGAAAATGGTCAAGGGCACGCAATTTCTGTGACTGGTGTTGCTTATCGGCGAATGCTCAATGATTTTTTTTTTCCAACATTGAGAGACCATCCTTCCTACACTTCACGGACATGGTTTCAGCAAGATGGCGCCACCCCGCACACTGCTAGGGAGACCATGGCGCTACTGCGTGATTTCTTCCCCAACCAACTGATAAGTCGTTTCGGTGACATCCCCTGGCCACCCAGGTCACCGGATCTTACACCCATGGACTTTTTTCTGTGGGGATATCTCAAAAATAAAGTCTACGAAACAAACCCGGCGACTATCTCATCATTAAAAGAAAATATCGTTCGCGAAGTTCATGGCATCTCGGCGGCACTTCTCCAGCGAGTGGCAAGAAATACTGAAGCCAGATTCCATGAATGTATCCGACGTGACGGTCAACATTTAGACGACATAATTTTTAAGAAATAAAACCCGCATTTGTCTTCTTTATAATGATTAAAAATATAAATGTATATTTCACGTAGTTTTTTTGTTATTTATATTTTAAATCCTAATTCTGCCACCGGACACCCTGTATTTAGTCAGTTAAAAAAAATACTTGATATTTTATGAGAAAATCGACAAAGAAAATATTGTTTTTGTCTACTTTAGTCACGTGATCGTAAGCGACTGTGATTGGTCGAATAGTTGACGACGTCAACTGCCTGTAAACAGTTGCGTGTAGAGTGTGCGTGTCGTACAAAGTTTACGTCATCGCGACGTCACCTGCTTGTTGTTACGTATATTTTCAGGAAAAGCGTTTTCGCGGGATATTTAAATAACAGTTTTTGTTTTCGTTTTTTCTTGCCCTATATGTAATGGAACGTAAAATAGACATTTTCTATAGATTCCTTTAGACATCGTTTATTAACGTAGAACAGTTTTTAAAAACCTGTCAAATACCCTATTGTATGGATCTCCCATACCAAATCGATCCGCACTTCTGTGTGGGAGGGGAGGTCCAAAATAATTTTTCCCGTTTTTTAACCCATGTTCTGTAGGGAATGTTATTTAGTTTCATTATCTGAATACACCCTTAAAATATTTTTGTAATTTAAAAATAGGGGTGTATAATAGAGGATCCAAAAATGTATAAAAGATGACCAATGGATCTTCTGAGAAGGATGTAATTAAACTAGTTGCAAATAGATTTAAGCACTGTATATACACACATAGCAAAGTTCACTTTATTACATATTAAAATTAAGGCCCTACCCCTATCCTGTTTGTCTGTATAGGCTAAACTTAGAAACTACTATACAGATTTTGATACGGTTTTCACTAATAGATTAGACTGATTCACGAGGAAGGTTTGTGGATATAAATCATATCTCCGGCCTTAGTTACCAGTGCGAAACCGGGGCGGGTCGCTAGTTTACTATACAGGGTCCAGCTGAAGGTTTTTTAAGAGGACGATCAGACCAACAACTTTGTCTTAGGTGCCAACAACAAAAACGCGAAAAAAAATCTGCTGTCCTGTACATTTGTGTCACGCAGGATTGCAGTTTTGTGTGGAACAGCTGATTTATTATTCCCAATTTCGACTTTGGTCCCATAGATAATGTTGTTCAGTTTGATGGTCTGATCATCCCCTTTAAAACCGCCAGCATAGTCAGAAGGATCCTACATTGTAGGACCGGACTCAAAATCACATGATCATCATCATCACAGCCTATAATAATATACGTCCCTGTGCAGGGCACAGGCCTACCCTCAGGGGTGTATTGGGCGTTAGTCCAAGGCGGATTGGTAGACTACACATACGCATCGGAATTTCTTCTTCAGCGTATGCAGGTTTCCTCGGTGAAGGAAAACATCGTGAGGAAAATCAAATGAAAGAGACGAAAATCCTCTCCTACTCCTAACTGTAGAAAATAGTAACAGACATTATTAGAGCGTAGATTAAGATGCCTTAGAGCAAGTCTGCTGAACCATTTTTGCAGGTGGGCCACAATTTCAAACCAATTTTAGAGGAGGGCCATAATTTCGATTCTATGTTACCCGGCGGACCACCTAGTACTTGCCTATATCATTTAATCAACACCAATAAGTCAAAAACGTCAGTGAGCTGCTGTTGGTGGGCAAATTCAATTGTGTTGGCGGGCCATATTGTGGCGCGCGGGCCTGGGGTTTAGAAGCCTTGCCTTAGAGATTAGGATTCTTCAGCTTGCATTTTTAGTGTCCCGTACCAAATTAGCAAAACTAAACCACCAAAACACCAGCATGTCTTAACCCAATTGGCATACAACAGCCAGCTATCGCGCTCTTTCAGGGACAACGGTAGCGAGGCTTCGACCAGGCCTGCTGAAGAGTGCGGGTGTGGGGAACCTCCATATCAAGATGTGAACAGTAATGGAAAGAAAGTCAACCATTGCTCGTAAGTAGTTGGCGGAGTATATGTGGCCAAACATTTGATCAGGTGTACTGGTGAATGTTGAATGAATGAATGAATGACAGAAATACAGCCTTTTTTCCCCAGCGAGTGTTCTCTGCACTTGCGTGGGAATGTCTGTAATAAGTTATTTTGGTCAAGAATATCGTTTATCACTGCATTATACTGGATGAATTTAAAACACTTTCCAAATTTTCAGGGGTGGTTCATACCGTCAAACTGAGAAACTTTCAGAACAAACTGTTTCATGCATTTGATATATTTATAACCCAAAATATTTTATAGAATAGGTACAATACAATAGTTATGTACCTTCTTTGGAGCGAATATTATTAAAATTAATTCTATATATTCAATTATTTTCTTCTCGATTTTAATTATTTACTCTTGATTCCTATTGTGAAAGAATGTTTGGTCCGATATACAATCGATTAGGTATTTGGCAAATGTTCAAAACTTCGCTGTCTTGAATATTTGTCGAACTGTTAAATGAATGCACACATTATATGAACACCTATTTACATACATGTATCTACAATTATTGTGGATGTCTTCTATGTCTTGGTATATTTATTTGTTGGTGGCTTGGGCGAAGGGAAGCAAGGGATAATGGACTTTATGGTGATGGGGTTTTGTATAAAATTTATTAAGTAAATTAGCTGACACTTTTTAAGGGGATGATCAGACCATCAAACTGATCAACTTTCTCTATTGGACCAACATCGAAATCGCGAAAAAAAACAGCTGTCCCATACATTTAGCTCGATTAAGTTTGCAGTTTTGTATGGAAGAGCAGATATATTTCGATGTTGGTGCCATAGAGAAAGTTGTTCATTTTGACGGTCTGATCTTGCCCTTAAAAAAGTGTCAGCATATTAAGAAGGTGCCTATTTTGATCGCAGTATAAAGGTATTAATGTATTCTATTCGAATAAGATAGTTTTAATATGTAAACAGAAGATTAACCATAAAACTTGAATTTCTTTATAAATCTATTACAAAAAAAAATTGTAGTTACATAAATAGAGAAAAACTTTACTTTCCTCATGAAGAAGTAATTTCAGTTTTTGGTTAGATGAAAATGAATTATATTCGAATGGAATGTACCGAACTGTTTTTTTAGTGTGGGTTTCAAAATTTTATTTTTCTAACATGCATTAGCACTTGGCATGAATAACACGGGATTTAATAATTTATTACTTACTAATCATTATCCGTAATATTGAGGATTTTTAGGCTCTGTGTAAAAACCGTACAGTTTTGCAAGTCGGAATCGCCAAAAATCTCGGGCCGAGTAGCCTAAAGTCGACTAATTTTTTCCCCGTATAATATAGCCTAAAAATATACCGCAAATTTGCTAAAATTAATTATAAACCATTATAAAATTCGGGAGACAAAAAATTTGTTTCCTCGTTTTATTTAAATGTCTTCAAAAAATTATCTGTTCTAATAATACGGCAGCATCATAGAACATTAAGGGTTTGACACATTTATCGACGGCGATCGACGGTTTGTCGATAATGGGCCGCGCCGTCCGCATCTTTTCTCAGCGACACTTTTTTTTTTTGACTGACATTTTGCTCAGGGAGCATTAACTGCTTTTTACTGCGGGCTGTTGGGGGGACCACACCAGTGACGGCGAAGCGCCCTGGTAGGTCTACCGAACCAGTGAGTTAAGCAACCTGCCCAAGGGGCACCCATAATGGGTACGGACCTCGGCAATAGGCGTTGCTGGGACTACGCGACGGGTTGGGTTGCGGGGATCGGTGAGAGTCGCACCGACACGGCTAATGGCGTCCCATACTAATCGTGCTTTTTGTATTGACAGACCGTCAATCGCCGTCGAACAATGTATCGGAACCTTAAGTTATCTGTTATTCATAATAAAACAACTTGTACTGGGTAAATTCTTAGTCACTGGTGATGTCTTATCTTCACCGTGTATTCTACTCATCAAATCGAACAACTTTTAACAATCAAACCATCAACTTGTTCAGTTTGATCAGCATATTAAGCTGGACCCTGTATTTATCAGAAATCTCTTGTAATATTACAGGATAGTAATGGGTGGTATAAACAACAATCCATCCTTAACTATGGACGACGGAGTGAGCTCGATTGATTTCGTACTTGTATGGGAAGCCGCTAAAGATGAGGCTACGACGGAAGAGGCTTACCGACGGAGAGAAATATTTGAGGAGAACCTGGAGAAAGAGGGGCTTCTACTGGAGCGGAAGGCGCCTGATAATCTGCATGGACTGAATTTTGTTCAGGTATGTTTTTAGGGTTCCGTACCCAAAGGGTGAAAACGGGACCCTATTACTAAGCCTACGTTGTCCGTCCGTCCGTCCATCCGTCCTACCTATTTAGGGCTGTAACTAATGAACCGTAATAGCCAGACAGTTAAATGAAAGAATGTGCGTTATTATGGCGGATTTGTTAACAAATAATAAAAATTTCAAAAAGTTAAAAATTGAGGGGGGGATTGGGGGGTCCTCATACTTTTCGCTCTATCGTAAAAACGGTAATACATACAGGCGTCAAAATTGGTCTGATTATAGAGCAACAGTATAACAACAAATAATAAAAACCGGCCAAGTGTGAGTCTGTCACGCGCTGTCCCGGAGAAAACAAAATGTTTTTGCAAGGTAATATGTTGGTGGTAGGGTGCCGTGGTGGTCAAGTGGCGGGCAATCATGCTTGCCGTGCAGGAAGCAAAGGTTCGGTCCACGTCCAGGCCTACTCGTACCAATTACTTTTTCGAAATTTATGTACGACTTGTAAAAAAACTGGCTTTCAATTTCGAAGCATGTGTTGTACCGACTGTTCATTTACGGCGGGCTCACTCGGACGGAATCGTGGCGATATGGTTCCGTTACCGCCTACGCTCATTAATCGCTTGTGTGATATCGCCCTAAGGGTTGAACCTCATCTGGCAGCACGGATTCGGATTTATTTGACGCTCCATTCTTTTCTGTCGCTCAGGAACGTCATTTGCTAGAGCGAGAAAGATAGCGGGAATGCAATCGCACGCGGCAGCACTGACAGTGCTGCGACCTTGTTGAATGACGTTCCTGAGCGACAGAAAAGGATAGAGCGTGAATACAAACGATTCAACCCTAACACACCTCTTCAACATCCATAAGCCAGTTCATATAATTTTGTCGGGTTTGAAATCAACATTAAAATAATGACAAGTCAATACAGAGTGTCGAGTTTTGAATTACACTTGTTTACTTATTAATTGCTATAAAGGATCCTTATTTATTTAACATTTTTTTTTTTTTATTTTTTTTTTTTTCCTTCTTAATGTGGTGACACTTTTTAAGGGGATGATCAGACCTTCAAACTGAACAACGATCTCTATGGCACCAATATCGAAATCGCGAAAAAAAAATCACCTCTCTCATACAAAACTGTGAACCTACTCAAGCCAAATGTATGGGACAGCTGATTTTTTTTTTCGCGATTTCGATGTTGGTACCATGGAGAAAGTTGTTCAGTTTGGTGGTCTGATCATCCCCTTAAAAAAGTGTCAGTATATTAAGAAGGACCCTGTATGTAAAATTTTTCTTTCTCAGATCCACACGCCATTAGCCGTTTTAAGAGACTATAGTGAAATTTTAAAACTTAGGATGCCAATGAAGGTATGTATCATGTTTTATTTTCTTTTGACATATCTTTAGATGTTAACTTATTGTTTTGGGCAGGACTCGTGTTATGGCTTTAAATATAGTCTTATAGTCCCATGCTTCGTGCTTTTAGAAATGAATAATTTTATTAGTATAAAGTTGTCAGAGCGAATCATCATTTCTTCACCTCCAGGGTAAAAATACTGAAGCACCGTTTAGTGAAATGGCGCGTTTGGTCACAAAACGTGTAGACATACTACTGTCATTATTGTTGTCAGACAAAGAGACGGAAAAGCGCAATGAAGCTTTCGTTTTGTAGGAATATTTCTTCATATTCTGCAGACTGGTTTGCACCACCGACATGGTGTTCGATCAATGTGAACCGCGGTAATTTGGTGAACTCTTACAACTAGTGGTGAAGTGCACTGCCAAACTATTATCGACTTTTTTTGCGTTGAAATAACGTCGAACATCAATTGACACTACTACTACCAACTGCCTACTAGTTCTCGAGAGCATCGAAGCGACTTGAGGTGAAAGTGGTTATTTCAACGTAAGCAAAGTTGATAATGGTTTGGCAGTGGAAAATGTTCTGCGCTGCGCTTTGCCAGGTGTGCGCCGGCTTTAGAGAGACAGTCCACAAGTTTCTAATGTGTTGTTTCGGAAATATGAAATCACTGGTAGAGAAGTGGAATGACCTTTTGTGTCATAGAGTTTCTGGCCGCATCTTCTGTACAGCGACAACACGTTCCGACGCGGTGGTAGCTTTAAAAAGATTTGACGTTTGATAAGTGTGCTGCAAGCTCCTATATTGAATAAATTATATTGACTTTGACTTTGACTTTGACTTTGTGTCCCTTTGTCTGGTACTAACTATTGATTCATTAAATGAAAAGGGATGGTGAATTCTATCTGACAATATAGTAAAACCAATAATTTTATCTCCTGGTGGTAGATAAATTTAAAAGATTTATTTTTACATTATATATTGCTTATTTATTAAAAAGTAAGCATAAACTCATGATATAATGTAAGTACGTATGTTTATGTATTATTGTTTTAGAAAGTTAGAACGAATATTACAGGTGTAGCGTTTAACTGAATAGTTGCCTGCGGTAGTGGAGCGGCGCGGGAAGGTGTGGAATATGACGTAACAGCACTTTCGTCTCAGATTAGTTACTTTTCAACAGATACATGTCTTCCTTAGAAAATTGTTAGAAAACGATAAAATCTCACGTTTTAATTACCTATTGCCAGAGCCAGACGGCACGCGCAAAAATGTATCTTATGCAGCTTGACTCTGCGTTTTACTTTATTTTATTTGGGAAGCTTACAGCTATTAAACAAATAGTTTTATAAATGTAGTCAGCTAAAGGCCAATTACAAGCATGTTATTTCTTCGAGTGGCAGACATCAAGCAAGAACATCGCTTACGATGCGCCAAAGTGTAGGTACTTATCTCGATACCTACTATCGAGTGACGGAGGCTTGGTTTCGCGCGCTTTCTTCGTATATAGAGCGACAGCCGATTGACGTCGTATTTCACACCCTCCCGCACCGCTCCACTACCGCAAGAACAATCTCTGTTAAACGCTACGCATGTAGTTGTTCGTTTTTGTGTTTTTCAAATCATGTTAGTTTAATTTATTGAATTGTGTGTTTAAATCTTAGACCATATAACTAGGGACCAGCCTTGCCTTAGTATTTCCCCTCTGCCACGTTACAAGATCAATTAATCATGTGCATTTACACAAAATGTTAAACCTTATCACTAAACGAGACAGCCTTTGCCAGCCTTGCGGAACAATAACTTCAAACTAGTCGCGTTTGGGGTTCACACGAGACTATTTTTAACAATCAAAATTCAAGTAATGATCATGTAAAATCCAAAGTTGCGGATTTCACGGTACCTCGTCCCCCGCAAAAAGTGTCAGAAAAGTTTGTTAGTAGAATTACACGCGTAACTCGTCCATAGTTATATTGTCTAAGGTTTAAATAGTCCCTTAAAATGATAGAATTAAAAAAAAGTGTTCTTTGTGTCTCTTTTGCGAGAAAGGTGACAATTCAAATTAGTTTATGATGTCGTTCTCGCAAATGAGCGAATACTGTCATCTCACTTTTGCAGCCTATTAGAAATGATGTTAACCATCGATTTCCTGTCTGTCTCCCTGTTTGTTTAGTGTGTTTAGTCTAACACAAGTATTATTTGTCGTATATTAAACGTGATGTAACGTAATATATGTGCGTTTGTAGGAATGCAGTAAAGTAAGAAAATCTGGGAGAACGAATGCGATACTGAGTGCTGCCATGTATATGTCTAAGGTATGCAGTTGTCGTTTGTATCGCTGTTGCGACGCATGCGGCTTCGCTGACTAAACAAAATTTACAAAAAGCCTACCACTTGCTAACATTTGTAGATGAGCTTGGATTGGTGTTTTCTAAATTAAACTGTTGATTAGCTGTTGGTCTTCATTCTCCCAATACATATGGTGAAAGATTGAGCTTCGTATTCTTGATAGAACGGAATCCGCGAGTTTCCAACTAGTCAAATTATCAACTCTTTATCAAACGTCAAAACGCGTGCTTTGTATGAAATATTGTACTAAAAATTGAATAGTGACGTCATTGTTTTTCGTCGTCGTTTCGATACTTTTTATAGGTTATCCAGTTATTAAAAATAGTATTCAAGCAACAGCATTACTGAAAATGTGAGTTTAGCATTATTTTCAAACGGTTTATTTACTGAGCAGTTAGAACTAAAATATATTTTATATAGTCAACTCCCCTATTAAATATTCCATTGAAACTGAAACTAGTTCAATCCACATGAAAGTCTGCGATACAGTAGCGGATTTACAGTCTTGGCCGCCCTAGGCCCCATGCCAGTAGTAAGCACCAGCCGCCCCTTTCTCAGCACCCATCAAAATAGACTACATAATGAATTTACTTCATTGCTAACTTTTGTCAAAAACTATTCAGAAATTTAAAGTTTCTTCTTATCGTGTGGGCAGCAAGCCCTGCCAGAGTTTTTTCAGACCGCCTTACGGCCTCTGACGTGGTTTTTATGTAATGACTACTACAACTAGAGAGATAATAGACGGGACCAACGGCTTAACATGCCATCCGAAGCACGGAATCATCTTTCTATTCAGACAATCAGAAGATTTGGCCTGCAATGTCCTAACTGGGGAAAATCGCACAAAGTGACATATCACTAGGTGTCCTCCGTGGGAATCGAACCCACGACCTCCGTGTCAAGAGCCCAATGCTGTAAACCATTAGATCACGGAGGCAGAAATTTAAATAATGTGTTCGAGCCTCTGGAATATTTAGTTGCTTTGAGTTATTTCTTGTAATCATCAGTGATTTTTTTGTCACAATTGGCCGCCCCTAATATCTGGCCGCCCTAGGCCCGGGCCTACTGGGCCTAAAGGCAAATCCGCCACTGCTGTTATACAAACCATTTCAGGCCATCCGCCATTGCGAATGTAGTTTTAACTGGGATCTTGTTATGTGGAATGAACTGTAGCTTATTTTTTGGCTGTTGTGTGAAATCGATGTTTATTTTGATTCAATAGGACAGTCCTGTGTAAACGAGAACTTATCTTAAAACATTAATCGAATTCTTAAACTACAGGAAATCTGAAAATACCGAATGGATGAAATATCCTGAATCCTATCTCAGAATTAAGATACTTGGAATTATATTATTTATGGTTATTGTTTTGGGGCTGTTCTTTTGGCAGTGTAAAATCATTGTTGTCGTATTATGCTGTTGATATGCGGTGTCAGGTGAACGCGACGCTTTTTTACAAGTACGTATCCATGTTTCGAGGCGCTGGGGGGGGAGGGGGACTTTCATTAAAATAACATACCTGGGACAGTTGGGTAAAATTGGGAAATCGTTATAATCACTGTACTATACAATATGCAGAGTCCAACTTAATAAGCTGACACTTTTTTAAGGGGACGATCAGACCATCAAACTGAAAATCTTGCTCTATGGGACCAACATCAAAATCGCGAAAAACATATCAGCTGTCCCATACATTTGGCTCTAGTAGGTTTGCAGTTTTGTATGGAACAGCTGATTTTTATTTTATGATTTCGATGTTGGTGCCATAGAGAAAGTTTTTCAGTTTGACGGTCTGATCATCCCCTTAAAATAGTGTCAGCATATTAAGAAGGACCCTATATGTGCATATATTCAGATATCGGTACAAGGGATAATTCCCACCAATCTCCCTCTGGATACGTGCTTGCTTTGTTAGATCAACATAGATGTTGTTTGTTTAAAAATTCTTTGTGTACTAGCAGTGACGGTCCGATGCACTAAACACGGGAAATAAATGGTCATAGAGTGCTAGTTTTTTAATTTCATAAATTTCATAGATTTTTGGACAGTTCCTTATACGAATTAGAACAAATGAAATTAAAAAATAGCACTCCTGTTTTGGTTTGGATGGCAAGGACAATTGGGGCAAGTGTGACGGTGGGTGTAGTGTAACAGTTGCAAACTAGATTCTTAAAATCTCCCAGCAACACCCTATGCCGAGGTCTGTACCCTCTGGGTGCCCTAGGCCGGTTGTTTCAGCTCTTTCACTGGTTGGGTTAATCTATCAGGAGGGGTTCCTCAATTACCTTCAATAATAAGCAGCTTGTATGCCACTCTACTGTGATATCTCTACCTGCGCGCAAGTAGAGAAATCATACTAGAGTGGCAGGAGAGAAGCAGTGCTAAAAAGAAAACAATTGTTAATAATGTTGGTAAATTACTCGTTATCATTTGAACCGTTGTAGATCCGACAAAAGCGTAAAAGTTTCGGTGTGGTGTGTGATACAAGGTAATTAAAAAATGATGTGACCTTAAAATACGCAACTGTTACATTAGCCCCACTCTTACACTTGACCGTTTTATATCGATCTCGCACGGTGAAATGTGTGAACTATTTATTTTAGCAGACTTTACTAGACAAATTGTTGATATTAAGTCGATTTTAGGTAAATCTACCAGAATAGTAAAGTACACAAAAATAAATAGTTGTCGCATAAGACTATTACAGAACGTGGCCCGTGGGTGGAACGTGGTGACATTGAAAAGAGCCGACAATTTGTAGGGGTGGTTCAGAGCATCAAACTGAACCACTTTTACTATGGGTGCAAATATGAAATTAAAAAAAAAATTTCATACATTTGAGTCGAGTAGGCATTACAATTTGGTATGGAACAGCATAATTTTTTTTTAGTTTTGCTCCCATATTAAAAATTGTTCAGTTTAATGGTCTGAACCACCCTTAAAATTGTTTTGATCATTTTAATGTCACCCTGTAGATAGTCTTCTCCGTACAACTATCGCGTCGTCGCCGTACGAAATGGTTTTTTGTATGAATGCTCAAACCACTGTGTAGCTAATTATATGTATGTCCTTTTTTCTTTACTGTAGTATGGTCAAGTAATATATCACTCATGTAATATGGTGATGGTTCACACACACCGCTAATCACTAACAGTACGCTAAAATTATTAATTAATTAACATATCTAATGAAGTAATCACAGTATTTCTAACTGGCCTAACTGCATTTCTTAGGCGCGGTTTATACAGAAGAGGCGTGTCGGTGGCGGATAGTCAAAGTAACACAAGTATAAACCTTAGAGTACGTAGCATAGCGTCGTTTGGAGAATTACGCCCGCGCCTCCAGGCGACGTCACCTGAACTTCTCCTTTACGACAATAACGACGCTATGCTACGTGCTATAAGGTTTATATTGTGTTACTTAGATTATCCGCCACCGCCACACGTCTCTTCTGTATAAACCGTGGCTTATGAAGTAATCACAGTATTTCTAACTGGCCTAATTGCATTTTATTAGTGAGCAAGTTTGTACTAACATTACACAATTAACAAAAAAAGGTTTTGCCAGTAGATTTTAAATGTTTATTTAGGAATCATGTTCAAATTAGTTAGATATAATGATGATGATTATGTCCTCCACGACGTATCCGTCGACGGCGCCCCTCATTGGGTGTCAATTTAAATGCGTTACATACTTAAGGGGGCATTCAGACCACAAACTGAACAACATTCAAAATGGGACCAATAATGAAAAATCTTCTGTTTCATAATAAATATCAATGGTGACTGGGCTCAATTGTATGGAATGGGAGAGCTGATTTTTTGTCCCGATTTCGATGCTGGGCTTAAAGTGAAAGTTGTTAAGTTTGATTGTCTAAACAACACCCTTCAAAGTTTTAAGTGTTTTTTGTATTTTGAATTGTATGCGTGTAAACTAGTTACCATCAAATCATCCGCTATAAAGATTTGTGCGTATTATTAAATAAAGACAATACATTATTGTTATCAATGAGTCACCGTAATTGTGATGTTTGTTCTAATATTTCAGTGTATTTCCTCGAATTAAATAGTTCTCATGCTATTTCTACTGGTTCTTTTTTCTGTGCTTATACTTAAATTATAAACAAATAAAAGTTTGCGAGTGTGTGTTTATTTGGGCGAAAGGCTAACCACCTCTCACCACATGACACGTCATTCCATCCTGAAACTTAAATGGCTAAATGTGAGCATTGCTACAACTACATTCTTAGCCACGGTTTATACAGAAGAGACGTGCGGCGGTGGCGGATAATCTAAGTGACACAATATAAACCTTATAGTACGTAGCATTGCGTCGTTTTTGTCGTAAAGGAGAATCGCGCCCGCGCCTCCAGGTGACGGCGCCTGGAGGGGCGGGCGTAATTCTCCAAACGACGCTATGCTACGTTTTCTAAGGTTTATAATTGTGTTACTTTGACTATCCGCCACCGCGACACGTCTGTCCTGTATAAACCGCGCCTTAAACAGAAATTTGTTGCAGCAAAGTTACTGAGCAAAGAGATTACGGTCGTGAGTTTATGTGTGTATGTAAAAGCTTGTAAGAATGCTAATCCTATCTTCTTAATGCAGTTTTCAGCTCTAAAGGACGTGCAGGAACAAACGAACAGCTTTTTAGATAAGATTGACGCGTGCTGGGACCGCGTCATGTCGAAGATACGCGTCGACAACGACATGTTTCCGGAGAGAAAGCATCGCCTCACCGCCATATATTCTAAGGACAAGGAATATTTGTAAGTTTTGCCGGATTATGCTGATGAAATGTTGAAACAATGTCATAGCCTCAGCACTCCATACAATGATCTCACGATTGTTCAATAGTACTGCAAAAGAAACAAGATTGCGTCCTGCTCGGATGTGGTTGCCGTCTGTATGTGTTTCTTGCTCGTCTCCCCCTAAAGTTACCCCCGAAGTGCGGAGTGAGGTGCGGTATCTGAAGTTAGTGAGGGGTAGGGAGTGGCCATTCTATATTTATCACCTACTTATGTATGTTCTGTGACAATTATGCTAAATCAAAACGTGCAGATTTCTATGTTGAGTTGACTTGTATACGAACGAGTATAAACAACAATATAAGTCATACAAATATTTCCGAATACAGTAGCGCCTCCACCGGCAACGTTTGGCAGTCTTAATCTGATGAGCTCATAAGAGCTCTTTTTTGTACTAGCTGACATTAAACGTGCCAAATACGACTAAGTTTTTGAATCAAAAACAACATATTCGTGCCACCCAACAACATGCATACTTAATTTAAAATATTAAAATTATGTCTTCTATCCGTAAAAAATACAAAATGAACACCAAAAAAAAAAACATGACATACCGTAATCCGCTGCGACATCGCCTCTATTACGCCACGACTAAGATTAATTTACGAAATGTCGCGGCGATATCTCTATCATATCGATCTATCAGGGTATACAGGGTCCTTCTTAATATGCTGACACTTTTTTAAAGGGATGATCAGACCTGCTCGATACAAAACTGCAAACCTACTTTAACCAAATGGGACAGCTGATTATTTTTTCGTGATTTCGATGTTGGTCCCATAGTGAAAGTTGTTCACTTTGATGGTCTGATCATCCCCTTAAAAAGTGTCAGCATATTAAGTTGGGCCCTGTATATCAATAGTAATACCAAGTACTATAGTGATACATAGTTAAATAATGTTGCCCACAGATTCGACACGACGGCTGAATGTTTCTGGACGCCGTCTATCCGATCCCGCATAGTACAGTTCATACTAGACCGCAAGAGGTACTCGGACGCGGAGCACGATGACTTCTCTTTCGGCATAGCGAGACTTATCTCTAATACTACGTACAGCGCCGCTTACCCTTTGCATGACGTAAGTTGACCACAAATCATAGTATTTATACAGGTTGTTAGGGAAGACAGTTGCATTACTTTAAGGGGTGATTCCACTGATACCGAACTTGATACTGAACAACATTCCCTAAGTGTTTTAAAATTCCCTTCACTATTCGCACGCGACTTTGTTACCTAGAAAAGGTCCACTTCATGCGCTTTTTCAGGGCGCGTAAGGGTCAATCCAGATTAGGCGGATAAATGTTCATGAAAACCGAATGCCCAAAAATAGCGCCTTTTCTTTTTCGCCTATTCCGATCTTGAATATTTCAGTTCAGAATAAAGTAAAAAACAAAACGTATTAATGAAAAGTATATCTCTAAATTCTGTCCGACCGGAGATATCAAGGCTTGAAGTAAAAGTGAAGAATAAATTTGCAAATTCAAGCCTTTATATCTCCGTTCGGACTGAGTTTAGAGTTATACATGTAATAACAAGTATTGTTTGTTACTTTATTCTGAACTGAAATATTCAAGTTTGGATGATGGCCGCGCTAAAAAAAGGCACTACCTTGAATACAAAAAACCGCGTCGCCTTTTTAAGTGGTAATTAAATAACAACCTTATTCTATTCAAACAGAGCTGAAAGTACAACATGTAAATCTAATCCAGCGGACAGCAGCGTCGTTGTTGTAAGTTTGAATGTTGGCCAAGATCATGCTCGAACATTTTCCCGCCTAATCTGAATTGACCTGCCGCGACGTGTATGGTAAAAAGCCGAGGCGCGCGCGACTAGAGAAACCACACTGGAGGGGTAGTAGTACTTCAATTTCCTTGTTTTACCACGCCTCTTGTGATTCAGTATGTATTTGTTGATAATAAATAACAAGAAAACGTCTTATATGCAGGGTGACTTCAAAACTCCGGGATCAATGAGGCATCTTCTGTACAAAGAATGGGCTAACGTGTCAAAATGCCTTAAATATCAGCCGCTAGACTACGTCAAAGATTACTTCGGTGTTAAGATAGGTAAGAAATTTTGTCTACTTATAAGACAGGATACACATTCATTACATTTTAGGTAGTAACGGATCACGGTACTGTTCACGAGGCTTAAGCGTAGCTTTGCATTTGTGCGAGTGATCGCTAAAAGTAATTTTTCACCTTATTGCCGCGCAGAGAGAGTAGCCGTTTATTTAATTCTGTTTGCACAGTGACTCTTCTGTACTAGTATTTATTCTGTGGCAGTATTTTTGAAACACTGTCGTTTTATGCGTATGTGTTTGTTTCTGCAGGATTATATTTCGCGTGGCTTGGTTTCTACACTCACATGTTGATCCCCGCTTCCATAGTTGGTCTCATCTGCTTCATATACTCTGCGACTACCGTATACTCTAACGAGCCCAGGTAAGAGTTTCATTATTATTAATAAGATTATAGATTTTTTCATCTGTCGAGTCTGTGGCATTGAGTTTTAACTTGTCACCGTGGTGAACAGAAACTCCAAAAGTACATGTTTTTATTTTTTTGAAGAGTACTACAGTCATATTATGGTTGTAGCTATGGAGTTTCTTGCTGTTTCTTCTCCATTGTTGTATTCCTAGCGAAACGGTGGTAAATGTCGAGTCAGTGAAAGAAATAAAAGATAACGATCATAAAGAAATGATAATTCGCTCTCCTAGTGTGTCATTCTCCGTCATATTATATTCCAAATTTCATGTGTGTATTTTCAGCGATTTAGCCTGTTCTTTGTCTGTCAGTCAGTCACGGAACTGTTTTGTAACTAAAGATAGAAGATAGATTTCATGTTTCTATCTCCAGCGGTTTACGCTGTTTTATCAGTCAATCGGTCACAGAACTGTTTTATAAGTATAGATAGATACAGTGGCGTAGCTTGGGTTTCTGCCCCTCGGGGCACAGACCGATTTTGCCGCCCTCTTATCTTTATACGACGACCTACACAAAAAATAAAGGAGCAAGTGAAGCGAGCTCGAAATTCACACGCACGGAAATTCGGGTCAAAAAAAAAATCAAAAGTCAATATAATTTATTCAATATAGGAGCTTGCAGCACACTTATCAAACGTCAAATCTTTTTTAAAGCTACCACCGCGTCGGAACGTGTTGTCGCTGTAGAGAAGACGCGGCCAGAAACTCTACAACATAACCCGACCTAATAACTATTACAATATAAATTCTTAAGCTAAAGTAATGTATACAATAATACATAGCCTATTAGTTGTGGGCAGACATCTTTTGGTTTATCCATGCTTTTAAAAAAGGGAAACTTTCTTAAGCTCGAATTGGTTATAGACAGAGCTTTTTCCCGAATCGGCCGCCCCTGTTAAAGTGCCGTCCGGGGCATTTGCCCCCTTCGCTACGCTACTGGATATATAATAATGGTTTCGTGATTGCAGTGAGCAGATATGCAACTACAACACGACTGTGAAGATGTGCCCGCTGTGTGACAACTACTGCGACTACTGGGACCTTAAAGACACGTGCAATCAGGCACGGATCACCTACCTCTTCGATAACCCCACTACCGTGTTCTTCGCTGTATTCATGAGCTTCTGGGGTTAGTATATTTTAATCTTTATTTGAAAAGTATTTGTAGTATTATATAGGGCACTCTTAATAAATCTGACTGTTTTGTAAGGGGATGATCAGACCATCAAACAACAACTTTCTCTACAATCAATTCGAGACACCTCTTTTAAATGAAACAAAATATACAAAGTACAATTACAAATATAATAACGAATTACAGAGTAAAACATTGTCAAGACCAGACACTTTCGTCATTTATATAATCAACGAGTTTATTTAATTTTTTGCAGAGGTTTTTAAGGGAACCCATATAGTGGTTCAGTTTGATGGTCTTATTATCCCCATAAAAACCATCAGCATATTAAGGAGGACCCTGTATTTTTTAGTAGGTGTAGCATTGTCCCAAATGTTCTTGTACATAAACGTATGTATTTTATTGCTAAACTATAAGGTTTTATATTCCAGCGGCATGTTTCCTGGAGCTATGGAAGCGTTACTCGGCGGAGATGACGCACCGGTGGGACCTGACCGGGTTCGACGTGTACGAGGAACACCCGCGGCCGCAGTACCTCGCGAGGCTGGCCCACGTGAAGCGGACACAGGTATGCCCTTCTACAGAGTAACAAAACACCCTGGTGATACTTAAGGGGGTGCTTCCGACCATCAAACTGAACAACTTTCACTATGGAGCCAACATCGAGAAAAACGAGTCGAGACTGTACCGCAGTTTTGTACGAAAGAGGTTTTTACGGTTTTGGCTCCATAGTGAAAGTTGTTTAGTTTAAAGCTGTAATGCTTCTGGGGGCCTCGACAAAGTATCTTTCGATTAGCGTTAATGACAGTAGAAAACATAAAAAATGTATGGGACTGTAGAAATAAACGAAAACGAATAGAAATGCCCTAGACAACATGCAGTTTTTGACAGTTGCTGCCGACAGTTAGCGTTTCGTTTTGAACGCTCCCTGTCGATCGACCAGACCTTGTAAATAACGCTAGAAAATATCAGAAAATGATAGCAATTTTTTTTTAAATCCAACTCTTCGATCGTATAAAAAAACAAAAAGAGTGAATGATTGAGTGAACTGAACGCTATCATAGAGCAGATTTAGTAGCGTTGCCATTTCCGTTGAACCTGCACAGCTGTTTTTACGGCCCGCGTATTAATTTAGGTAGCGCGTTACAATGCTTCTTTTATGTATTATTCAATTAATTTGTTTTTTTATTACAAAATTAGTGTATTTGCATTTTCCATAAAATACACAGTTTTATACCAGAAAAATAAAAAAAACATTCTGAAAATTTTGGAATTTTCTTGCGAAAATTTCCACTGGTTTTCAGAATAATGGTCTGAATTCAGCATTTCAGTATTTGCTAGGCTGTCCCTTACACTCTGTATACTTACTTACCCAGCTCGCATTTTTCTATACAACCAAGTACCCTTTGGATAATTTTGTATAGCGGCGTGTCGGTAACGTATCCGATTCCTATATCAAGTCCCTAAAAGGATGCCAAAGATTTCAATTTTGACTCTGTATAAATCATATCCGGGATAGGAAGGTTGCGGTTGTGAGTTCAAGTCCTACTCGCGACTGTATACTTTGACTATTTATATGTGGACTAGTTACGCGTGTAATTCTACTAACAAACATTTCTGCCACTTTTTGCGGCGGGCGAGGTAACATGAAATCTGCAACTTTGGATTTTATTCCCCATTACTTTAGATTCTAATTTTGAATGTTAAAAATCATGAAAAGTAGTCTCGTGTGAACCCCAAACGTTCTAAGTTCGAAGTTATTATTTCGCAATTATAGGCTGTCTCGTTTAGTGATAAGGTGTAAAATTGAATGTAAATGCACAAGATCAATTGTGCTATATATTATTGGAACTTGTTGCAGCTGAACGTGGTGACGGGAGAGCGGGAGCCGATGGTGCCGTTCTGGCGCATGCGGCTGCCCGCCGCCCTCATGTCCTTCAGCATCATCTCGCTACTCGTGCTGCTAGCCCTGGCTACCGTACTGGGCGTTGTTATATACAGGTACAGCAATACCAGCATGTCTAGCATGATTTCTCTACTTGCGCGTGACTCAGATTTTTCCCATACTACAAGTCGCGGCAAGCGCGGCTTTCACTTTCCGAAAAGCGCGGGAACATGTTATTTTCTATGCAGCGAAGGCGCGTCGCGCGCGTGTAGAGAAATCATACTAGAAGTGCTGGTTTTTAAGTCTTACCGATGTACCTGCGTAGTTTAAAAATGTTTATAGGGCGCGAAATTATATTGACCAATCCGTAGATTGACTATATCATCAAGATAAGAGACGCGTATAAAGTAGCTCGCACACCAACCCGAGAAAACAACAAAAATCGAGATTACACGATGTTTTATTGTTTTGTCGCTTTGTGACATCCTGGCCGTGCCGGAATGTGATGGAGATATGACAAAAACTTATGAAAAATCGTGCCTTCGTTTGACTTAGTTGCAAGATTTTGTATGCAATTTCTAAATCAAACAAAAATATCGCATACGCAGAAAGGGACAAACAACATCGATTTTTTTCTTGCTCACTGTGTAGTTGGCGTCTCGTTTTTACGACTATTGTTATTTAAAGTCAGTTCTAGATTGTATTCTTTTTCTATGGACCAATCAGGTTGTGCCACCTTTGCGCGCATAGTTTTTGACTACCGTGCATGATTGATTTGATTACTAAATGCAATAATCTACAGCAGGGTTTCCCAACCTGTTTTGCATCTGGTCTCCCTGTATTATAAGTAATATTTTCATGTGGAAAGACAAATTTCCGAACCCACATAAAATCAAGGACAATGCAATGGCTTTGCAAGTGTGTTGAGTGCAAAGCTTTGGTGCCATTTTTACATTTCGACTCGATTTTCGATTTTGGTGGCACTTTCATTTTCGACCAAAATGGATGATGTCTTTTCTAAATTTTATTAAAATTCATCAGGATGTCTCTGATAGGAGCGACTGCGTTGAGGCACAACAGCAACGTCCTGATGAAATCCAATCCCATCTTGTTCACCTCCGTCACCGCGGCCTGCATCAATCTAGTGTTCATCTGTATATTTAACTATGTGAGTATAAACCCTAATGTAACAATACTTGGAACCCGATCTGTATAAATTAAAAACCTCTGTAAAAAAAAAACATTTAGATATTTCAACAAGTTTCCGAGATATGGCATTTAAGGGTATATTACTGTTGGCGTGCTCCATACAAATGAAGTCTGGTTTTATTTTCAATACTAACCGATTAAACTCAATGAAATTTTGCAGAAACAATCTAGAAACAAATCTCTATGCTTGTAACGTGTCAGGTATTCCTTAAAATGTACAGTTTTAAAGTTAAAATGCCTCAAATATTTCCATAAAAATCTTAAATTAATCGTAGCATTGAAACTGTATATTATAACGAAAATCGGACATGATAAAAGCATAGATTTGTTCCTTGATTATTTCTGCATAATTCCATTGAGTTTAATAGGTTAGTATTGAAAATATCACCAGACTTCGTTTGTATGCAGCGCGCATTTACGCATTCAGAATAAACTTCTCTTAAAAATAGGCGCGCGACGCCAGATTCGCCGCGCTCGCTGCGTATGACGTCACGTTCTCACACTTAGTTCGTCGCGCTCTTCCATATGGGTCACTGGAAGATAAAAGCCTTTTTTTTTAATGTCAAACATAAATACCAGAAAATCATGTGCTGTCCCAAAATTTAAAAACACAACCACTATTATCGTTAGATTCTCAGATCGTCCTTTTTCAATACTTAATTAATTTAATACACAAAATACCATCCACTAACAGCGGTAAATACCTACTAAAAAGCTGACGGCTGGCAAGGGCCTAGTGAAAGCGAGCTTCATGTTAGAAGATAACGTCACACCGCCCGCGCGGAGTACCCTATATTTACGGGAGTTTTAAATTTATGTAAAGTATGTGTACTTTTTTTTTTGAATGAAACTAAAACTAGTGTACTAAATACCAGAAATAGAGAAACAGATGGCTGAGAGAGCGAGATCTACCTAGCGGCTCCACTGTGTAATAGAAAGAGATACAAGACCGTTTTGCAGCTTGTCGCCACGGTGAAAATTTGAGCCATGTGAATAATTGTGAATCTAACGTGAAATCGTGGATAATTTTGTGAAATATGCTAACACAATTTCACAATATTATCCACGATTTCACGATTTTCACGTTGGATTCACAATTATTCATAGAGCTCGTATTTTCACCGTATACCGCTAAGTGCCGACAAGCTGTCAAACAGTTCCCAAAAGCGGTTTCCTTTGACAGCTCATGTCTGCTCCTCTATTCCTGGTAACGTATAGTAACTTTATGACTAAAGCCCTACTGTGACAAAGTTTCAAGCTATTTTGCGTACCAATGAACATTCTCCATTCTTCCCTCGACAGATATACCAGTTTCTAGCGGAGTGGCTCACAGAAAAGGAGCTACTCCGCACACAGACGGAGTTCGACGACTCCCTCACGCTCAAGATATATCTGCTTCAGTTCGTCAACTACTACGCTTCCATATTCTACATAGCATTCTTTAAGGGCAAGATTGTTGGACGGCCCGGCGAATATATAAAGATTTTTGGATTTAGGCAGGAAGAGGTAAGATTTTAGGGGTTAACGACGCATTGATCGACGATTTGTCCGTACAAAAAGCATGATTACTACAGTATGGGACGCCGTTTGCCACGTCGATGCGAAAGGATGGGTACGGCGTCCTATACTCTTCAGTCTCATGATTATAGTGCATACTCTAAAGTAATAGAATAAATAATAAGAACCGGCCAAGCGTGTGTCGGGCTCGTGCTAAGGAGACCGGATATCCTTCGAAATCCTAATTTCATCACACATTTCCCATTGTAATTTTAATATCAATACAGTTTAGTCGTACCATCTTAATTATTAAGGGCATTATATGGAACACTAATTTCCGTATCAATTGACCAAGCCGAAAAATAAACGTTTTTTTTTAATGTTGCCTCCATGGTGAAAGTTTTTCAGTTTGATGTTCTAAACCACCCCGCTAAATATGACTATAATAGTGTTTTGTTACGTCTTGTAAAAGTAACCTTGGAGGCTGTGGTGGTCCAGTAGCGAGTAACCTTGCCTGCCGTGCAGGAGGCGATGGTTCAATCCCCCTCCAGGCCTACTCGTACCAATAAGTTTTTCGGAATTTATGTACGATTTGTAACACCGCTGGCTTTTCGGTGAAGGAAAACATCGTGAGGAAACCTGCATTATTTATTGTCGAGGCATGTATTGAACCACTGTCCATTACAAGTGGGGACGGGCTCATTCCCCGTCACACTAGACAGAGTTTCGGTACTACTAATGAAACGTGGATGTTCTGAGTTTTCAGAATATCTCTGACTACCCCTCGGGGAATACATTCGTGAGCATATGCATATGCTTGTAAAAGTAATCAACATTAATAAAAAACTTTTAGTGCGCGCCGGGCGGTTGCCTGCTCGAGCTGTCGATCCAGCTCGCTATCATAATGATAGGCAAGCAGTTCATAAACACCATCGTGGAAATGCTGATGCCATATCTGCTCAAGTGGCTCTACATCATCAGGACTATCGGCAGGAAAAACCAGTATGTAATCCATTTTTAACTGATATTCTACAATAGCACTAAAAATCGTCTCGTACTAATGAGTTTTTTGGAATATGTACGATTTGTAACCACTGGATTTTTGGTGAAGAAAAACATCGCGAGGAAACCTGCATGCTTCAACTTCCATTCGAGGCATGTATTGTACCCACTGTCTATATAATTGGCGACGGGCTTACTCCCCGTCACACTGGACAGAGTTTCGGTACTACTAGTGAAACGTGGATGTTCTGAGTTTTCAGAATATCTCTGACTGCCGGGGAATATAGTCGTGAGTATAAACATACACAGTACTAAAAAGTGGGCTTGGCTTTCTGTATGTATGACAATTTTCATAGCTTCAAATCCATTAATCATTTAAGAAATAAAAAATTACTTACATAATCCTCTTCAGCAACTTGCGTTGTAAACCAACATCATCATCAGCCTCTATAAGTCCACTGTAGAGCACCGGCCTACGTGAGGGTAGCCTCAGGGAGGGTGTATAGGCGTTGGTCCACCACGCGTGCCCAATGCGGATTGGTAGACTTCATATACGCGTCAGAATTTCATCTTCAGCGTATGCAACCTGCGATGGTTTTCTTCACCGTTTGAGACCAGTCGGTAATTTCCCAACTTTATTATGTTGAGTGGTTCCCGACTGCTCCCAAAGCAATCTTGCAGATTTTGTTTACAAAAATAGAAACGAAATCAGCTTCAGCAACATGCGTTCTCAAATTCATATTATATTATTTGTTTGCAGAATAAAGAGCCCATTACGGTGGGTAAAAGACTTCAAGCTAGTCGACTTTGGCAACATGGGTTTGTTCCCGGAGTACTTAGAAATGGGTGAGTGTAGCATTATACAGTAATCTTAAGAAATAGGTAGATCATTCATTTACTTGTAAAATTGTAAAGTTGAACAATTCGTTATGTCAACTTTTTTTTTTTGGTCTTCATTTTATGTTTTTAACGTATAGAAGACATAATTTTAAGAAACCAATTTAATTTTATTGCGATTCATTTAGTTTATCTATATAAATTTAATTTTTAAATTACTTTGATCTGTAATCTCTGAATGCAAAAATGGTGGAAAGAAAATAATTCGAATTCCATGGAGAAAAACTACTGCTACATTAAAAAAATCAAAACTTTCCTTCCTTCTCTTTCTGATGGAGTTTTTGGCGGGAATTTGTCAGCTACGTTTGGAGTCCTCATATTTCATCAAATTTTTATTGTTTATAGTGAGTTTTGGTTCGTAAAATTGGTGTTGTTTTGCGTAACAAGGTGTCGTGCAAGTGAACAATATACAGTTCTGTGAAATATGATGGTGTATGGGTCGTAAACAGGAAAAGTGTTCCGTCATTTGTAGCGCGGCAAAGCGATCGGTTCACCTCTTTCCTGTGGACTTCTCTGCGTTTCCTTCGTCTTTCGGGTGTCTCCAAAAACTCCAAAGAAGCGTCAAAACGTCGAACACCAACGTTTTAATTGCTATAAATAAGAGAATTTTATTAAAGACATCGGCTGTATGGGATTTATAACCCTTTGCCTTGAATTGAACAAAAAAAAAAAAATCTTTCTGATGTTATGCTGGAAACAGACACGGCAACATCAAATGTCAAATTCTGACATCGTGAATGTATTTTAATGGCCAGTTATTTTCAGTTGATTCCGAAGGAGTTCACAGGTTTTCCAGTGACGTCACTGGACGTACAGAAAAATGATCTTGTCTTTCTAACTATATGCTGAAAACCGAAACGGCAACATCAAATGTCAAATTCTCACATTGTGAATGTATTTTTTTTCATAATGGCCAGTTATTTTAAGATGATTTTAAGTTAACAGTTCACAGGTTTTCCAGTGATGTCACTGGTCGGACCGAAATGATTTTATAAAAAATATCTGTAATCCTTTCATTTTAAAATCTCTGACATAGAAAATATTATTATGAGACAATTATCTCGAAATGGTTTTCGATTCAGCTCTCCAAAAAATAACTTGACATACCGAATTGAATAGGGCAGCCCTCAGCAGGCAAGCCTTAAAGAACAAATGATAAGGGCCTGTTTCACCACTTCTTAATAAGTTATCTGATAGATCGTTTGACATTTCTTTCAAACGAAATATGTCAAACAGTCTATCAGATTTATATAGTTAAACTCGATGGTTCGCAAAAACATGAAATTAGTTTCTTGAAATTATGTCTACTATTCGTAAAAATATAAAATAAATTAAAAAAAAATGTCACGTACCGAATTGCTGTAGTCTGTGGTTTAAGGGCCATATCAGTTATCACACAAGCGATTTTACGGTACGGTACGTACGGTAGTCTTTGAACACTTTGAACTAATGATATCGCCGCGATATATCTGAGACTAATCAGTGTCGCGAAGCGGCGCGGAGCTCAGGAAAAATTTAGCGAATCAATTGCGGTGTCCTTCCGGTGCCGTTGCGACATCGCATACGCTCAAAAATCACTTGTGAGATAAGTTTCTTACGCTCAAAATTGCATAACCGCAGTCCTCCAATACGGGTTCGTGACCATCTTCGTGGCCGCCTTCCCCCTGGCGCCATTGTTCGCACTACTGAACAACGTGCTGGAGATGAGGCTGGACGCGAAGAAGTTCCTGCGATGCTACCGACGGCCGGTGCCCCAGCGCGTCAACGACATAGGCGTCTGGTACAGGATACTGGACTCCATCGGCAAGCTCAGCATCATCACTAATGTGAGTGTTCACCTTGATGCTCCTGGCACGATGATGCATAAGATGAAGCTAGACCTCAGCGTACGGAGAGGAGGAGGGAACCATGGAACATATCCTATGTGACTGCGATGTCTTGGCGGCTAAAAGCATGTAATAATATCTGAAATTGGAACAGGTTGTGTCATCTATATGGTGTTAGGGTAAACAGTTGCATTACTTTAAGGGGTGATTGTACCCATGATAATAAACAAGTTTCACTAAGAAACCTATATGAAATTCGCAACTTTTTGTTTTACTTTTCATACAAATTAATTTTGGATCAAGGCAATTAGTATGGAACGTCCGAAATTTTTTTTGCATATTTCCTATAGGGTTCGAGAGGTACTATAAGGTTAGAGATAGTTGTTCAGTATCATGGGTCCAATCATCCCTTAAAATAATGCAACTGTTTACCCTAACACTTGGGACAAACGTTGGTAGCAAGAAAAAAAACGCCTGTAGATGGCGTCTCGTCCATCAAGACGGAATGGGTTGAAGAATTTTGTTCTCTGACGTAGTAGGCTCGGTAGCTTAATTGGACGAGTGTAAAGCCCCGCTTTGGCAGGTTGCGGGTTCAAGTCCCGTCCGAGACAAAATTTTCCAATTTTTTATTTGTTGTTGATCCTGGTTTACAGAAGTTACAGCGGTGGGAATGTGTGGAAACCATCTTTAATTTGATTTGAAATAGCACAACATGACCGGAACATGTTTATAATCAATAATATTCAAAATTAGTAGTTTTAATTGACATTTAACATTGAATTCGGCAGGGCTTCATAATAGCGTTCACGTCGGAGTTCATACCGCGGCTGGTGTACCAGGTCTCGAATGACGGATCCCTCGCGCAGTACGTCAACCACACCCTCGCAGACTTCAACGTGACCGTGCTTAACCCCATGCCCAACTCAACATACACCGGAACTACTTGCAGGTCAGTTATAACTAGCTTAATGCTTTGTCTAGGAAAGCGTGTCATTTCTATGTGGTCTACATCGACTCGGCAGGGCTATAGTTCATTACGCGGTTGGTGTACAAGGTTACCAGACCAGTTATCTTTCTTTCCATTCCTTGCAATAGTTTGGACTGGGGATTGTTTTGGATGCAATTCTATAGTGTGTTCAGGGATAGTTGCCGGTTGGTGTCACTCCAACGGAAGGTGATCACTATTCTGATCTCGTTTGTACTATCGTCTATGGGTGTGGTTCCAAAGACACTAAACAATAGCTTGTCACTGTTAGAAATGCCATCACACACCCTATACACCTTACAGAAAGCAGTTATCCCGACCATATGTCGCGTCACGAGAAAATTGCAGTCACGCTTGACTAAGGCCCGCGTGACTGATATTCTTACTACTCCTCTAAGAAGGGACGACTATATTCTCCGAGGGGGAAGTCAGAGATATTCTGAAACTTCCACGTTTCACCGGTAGTACCGAAACTCTGTCCAGTGTGACGGAGGGTGAGCCCGTCGCCACTTATAATGGACAGTGGGTACAATACATGCCTCGAAATTGAAGCATGCAGGTTTCTTCGCGATGTTTTCCTTCACCGAAAAGCCAGTGGTGTTACAAATCGTACATACATTCCGAAAAACTCATTGGTACGAGTCGGCCTGGACGGGGATCGAACCATCGCCTCCTGCACGGCAGGCAAGGTTACTTGCCACTGGACCACCATGGCTATTGGCAAAAAAGTGAAATGATAATAATGTATGTTTCCAGCTACCCCGGCTATTGGTACGCGGAGGGTAACAGCTACGAGAGGAACAATTGGTACTGGCACGTCTTGGGCGCAAGGCTTGCGTTCATAGTCGTCTTCGAGGTCAGTTGTGCTTTGAAGTTATATAGCGTAAAGTGTGTAGTGTCACAACCGATAGTTTTCATCTAAAAACAGCTTAGACCATATAACTATGGACGAGTTACGCGTTTAATTCTACTAACAAACATTTCTGATACTATTTGCGGGAGATGAGATAGCATGAAATCCGCAACTTTGGATTTTATTCCATTGCTTTAGATTTTAATTTTGATTGTTAAAAATAGTCTCGTGTGAACCCCAAACGAGACTAGTTTAATTTTATTGGTCCTCAATTATAGACAGTCTCGTTTAGCGATGAGGTATAAAATTGTATATAAATGTGAATGATCAATTGATCGTGTACCTTGTCAGAGAGGGCTGGTCCCTAGTTATATGGTCTAAGAAAACAGCCACATTATCGATTTACGTATCGATATTATCGATAGCTCGGATCGTGACAAAACTATTCACGGACAGCAATACTATCGATAGTATTGCTGTTCATGAATTATAAATTATCGATTTCGACGACACAACACAACGAAATTGTTTCGGGCTATCGATTGTTTTGGACTATCGATCTATCGGCAGGCTAATCGATATCTTGCTATCGGTCTGCCAGATATAGATAATTCCACGCCATCTATTTTTTTAACTCTTAAACTAAAATAAAATAATTTTACATCTTCTCTTCTAACTTCCACCAACAGAACGTCGTCGCTCTAGTAATGATAATAGTGAAATGGGCGATACCCGACATGTCTGGTGAACTCCGCGACCGCATCCGTCGCGAAGCTTACGTCATCAACAGCTTCATGCTGGAGGAGGCTCGTGCCAGGTCGCAGGCGGAGCGCGCCTCCGTGGACCGACTCGAACAAGGTCGCCGGCCGCAGCTGTCTAGTTAACTCACTGGTTACGGTAGCGTATCTGGCTGGATGCTTCTTTAATTCTTTTTTGGACTAACAACGTTTTTTGTTCACTGTCTTTGCGTAGTTTGTCTAGGTGGTATTAGGGTTGACCCACATATACATCTGTCAGCATGGAATCGCACTTTTTCATCCTCTATCCTTTTTTTCGCTTGGGAGCGTCGTTTGCTAGAGCGAGAAAGTTCCCAGCACCGCCGAAGCACTCACGCTATCTTTCTCGCTCTAGCAAATGACATTTCCGAGCGACAAAAGGATAGAGCATGAAAAAAATGAGATTCCGAGCTGACAGATCTGGGTCAACCCTTAATTGTTTCACACGGGATTGTTGGTTTAGTAGAGTACCAAGATTTTCACTACTAACGGGAAAAGTTATGGGGAACAGTTGATGGCCCATTTTATTAATAACCCTCCTTCTGGCGCAGTCGGGTAAAAAGACCAGACCAGCACTGTAGCCCCGGGACTTTTTAATTACCAAAAATATGACTGATTGCCGTTTAGATGTTGTTGTAAGGTATGAAATTACTAATATAAAAAGCTAAGTCTTACAGATCACACCCAGCAGTAAGAAAAAAAAGTTGACAGAAATTTTTAAATTTTGAGGTTACCTTTTTTTTTCTATACTGTCATGTTCTTCACCCTAGTTTAATACCCATACTTTATATTAAGACTGTCTAAAGTTGCCATTCAAAGCTATAAGACCGATCAAAATTGACTTTTTCATCTGGTTAGAGCTAGATATAAGCTTCTGATCCAACAACACGGCATAACGCTGCAGCGACTATGGCGTCCTATCGTCGTCCAATGATAACGTTTCATGAGGGAAAATGTGACTTCAGCGCCAAAACGGCTATATCGGAACTAAAGCTGCCATAGGCCTGGTCTTGAATGTACTTAGAATTCGGGTTATTGGGTACTTTACTAAAAGTTTAAATGTGGTTTAAGGAACAACAGTCAGTGAACAAAGAACGTAATAAGACTGTGTTGTGTGTGTTTTGATATTTGACAGATTGACAGGAATGTCGCATCACATAGGACGTTCTCCCGTTTTAAACCTTATCCGTCTATATTTATGACCCAACATTGTGTGTACAAATAGTTTAACAATATTCCTGATGTTTATGTTTGGAAGTTTTGGGTTTTGCGATCCCGGTATTAATCCCGCGGGGATCCGGTATTCCCGGAATTCCGCAAAATATATCGCATAGCGAATCATGAAAGATAAATAGACTAATTTAATTATTTAATTGATTACTAATTTATTACATATTACAGTTAGCTGTTTTGCTGTTGAGACATAGTAACAATAGGGTATTTGACAGGGACTCTATAGAATATGTATATTTTACGTTCCATTACATATAGTGCAAGAAAAAACAAAAACAAAAATGTTTATTTAAATATTCCGCGAAAACGCTTTTCCTGACAATATACGTGGCAACAAGCAGGTGACGTCACGATGATGTAAACTTTGTACGACACTCACACTCTACACGCAACTGTTTACAAGCAGTTGACGTCATCAACCATACGGCCAATGACAGTCGTTTACGATCACGTGACTCAAGTAGACAAAACATTATTTTCTTTGTCGATTTTATCTTAAAATATCCAGTATTATACTTAACTGACTAAATAGTTGGTTTCCAAAATTCATATATTTTACATGCTGTCAAATACCCTATTTTTATATTTATAATAACGATCAATTTAGTTAATACATTATTCATTTTCGTGTTGCTTAACTTTCCTGAACGATACCATGAAAGCTATGTTTTTTTATTACATGTACCTATGCGTATACGGTTGTCCTGCTCACCCTCAATTCCGATCCCACAGATTTTTCATAGAAATTAAACGGGATCGGATATTACGGGATCTGTAGCGGAATTAAAGCCCATATTTGTATGTGTTGTATTTTGTAGTGTCATACAAAATGGATATTTACAGGGGCAAACAATAATGAAATATTAATGCAGTATTTTTATACAGGGTGTAAGGAATAGTATCATTAACTTTTTAACCACATACTCTACCCATCAAACTGAACAACTTTTACTATGGAAGCAAACCTGTCAGAGCAAAAAAAAAATCTGCTGTTCCATACTAAAGTGCAATACCTCGACTAAAATGTACGAGACAGCTGATATTTTGTTTGCTCTGACAGGTTTGCTCCGATCGTAAAAGTTGTTCAGTTTGATGGATAGAGTATGTGGTTTAAAGGATAATGATACTTTCCCTTACACCCTGTATAAATAATATCTGTTTACATGATACAATACAAACAAACAATCTGACAAACATATACATCAGGGAAATGTAGTGTAGTGTGTATAAGGTAATGGGGCCCCATGCTTTAGAAAATGGTTATACTAATGAAATATTTAATGGAATTGATCCACTGAGGCCTTTGCCCCTGTAGTGGAGAAGAAAGAGGCTGATGATGATCAGTCTCATTGCTTAAAATAATTTTATTAGTAAATCTTCATGTTTGCTTTAGGCATTATATAATGCTTAATCATAAAAATAAATTAAAAAGTTGTAAAAATTAATTAAAAAAGAATTTCGGTTTATATTTACATAGATTTTTAGCTTGAAACTAGTGCGGCGTAGCAATTTATATATCATACACCATCAATGCAGTCTTAGCAGCCTGTTGCAGGAACTTCAATTAATTTAACTTCAAACTATCGTTGCAAAAATAAACATACAGATATCTTTAATTATCAACCAATATGAAATTGACGCGATTTTTTTTTAACAGTAATGGCTTACCAAATAAATATTGATATAACAAATTTTGTAATTAATATATTTTTTTGTCAATCGTTTGTCTATTATTAATTCTGTACAAACGATTTTCCCATGTTGCTTTTGGTTGTTAATGTTTACACATTGCAGAAAACCTCATTTACCTCAAGCTAAAATCGACAACAAACATGATTAACTATTAATGTACTCGTATTACAGCCATGTTCAAGGCTCGTTCGAGACAATTTTTTAATCTTGAATTGGATTTAAAAATCAATAAGTAAATATTAATTGACGTTCTTGCAATGCGGCCTTGTGTAAGTAATAAGGCGAGCTTCGAGTGCTAATATTAACTGATAAGTTACAACCAGGTTCGAGACACGAGCTGAATGCGTGAGTTTTTTGACAAAACACATTTTTTTAACACAGCATGACTTGTTTGAAGTTGACTTTAACACTTAAAATGTAATAGTACTTAAGAATGCGTATTAAAAATGTGTGTTGCGATTGGCTTTAACTTAAAACCGACGACAAAACACACAAATGATGTTACTAACTCGGTATGTCAAGATTTTTTTCGGTATGTCAAGAGATTCGAACTCCATGGAGAAAACTACTTTTTGCTTTATTGAAAAAAATCCTGCCTTCTCTTTCTGTTCTTCTCTCTGCCGACTCTATGCTGGAAACAGAAACGGCAACATCAAATGTCAAATTCTGACATAGTGAATATATTTTTATTTCATAATAGCCAGTTATTTGAAGTTTACAAAGGAGTTCACAGGTTTTCCAGTGACTTTACTGGACGGACCGATAAACGACGATATTTTGTTAAAAATGTATGTAATCCTTTCACTTTAAAATCTCTGATATAGAAAATATTATTATTGAGACAATTATTTCGAAATAGTTTTCGATTCAGCCCTCCAAAAAAAACTTGACATACCGAATTATGTGAAATAAAATATCTACGCACCGCTTTGTGAGTTGAATTAGTGTGATATTGTAATTGGGTTCAGTGCTGAGCATCGATTGGATTTTTACTAGGGTCTTTCTTAATATGCTGACGGTTTTCAATAATCAGACCATCAAACTGAACAACTTTCTCTATGGGACCAAGATCGAAATAGCGGAAAAAAAAATGTTTGTAATCAATTGGTAAATAGGGGTTTTTGCTTTTGTCCGAACGTCTACTCAGTCTCAGAAATACTTTGAATCTTTCATTTTTGGACCGTTCTTTGTAGGCAAAAAACATTGTTTAAACCTACTTTATTCACATAATTAGTTACTACAGTGTTGCATTTGTCCTAAAATTGACACCTATTGAGTAAAATTAGTTTGAATCAGGTTAATCATAATTATATTAAATTAACACTTACATAAATGCACTAAACACTAGTTAACACAAGACACTAATTTTAAATAACAGTTTTGCTTTACGTTTCTCAAGCGCGTAGTTAGGCAAATTATAATGACTTTATTGGCTTGATTTGAGCTTTACTGCTTACATAATTAGGTCGTATTTTGCTTGTAGTTAGAATCACTAAAATACTCATAATATTATAATCAAATCTGTGGCAGAATTCTTCTAATCCTGTCAGATGTCGTTGCAACTATTTAAGCTAGAAGTGCTATTTTTGAATCTCACATTCTAATTCGAATACGGAAAAAATAACGATGGAGTTAATGCATCACTCGTACAAATTTGAAAGTGTGTGATTCTAAAATAGCTCTCCTGATCAGAGGCCTTAAAATTCTCTGATAGTCAATTCTTGGACCACTAACTTGCCTCCACAAATATCCACACTGGGCCCGCGTGGGAGTATGGCCCATTCCCTCTCGCCCTTATTCGTGAGAGGAGGCCTTTACCCTGCAGTGGGATCTTACAGGTTATAACTTATGTTAGAATTGTAATTAGATACAGTTACATTGCAAAATGAACTTTAAGACAGTTTAAAAGATGTCTGAAAATGCATGTAAACTGATCTTACCCTTAACAATGTCTTATCTCACACTCTATTTATTAATTTTATATGTAATGGTGACGGTTAACATGGTTTAGTAGTAATTCGACTGATAACAATATAAATTATGAATATTTAGATGTCAAAATAGCTGGACCGATTTGATTGAATCTTGGGGTAGATATCGTTTTATGATTCATAATTACTACAACGGTAAAATATTAATGTCATTTAATAACAAAATAATAAGGAACCGTTGGCATCCTTTGGGTAGGGATCCCTAAGGCGCGGTTTATACAGAAGAGACGTGTGGCGGTGGCGGATAGTCAAAGTAACACAATTATAAACCTTATAGTACGTAGCATAGCGTCGTTTGGTGGCAGGCGCGACTCTCCTTTACGACAAAAACGACGCTATGCTACGTACTATAAGGTTTATATTGTGTTACTTGGATTATCCGCCACCGCTACACGTCTCTTCTGTATAAACCGTTGCTGAAACCTACATGTAAAACTTGACTAAAGAAAAGCTATTATCTACTGTACATTTAGATTGAAAAGTCTAAGAGCCGGCGCACATTGGGGAAGCGCAGCGTAAGACATTTTTCACTGCCAAACCATTATCGACTTTGCTCGCGCTGAAATAACAAAGATAATCAATTAAAACAATGAGGAACTTGCACAGTTATACCAAAAACATAAATGGTAAAATATGCACACATCATTTATTTATTGCAAATTAAAAGTTGACTTTTAAATTCGGTGCCAAAACGCCCATTGTCATGACGTGACGTCACTCCTTGTCATGACGCGTGAAGCTCATCACAAATCATCCGCTATAATATGTTGCCGTACTCATCTAACGCACGAAAGTTGCTAATCGCTTTGTAACTTTGCGCTGATTTGTGTTTGAGATTACGTTGCGTTCCACGTAACTTATAATTGAAATATTTCGTAAAAAATAAAAACTAAGTTAACTGGTTGCAGAGTTGTCAATTTCATACAAAAGTTCGCCGGTACAATTAAAAGTAATATTTTATATATGGAAAAATAGTTTAATAAATCTAGATGCCGCGTATCAAATAACATTTGCAGTTTGTAATATAATTATGAAGATATAAACCTTTGAACTTATCCATAAAAAATTTCAAAGCTTTATATCTTCGTAATTATATCATAAATTGCAAATGTTATTTAATACGCGGCATCTAGATCCTCTAAACTATTTTTACATATAAAAAATATTACTTTTAATTGTACCGGCTTCGCGTATTACGCGTCGAACTTTTGTATGAAATTGACAACTCTGCAACCACTTTAAGAATAAATCATTCAGTAATGTTCTATTCACAACCATTATTATTGAATTATTAAGATAATTTCTCATTATAATTTTGGTGCAAGTTCCCCATTACTAATCCCTGTCCTGAGAGCATCGAAGCGATTTGAGGCGAAAGTTGTGTAAATTTTTTTGCGATGTTATTTCAAGGTAACCAAAGTCGATAATGGTTTGGCAGTGAAAAATACTGCACAGGTCCATATGATTTCTTATTTACTTATTTCCTGCTTCACCATAATCTTCATAATTACTTCAAAAACTCGAATATAAATCTGATTTAATTTTGCCACTAACCTATCTTTTATAATACAGCGGGCGGCACGACGGATTCGAACCTCAACCACCTAGTGTCGATGTCGGGGTCTGACTTCGACCTGGCCGCGCACAGGGACGCTGACTACAGAGACCCCAGGACGCTCTTCGTCTCCACACAGCCAGCTCAAGACGGACCCAGCCCTGCTCACGTTTAGGCCTTATTGCAAGATGTTACAAGCACAGATTACTAGTTACTACGTTACAGATACGTCACTTAGCTACGGTTTATACAGAAGAACGTGGCGGTGGCGGATAATCTAAGTAACACAATATAAACCTTATAGGACGTAGAATAGCGCCGTTTTTGTTGTAACTGAGAATCGCGCTCGCGCCTCCAGGTGACGTCGCCTGGAGGCGTAATTCTCCAAACGACGCAATGCTACGTACTATAAGGTTTAAATTGTGTTACTTTGACAATTTGCCACCGCCACACGTCTCTTCTGTATAAACTGCGCCTGAGGAAACGATAAATTCCCACGCTTTAATTACCTACTGCCAGACGGTACGCGCAAAAATGTACCTAGTGAAACTTGACTCAGCGTTGTTATTACTTCATAAAGCGCGCGACGTGTGCGACGTTGCCGTCGGGGGCGAGTGGCAGAGATCAAGCAAGCGTATCGCTTACGATGCGCCAAAGTGTAGTTGCTTATCTCGGTACCAGCGGCCGAGTGACGGAAGCCTGGTAATGTTAATGACGAACAACGTACAAATCAATTGGTGCACTGCCACTAAGTTTTGTGATCTATAGAAGCTTGTTTCCTGAAAGGAACGTTTAGTAAAATACATAATTTAACGTTATCGTTATAACGTTATATTTTAAGTTAAGTTACAAGCGAGCAAATTTTTTGTTACGCTCTCGAACAAGGCTCGATAATCCCAAAGTCTCGAGAGATGAATCTTGTCAAATCAAACGACTTATAATTTTTATACCGTACTTAATTTAAGCAATCATTATATTAACTCTTGTTTAAAACAAAGCTTTTTAAATAGCTGTTGTTTCAACGGCATAGGGTCCCAAATCCATCAATTTGGTTTATCCTTTGCGTTAGTACGAGACGTAGTAGATACATCGATACGTCGTGCGTGTGGCTATATTTACAATCAAGTCTTATCTTTAAGCCGTTGAAAATAAAGGATGTTTGAACCGGCTTAGGGTCGGGATGACTAAGGTCATTTTCCGCCTTAGGTTCAGTTCATATCAGGCGGAAAAATGCTCGAGCAGATTCCATTGATAATGAACTCAAATTACAATTAGAATAGAGTTGAAAATAGCATGCAAAATGCCTGTGGCGTTTGTTCGCGTTGTCTCTTGCACACTATTTCAATTGTTATAGAGTTCATTATCAATTTTATCAATGAACACTGCTAGAGCATTTTCCCGCCTGATGTGAACTCACTCTTAAAGGGAAGCGTGCGGATAGCCGGCGTGCGTGATTTTTTTTTTGTAAAAATCAATGAGCACAAATTTGTAACGTGGGTATTCGCTATATGGCCAGCCGCCTAACGCAACGGCCTGCCTAATGCGTTTTTAATATCGTTATATGGCCAGACTGGCCATGGCCAGGATATGAAGTTTAAGACTTTTAGGTTTGTTAATAAACCGTTTAACAACGGTAGCCGGTGAAGGTCATATCGTAAATAGATACGTATCAATGTTTTTTTTGTATAGTTATACTGTATTTGTTTGTATATTTGAATTATCTTATGTATTTCTTTTGAATGCGTTAATAATGTTATTCGTGCTGTTTTTTTTGTATTTGTCTACCATCAGCAGTCTAGTTAATTTGAAGATGAAATCAGGTTTTTCAGAAATTTAGCGATGGCGTGATATCTAGTCCTTTAGTGAAAAAAATTGTTTGACTTTTAACACTTTCGCTGCCTTTCGACCTACGTAGTAGGTCGGCGACAAATGGACCGCAGTGCTGAAGAACTCAGGTAACGAGTCTGTTCAATTGCATTTTGCCTGTGCTCATGACCTACCGCGCGAGTTACCGAAAACCATATGCCTGCGCGGGTGACCCACGACGCGAGCCAAATTTATCGTTTCAACGTTACGAATGTGCACACGACCTATGAGGGGGGTCAACTTTAGCACTACGCGAGGATCATGATTTTGAGCTTAGCAGCTAAAGTATTTTTCTGGTATATAAAAGGTAAGGGTGTATAATTATAATGCCGGCTTTGGATCAAGCGTAGATTTTTAATCAAAAGCCTGATTTAATCATAAACCTACGACATATCCACTGCGTACTATGGACTGCCAATCGCAGACGAGTAAAAAACGTGTATATAGGTAGTTTTCATAAATGTTGCAAGACTACTAAGAATCTCATTGCTTTTTATACAAAAAAAATATATTCATATTTATTAACAGTGTAAAGGAAGGCACAAATCTGAAACTATTTTATTATTTCATTTAACTAAGTGAACGTTTTTGAGATTACCATGTACCTCTTGGAAGATAAAACAATTTATTTATTGACAATGTTCAAGGATTTTGAAGTAAATGTTTAGAATTTTTTGGCTATGAGGCTAGGAGCTAGATTATAAAAACTAAGCTGGTAGTTAGGGTTAGCTTGGTTAGGTTGAGTTTCCAGTGACGCAGAGCGGGGACGTGAGGTGTAGTGGATAGACAATCAGCCCCCCTAGACAAAGCGAAATTCTATTGCGCCGACGCTAATAGAAACGGACAAAATGTATGGATTTGACATTGGCGATCGAAACATTTTGACGTTTGTTTTCGTCACCATACGTCAAGTCCATACATTTTTTATGCTTTCTACTGTCGTTAACCCTAATCGAAAGTACTTTGTCTAGGGGCCCAATTTGATTGATTTCATTGTTTGAATTCCACAACGGGTATCTATCATCATCATCATCGATTGGTTTATGTCTGCACGTCTAATTTTCGCTCCGCTATTGTGGAAACGCGCCCTAAGTAAGTAAAGGGACTTCACGCGTTCCGGCTGCCGGGTGCCCTGCAGTAATGTATGAAAGCTATCACACGTAGTGGTGAAATTTACCCGGCAGGCCCATACATTCGCTGCCGGGTCCGGCAGAGGAACTTGTCAAAAGGCATTTAAGAGTGGGGCACACTGAGTACAGAATCCTGGTCTTGTCATATTAGGGTGGCCATCAAACTAATTTATCAATTTTGTCGCAAGAAAATCTTTTGAACTCCATGGAGAAAATCTATCGATAAGCGAGAGACGTCAACCCTCCTTTCATTTTAAAATCTCGTCGTAATTGTTATTGAGACAATTGGGATGATAACAGATTCTGGAAATTCATATCTAATAACGAATTTAAAATAAACCTTAATTTAATAACAAAATGTTCAAACGAAATTACAATCGAATAGAAAACAAAAAAGTTTTCGAAGATTGAAAACGTTTTTTATCATCTTCTATCTCTTTCCCGCAAAAAAGGTGTTTGTATGACGCGTCGTCATGATTTGTATGCAAATACGAGGTTATGACGTCATTTCTCTTATACATGATGTAATGAAAAGTATCATTAAACTTTAAACGTGCAATCCCTTTTACATAGTGCTACCAAAATTCCGGACCCTGCTAATTACCATGATTCCATGAGAAAATACCCGGAATTCGGCCGGAGTGTCAAAAAAAAATGTTTTTATTGTCTCGCCTAGTATTCGATCACAGGGTCTCAGTGTGTCTAGCTCCATAGGAAAGATAATTCGGCTGATTCTTTGGTGTTCAGTAGAAACTAGCAACAAATGTTATTAACTAATAAGAATATTCATATTAAAATAAGGTATCAAATAAAATAAAAACATTATAATTATAAAGAAATATTTAAAGCTTTTTATACATTTTGTGTGATGTTACGTAAATAATTTTCGGTGCTGTGTTACTATTAATTCATTTTAATCCTTATTGTCATAGTTATAAGGCGCTTTATGCCGTGTACTTGGCTGTTAACTACTGATTTTACTATAAACTAGTCATGTAAGTTATAATTGTGTTTTTTCATCTCATAAAATAAAAGCTTTTTAAAAAAATCATTTTTTAAGTTACCACGTTGAGGAAAAAGTATCTGAAAATGTTTTTTTTTTAGTGTGTTTTTCTTTCTCATAAAAATTAAATCCTATTTTATAAAATCTTTTTTTAAGCTACCATGTTTTAGGTTTTAGGTAAATTGTAACTTAAAATGTCATAAATTTTCTAGAGTTTAGTTGCAAACACTTAGACAATTTAAAATTTGTCTAAGTGCAAACAAGTAGTTGAAAACTATTCAAAGAAATGGTTAAGTTTTATTCTAAATTTACGTAAAGTGGCACATTTAAATGTACCTAGTTGTGAATTTTTGTTAGTATGCCCATCCATTTCCACGTTACAATTTTAACGAAAAATGTATAATGTTATTTAAATGATGAGAAGAAGATAGCATGTTTTGAAAAAAATAAAATGTTCGTAAAAATTTTAATGGCCTAGCCATTGGTTGAACCACAGAAAAGAGGGGTTAGAAGTGCAAAGTAGCCGTGGATCGTGTCGCCACAGGTTATGCAATGATTTGCATAACACCATAAGGCGCGCGGCGAGGTGCGAGCGAGAGAGCATGAGTAATTGTAGCAGCGTGAGCGGGAAGACAAGTGGCGACAGCGGTCTCCGAAGCAAAAGCGCTGCTTTGCATTTCTAACCTCTCTCATAATGTTCTGTGGGTTAAACAATGAACGTTTCGGGGTAGACGGGAACTTTGCTACAACTATGAACATGCAAGGTTGACTTTTAGCATATTAATTTGTTAAATCGATTTTTTATCTTTTCTTATACACTTAATGTTAGTGAAATGCCAATGATTTTTTAATGCTTTACAAACGTTCCTGGAGTCCTTTTGTTTATTTTACACATCCTAATTCGTACGTATGCATAAATTCCGTATAAAACTTCTGCATAATGCATTTATTTCATGGCTCGAGTAGGTACTTAAGGCCTATCTGCCCGGGTACACGACTCTCCATACTAATAGATGTCAACGAGCGCGAGGCTCCGGTCAGAATTTAGCCGTTTTCTTTGAAAAATATGATTTATTATGAATTTTCTAAAAGTAAGAAAACTAAGTCATTCTATGTTATATTGTGAAGTACTTATATCGTAAATTTTTATTTTCTTCCTATCAACAATGTTACAGTTAAATGGTCACAACTGGAAAAAAATGGGTGACTTTAGGTTCCCTTTTCTTCAGTTTCATTAATTAAAATGGATTTCGAGAAAAACCAAATCACTTATCATGTCCTGTAGATTTTTCAGTTTTGTTTTCTGCTTAAAAACTGCCATAGTTAATGTATAAAATTTACAAAGTTACCCAATTTTACGGTAAAATTGGGCGGTAGAGCCTTAAATGTTTTCTATGATACAAATTACTTAGGTTGAAAGTTTGAATTTCTGTTTGGACTTGCTTTAACTAACAAACGCTACGGATCCTACCTACCTCTACTCTGTTTTGATGGCATAAAACTACACCATTAGTATTTTCAAAAATTTTGAATTAGTAAGTAAGTACTTAGTATTTCGAAAATTAAAAAAAACATCACAGTATTTGCTAATTTGTAACAGATTATCGCCAAAATTATGTTCTAAAGTTTTATAGGATTGATTGACGGAATCTGCACGGATGTGGTTGGCTACCAACTTTGATTGTTATTTATTGTAATAGTGGAATGTAGAATTATAAATGCTTTAGATGTTCGTTGAATGTGTTTACGAATATAACCAAATTGTGCGACGCTTCTATTTGTAAAGTTTATATGATTATATATCTACAAGTTTTAGTTGGGTTTTTTATTTCATTATTATAAGCCCACGCTGTACAAACCCTGCCGGGGTTGGGTCGCTCTCAAGCTGCGCTATTAAGGGAATATAATTCGGAGTCTGCTCAATACAAACAGAGTCTGGTGATATTTTCAATGCTAACAAATTAAAGTTGGGTCGCTCTCAAGCTGCGCTATTAAGGGAATATAATTCGGAGTCTGCTCATTACAAACAGAGTCTGGTGATATTTTCAATGCTAACAAATTAAAGTCAATTACATTTTTCTAATCTAATCTCTATGCTTGTGTGAAGTCAGATTTTCGTTAAAATGTATAGTTTTAAAGTTACAGTGCGTCCATACAAATCTTAAATTAATGCTAGCATTGAAACTGTATGTTTTAACGAAAATCAGACTTACTTACAAATATAGAGATTAGTTTCTAGATTGTGTCTGAAAAATTTCTTTGACTTTAATTGGTTAGTATTGAAAATATCACCAGACTTCGGTTGTATAGAGCACGCTCCGAATTATATTCCCCAAAGTTAATCCAATTTGTATACCTAAAGGTTTGGTCAAAAGACCTTTTTGACTCTCCAAGGAGTAGGTTCGATCCAGTCTGTGTTACATAAGGTATTATAATTTGGTTCCGGTTCTCCTATTTACCATTTTAATTGACAACATAAATTTTTTTTAACCACCTGTTTTTAATAAAAATATTTAAAATTGTTTAAAAAATAAGAGATACGTATTTTACCGATTTTATTTTGACTGATATTTCTATTTTTAATTTACTTTTGAATTTTCTGAAAAACAAAGGATTTATGGCTGAAATACCTTGGCCGCAATAACATTAAAAATAAAAACTGTCAAATACAATAGAAAAGCAATTTTTCTTCTAAAGAGTTTTTGCGGAGGACGAGGTAGCAAGAAGTTTGTATTTTATTCCATTACTTTAGATTCTAATTTTGATTGTTAAAAATAGTCTCGTGTCAACCCCAAACGAGGCCAGTTTGAAGTTACTGTTCCGCTATTATAGGCTGTCTCGTTTAGTGATAAAGTACAAAATTGTATACAGTGATTTATTAAGAGGATATAATTTGAAGCGCGCTCCATACAATCGTACTATGGTAATATTTTCAATACTAACCAATTAAACTCAATGATTATGAATTTTCAGAATCAATCTAAAAACAAATTTCTATGCTTACATAGAGTCAAATTTTAGTTAAAATGTATAGTTTTAAAGTTACAGTGCCTCAAAGATTTCCATACAAATCTTAAATTAATCCTAGCATTGAAACTGTATATTTTAACGAAAATCTGACTCCATACAAATCTGTTTCAAAATTGTTTCAGCAAAATTTCATTGAGTTTAATTAGTTAGTTTTGAAAATATCACCATAGTACGTTTGTATGGAGCGCACTCCGAATTATATCCCCTTAAACATCGTGAGGAAACCTGCATGCTTCAATTTCGAGGCATGTATTGTACCCACTGTCCATTATAAGTGGCGATGGGCTCACTCCCTATCACACTTTACAGAGTTTTGGTACTACTAGTGAAACGTGGATGTTCTGAGGTTTCGGAATATCTCTGACTAGCCTCTCGAGGAATAAAGTCGTGAGTATATGCTAGGGCAAATGCTAAGGCGAGTCTGGTCCCTAGTTATATGGTCTTAGTGTAAACCTGATTCGTGGAGAAATAAATTTCTTGTCGCACTATCCACTATCCATTTTAACTGCAATGTAACAAACACATGGCCTCACGTAGTTATCTCTCATCTAGGTACTTCAATTACTCAAATTAACTGTTCACTAGCATTACTATACCAAAGTACACACGGCGACACATCAAGTTACGTAAAACCAACATAAGCTGGCCGCGCGACGTTGTACATTACTCTATCTACGCGCGGCCAGCTTATTTTGATTTTGTGTAACTTGATGTGTCGCCGTGTGTACATAACTACATTTCATTCTATTTAGTTTGTCTAGAGTATTTGCTCTGATAATATTAATAGGCTAGATTTTTTACGGCTTTGTCTCTATTCGTAGGTACTTCGAATGAAATCCTTCGGTACGTTAGAACACGACGTGAGACATAATTAACAAACAGACACACAAACACAAACTTTCGGTTAGTTTAGGTTTATTATACTTACTTATCTATACATAATTTCGTTTTTCGGAATTTATGTACGATTTGTAACACCACTGGCTTTTCGGTGAAGGAAAACATCGTGAGGAAACCTGCATGCTTCAATTTCGAGGCATGTATTGTACCCACTGTCCATTATAAGTGGCGACGGGCTCATCCCCCGTCACACTGGACAGAGTTTCGGTACTACTGGTGAAACGTGGATGTTCTGAGGTTTCAGAATATCTCTGACTACCCCTTCGGGGAATATAGTCGTGAGCATATGCTTATGCTTATGCTTATCTATACAAGATGTAAGATAACACCCTAGTAATATTTATAGGGGTGGTTAAGACCATCAAACTGAACAACTTTCGCTATGGAAAATGTATGGCCTTAGGAGGAACTGCAGTTTTTCAAAAACAGCATCTTTTTTTTCCTCCATATTGGCTCCAAAGTGAAAGTTGTACAGTTTTATGGTCTAAACCTCCCCTTTAAGTATTACTAGGGTGTTTTGTTACACCCTGTATACATACTAAGCAGCCTTTGCGAGCCGGTGCAAAAACTTGATTTTGGCGCCCCTCCCCTCCAAGGGAGTAGTAATAATTTTTTCCCAGGGAGGCCAGGGTTCACGTTAGGTCGTTGCAATAATACTTACCTATAATTCGGAGGCGAGCTCGAAATTTTGCTGCAATATGATTAGCTCGTCGCCATAATTATGATTCAAAATCTGGATCAAATTCTGTAATAGGTATGTTTACCTGACTAGGTAGTTTTAATACAATAAAAAACCAGGAGCGAGTGTAGCGAGCTCGAAATTTTATTTTTGTATTTTCTAGTCGCTGCAATAAATTACTTGTCAAACTCTTGATTTTGGCGCCCCCTTAAACTGCCGCCCGGGGCGTGGGCCCCGTTTTGAGCCCCCCTAGATCCGGTGCTGATACTAAGTACCTACCTAACTAGATGGATCTGAGGTATAATATTTCAAGCAACACTTAAAGTAGAGTGTTATTATGTAATTAGCAGAGTTGTGAACAGCTCTTGCTTGTAGACGTTGTAACGTTAATAAACCAAATGGATTGTGTTTCGTTTGTTTTGTTAATTGGTAGCGAATGAGACGGACATTTTGTTGATTAAAAATATCAAGCGGACACAATTATACCAGAAGGAAAAACTGATCTGGAATTACGACTTCAGGATACTTAATTACACTTACGTAATATGGATGGATAGAGATGCTGAAAGATATGCACTATTTGGGACGCATAGCATAGCACATGCTCACGACTATAATCCCCGAAGGGGTAGTCAGAGATATTCTGCAACCTCAGAACATCCACGTTTCACTAGTACCGAAACTTTTTCCAGTGTGACTTGTAATGGACAGGTGTTCGGGGGAAACCCTGCAACGTGACTCAAATGTAACTGACAGCCCTTAACGTCTGAGCGATCTGTCAAAACGGCTATAACGGCTGTCAAAAGCAGTACCGCGATTAGCGCAATACCAAATGTGTCAAAAGTTATGGTTCGTACGTAGTCCAATCACGGTTCAATCACCGAATATTTACCGCGATTGCAGCCCAGGCTCCTGTACCAACCGACATGCAGCACAAGTACCGTCTATAACTGGGTATTACAATATAAATTCTTAAGCTAAGGTTACGTATACAATCACGTAGGTACAGTCCATTTATCGAATCGGAATTTCTTATTCAGAGTATGCAGGTTTCAGAGAATACAAACAATGTATTATATATAGTATACAAAACTATGGTACCATATTAGCCTTATTACGACCATCATACTAGATCACCTAAATCTTGAAGGGACATTTACTACCCAACATTCCAAATCCCCTAATTTATAGACGGAAAACTCAAGAATCTGACGTAATTTTCATACAAAACAAATATGCTTCAGTTCATTTTCAGTTATGTGAAACACTCTCTCGCGAATGGACGCCAATGCGCTCCTTTTTCATGGAAATTTACGCGAAGTGAACTTAACTTTTAAAGTTGTAGTTTTTGACAATAAAATGGTTCAGTGACTTGATGTGTTTGGGTCTTGTGATGATAATGAACATTGGTGTAGGTAAGTGAAATTTTGTTTGCTAAGCATTTGTGCATTTTTATGGTTTTCGGATTAGTTCTTGTTTGGTTTTATCTATCGCAAACTGTATTTTATGAAATCGATGGCGATTGAATATAGAATGCCAGTCTTCGATATTGTTCAATATTACGTTTGAGATATTGTAATGTTATTTTATTACGATCTTTCCAGAGTGTAGACACAAGTGTTTTAGAAATAATATGTATTGAAGTTATATATGTTTTTTTGATTGAATGTTACGATTCAGGGTCAGTCTGATAGGTATAGATATCCCAATAAAAATACGGGTCGAAAGGAAATAATAATAATAAGCAATTTTATTTGCTAGATAGTTTATACAAACAAATCCAACCAAATTTCTTATTTTTAGTTTTTAGTACCTACTAAAATGTAATTTTTTTTTATAGTGTCAGATTCCTTTTTTTTTATTTTTATTGTTTGTTTTAAAGTCCGGCCGCTGAAAGATTGCGTTTGACAGTTAACATAAAATTGTAAAAAACTGAATGAAAACTATAAATGCCGATCATTATTTAGTAGCTTTTTTAACTTAAAAGGGCAGCTAGTGCCCTGTGTACTAAAGTGAGCACAGGTAAACAATATTTTCATTCAGTTTTTTACAATTTTATGGTAACTGTCAAACGCAATCTTTCAGCGGCCGGACTTTAGGTTATGAGTTTACATACACTGTGTAAAGTTTGTACTAAAACTGAGTATTTCATAATTTCTACTTATTTAGAAACAAATGATTGAATGAATGATTGGTGATTTTTCTTTGGATGTACTTCTTATATAAAAGAATAGAAATGTATTTTCAACATACTTGCTCGTAAAGTGGCTCTTATTGCACCGAATTTAGGTACATAATGCAGCTTATAGAACGCGTGCGAAAATGATTACATTATCGCACTAGTGCGTTTTTATGTAAAAAAAAACATACTTTTTTCTGAATAAATTAATCTGTTTTCGTTAAAATATGATAAATAAACGCTTCATTTCATCAAACAATTTATTTTAGTTAACAAATTAACATTTGTGTTATAAATACATAGGCACCTTACTAAGGCGGCAAATTCGGGAAAAATGTAGATTGATTGAGCTTATAACCAATTCGTAGAGCTGAGAAAAGCTGAGAAAAGACGATTTCGCTTCGCTCGCTCTAAGTTTTTGTTTTAATTACCGTACCTACACTACACAGTCATAATCCTAAGAGTTCTGACCACAGCTAAGACGTGGTGCTAAAAATGTCGATCTTGCTTCTCTCGATCCATAGCTTTTACTTAGGTTACTTTGTGCACATGTTGTGTACGTAAAAAGCTCTGGCTCTAACAGATTCGTATTGAGAAAAAAAATCAACTCGCTTCGTTCGCTCTAAGGTTCTATTTTTGCATGGATCAACCAAAAGATGTCTGAACACAACCCGAATCAATGTGCGTAAAATTCCGTTATTTTTTGTGTAGGTAAGATGAGGGGCGGCAAAATCGGTGTGTGCCCCGATCGGTACAAACCCACGCTACACCACTGCAATAACACCTCTAAATAAGTACCTACAACGTGTTAATGAATTAACGCAAAACTAGAAAGTAGTTTGTTTAGAATCGAGAGCAGAATCGAATTATCATGGTTTCAACATAGGTAATTTTTGTCAAAATATTAACTAAATTTTTGTAAAATTTCAAATTTACTGAAATCGATCTCAACCCTCCGCTCGGGCACTCTCACCCTACTTACTACCAAAACAAGATTCTTAAAATGTAGCCATGAGCACGTTAGCGCTTTCATTCTTTGCTGAAATGATAACAAATCATTTTTGACTCAAAACTTAAATGCGAATAACTTTAAATTTTAACTATCTAAATAATGAAATTATCGATTCAATCTAATTATTTTGTTGTAAATCAGTTGGGGTGTATGAGGTTTTGCGCTTATTCATTAACACGTTGTATATGTGTTGCGTACAAAGTACATAGAAAGCTTTCAAAACAATGTATTATCTATGTATAGATAAAAGTTTGATATTTGATAAGAATATGCATTAGCGTGCTGAGTTAAGTTCATTTTTACGGAAATATATCAAGCGACAATGTACTTTGTCATATACAGGGTAAAATTGTAGTTATTTGGTTTGGCATCAATTGAAACTAAGACTACATATCAAACTGAACAACTTTTACTATGAGACTCTGAAAAAGCAAAAAAAAAAAATCTGCAGTTTCATTAAGAATACTGGATTGCCCACTCGACTCAAATGTATGACACAGCAGATATTTCTTTTTTTCGATTTCAGGTTTGCTCCCATCGTAAAAATTGTTCAATTTGGGCTTCTTCAAGAAGAAGTGGTGATTTATACCCACATACCAAACCGGGACAGACACCTTAGTTAAGGGAATATAAGTCGGAGTGCGCTCGATACAAACGAAGTCTGGTGATATTTTCAATACTAACCAATTAAAGTCAATGAAATTTTTCAGAAACAATCTAGAAACTAATCTCTATGCTTGTATGAAGTCAGATTTTTGTTAAAATGTCTTAATAATAGTTTTAAAGTTACAGTGCCTCAAAGATGTCCATACAAATCATAAATTAATCCTAGCACTAAAACTGTAGGTATATTTTAACGAAGATCTGACTTCATACAAGCATAGAGATTAGTTTCTAGATTGTAACTGAAAATTTTCATTGAATTTAATTGGTTAGTATTGAAAATATAACCAGACTTCGTTTGTATCGAGCGCACTCCGACTTATATTCCCTTAACTAAGGTGTCTGTCCCGGTTTGGTATGTATACATAGCTCACACTGCCGAGGTGGCGGTGTGCCCGCGCGGGCATACATAGCTCACACTGCCGAGGTGGCGGTGTGCCCGCGCGCGCATACATAGCTCACACTGCCGAGGTGGCGGTGTGCCCGCGCGCGCATACATAGCTCACACTGCCGAGGTGGCGGTGTGCCCGCGCGGGCATACATAGCTCACACTGCCGAGGTGGCGGTGTGCCCGCGCGCGCATACATAGCTCACACTGCCGAGGTGGCCACCGCCTCTGTGTGTGGGAGGCTTTAGGCATTATAATCTCTGATGCCCTCACCGAGTGGCAGCAAGTTCCGGCTTAGGATGGATCACCCCATTTAGTCTCATGGGAGTCGTTTGAGGCGACTAAGGTACTAGGTTTCTTATACACTGTATCTGTGGCCGAAAAGCTAGCCCTCTGTTACCAATTGACACGTCATTCCAGTCTGAAACCATTAACATGATAAAAGTGGGCAACCAGATAGGTGGTTGGACAACAAATTATTAAAAGTTATTGGAACTACACACCTACACACAGTCAATCACTTACACACACACATACACACACAGTCAATCACTCACACACACACTTATACAGGGTGAAATTGATATCATTAGCATCCTTTTAAACTAAGAGTCTACCCATTAAAACCAAACAACTTTTACGAAGCAAACTGATCGGAGCAAAAAAAATCTGCTGTTCCATACTAAACTGCACTGCCTACTGGACTCAAATATGCAACAGCAGTTTTTTTTGTTGCTCCGATCGGTTGGCTCCTATAATAAAAGTTGTTCAGTTTGATGCGTAGACTCTTAGTTTAAAAGGATGCTAATGACATAAATTTCACCCTGTATACAGTCAGTGACTATTTAAAAATGTGACATCTTGCACTTTGACTCTAACAAAAATGTTCACTTTAAAGTTTAATATTTCGCTAACGGATCCCTAAATCGGAAAATGGTTTTCCCACACCCACAATATTTTTAAAGGACATATCCAACGATACCCCACACCATAAGATAGACAAGAAAAAAAATGGCATCCCCACTTTTCGTGTAGAAACCCTAAAAAGTATATATTTGTCAAGATTTTATTTTACCACTTTGTCGGCGTGATAAATATGTGTACCCATGTCAAATTACAACTTCCTAGTACTAAGCGTCTTTGAGCTAACCCGCGGACAGACGGACGGACATGGCGAAACTATAAGGGGATTCCTTATTGGAGAACTTACAGCTAAATATAGTTAGATTTCAACAAAGACAAATTGATGGTCAGATGCTTGTACGTCTAATTAATCCATTGGTAGTTGTAGCAATAATCTTCGGACCACCCCAATAGGGATTATGGTCGTGAGTTTATGGGATTTGTAAATAAAAATAATGTAAGCTTACACGCGCTCTTGACTTCACGGTATGAAATCGTTATCCGTGGTGGGACGTTGATAGACAGGTTGTCATTTTAATGATGTATTTTTCTTCCAATAGTAGATAGATAGATAAACCATTTATTTGCACATAATATTACAGTTGACAAGTTTACAAAACAACAATAGAACGAAACATCAACAGACAAGCATGAAATTTATTGTATGCTACAGCAGCAAATAGGTCCCAGCTCAACATAGACCTCGCCCGAAAGCAGGGTGTTGATTTTCAGATGAAACCTTTTACCGTATTGGTATGAGTTTTTCGGAATTTATTTACGATTTGTAACACCACTGGCTTTTCGGTGAAGGAAAACGTCGTGAGGAAACCTGCATGTTTCAATTTCGAGGCATGTTTTGTACCCACTGTCCATTATAAGTGGCGACGGGCTCACCCCTATCACATTGGACAGAGTTTCGGTACTACTGGTGAAACGTGGATATTCTGAGGTTTCAGAATATCTCTGACTACCTCGGGGAATATAGTCGTGAGCATATGCATGTATGCATGTGCTCCTAAACGGGCAACATTTTTCTGCAATATGTGTGGCCGGCAACATTTCAAGCAATGCCATATTGCCAAACAGTTTTGGTATGGCCGATGTTGCCTTGATGGGTTGCCGGAGATCGCTGAGCGATCGATTTTCATACACGCCGTTAATTTGTTCACTATGGATGGACACGACACGAGTGTATCATCCGTAAACATTGGATATCATAAAACAAATTATTCCCAACTAACAAGCGACACTCCAATCAACTAAAAATATCTATTTTTAATTGACTACTAGAGCAAAAAGTAAAATGCGAGTGGAATTTAAATCGACACTAGACAATGAAGAGAATGTAAAACATTTGCATAACTAGAATGAATGCAGCTCGCGTGAATCCGCATAATAGACTCAGGGATATCTACCAGATAAATCCTTATAAGTTCTCTTTGTTAATTAAGGCGGCGACAAGGGTAAAAACTGGCCATGAGCGTGTCGGACTCGCCCATGATAGGGTTCCGTTGTCTTTGCATAAGTAGAATAAGAAAACATTAGTAATATCGATTCTCTTACCTAAAAGAAAATTTGGAACGTAACGATAGAGCGATTTAATTTCCTGCAAGTTGAGCTAGCATCTGTTATAATTGTCATTGAAAGTACTTACCGAAATCTATATTGTATGACATTTTCAGATTTTTTACTCCAGCATTTTAGAAGTTAGAGGGTACGATAACCCGGAACCGGACTACGGAACCCTAAAAACAGTGTTTTCAAGCAAGTTTTTTTGCCTAAAGATGGTTTAAAAAATTATTATAATTTCATACATTATACAGGGTGTAACAAAACACCGTAATATTTGAACGTGGACGTTTAGAACATCAAACTAAACAAGTTTCACTAATGGAGCCAACATCGAGAACCTATACATACAGGATGTTAGGGTAAACAGTTGCATTACTATAAGGAGTGATTGTATACATGACATTGAAAAACTTTCCCAAGAATCAAGAAACACAGGAAATTAGAAGAAAAATTTTGGACTTTCCAGACTTAATGCAAACAGCTGATCGAACATTCAAGATAAAAGTTGAAATTATTTTATGCAAAATTCCCTTTGTTCCTTTGGGAAAGTTGTTAAGTATCATGGGTACACAATCATTTCTTAAAGTAATGCAACTGTTAACCCTAATATCCTGTATATAGGGTCCTTCTTTAAATGATGTCAGTTTTTTAAGGGGATGATCAGACCATCAAACTGAACAACTTTCTCTATATGACCATCATCTAAATCGCGAAAAAAATCTGCTGTGCCAAATGTATGGGACATTGGCTCGAGTAGGTTCGCAGTTTTATATGGAAGAGCTGATTTTTTTTTCGCGATTTCGATGTTGGTGCCATACAGAAAGTTGTTCAGTTTGACGGTCTGATCATCTCCTTAAAAAGTGTCAGCATATCAGGGACCCTATAGGTTCAAATCAAAAGTATTAGACAACAGATATTTTTTCTATTTCTTTTCCATTCATCTTATCGCGTGGGCAGCAAGCCCTGGTGTTAAGAGTTTTTTCAGACTGCCATACGGTCTCTGAAGTTGTATTTATGTAACGATCGACTCCTACTACGAGATATAGTGGCCGGGATCAATGGCTTAACGTGCTTTCCGAAGCACGGAATCATAATTCTTTTCAGACAATCAAGTTCTCCATTGTAAAAGTTGTTTAGTTTGATGGTCTAAACTCTGTGGTCTTTAAATGTTACTAGTGTGTTTAGTTATACCTTATCGTCGGGATATCAGATAGAGCAATAGCGCGTATCTATCAAGGTGCGTCCACATATGGTGAACGCGCGACGAATGCGCAGCTCGCGGTAACATTTTATGCTCGTGCGTTTCTACAGCGCAGCTCGCGCGCCGTTCGTAAGCCGCTCGCGAGCAGCTCGCGAAAGCATTTGCGAAAACCTTAGTCCCATAAACTTAACATAGGAAAGAGAAAAAACTGAATAACTTCTTGAACTTATTTAAATTATTCATGTATTATATTTATCTTGTACCTATCTGATACAAGATTTTACACTCAAATGTTCAAAGTTAGCTGTGTATTAGGTGTGGTAAATCTTATATCAGATACAAATTGCACTGATCTTTCGATTTTTCTCTTTCCTCTTTCCTGCATTGTCTTAACACTACCTTTCCTGGGTAAAGTTTTTCGTAGGTAACGGCACTTGCGCGGTTTTCGCAAATGCCCGCTAAACGTTAAAATAGCAGGCCAGCCGTTATATGTATAGCTTATTTATTTATTTATTTGTAAGACAACAAATATACAAGACTCAAGAAAGCAAAAAAAACTCTTGAAAATGTAATCGTCACTATTTAGTTCCTAATTGGTAAGTACTATTTGGTACCAACCTATAGTATACTAAGAACATGGTTTATGAGCAAGGATGGCCAATAGATTGTCTAGGCGGGTAAAATCTTTTATGTTGAGGCGGCCGGCGGCCCCGGGCCACTACTTTTAGTTAGAAGTTTTTAGTAGTTACCCTTTAGAAAAGTATATGTACTTTGCCTTTAGTTTCCCAACTACTAAAATTATACACAAAAAAAGGAAATCATATTGAATGTATTTCTAATCATCGGACTACTAAACAACATAAGAAAACAATATCACAATTAAGGGGATATAATTCGGAGCTCTCAATACAAACGATGTCTGGTTATATTTTCCATAATACCCAATTAGAGACAATGAATTTTTTTTGACACGACTTAGCACAGAATATTGGTTTCTAGTCATTGACTTAAATTGGGTATAGTATAGTATAGTGCGCTCCGAATTATATCTGTTTAATGAATATGTTTATCTGATAGTAATTTAGTATAGATAGATCAGTGCGGTCGCTCACCGGCGCGTCGGGATATCGGCCGGCTGGCCGATCTGCTGCGGCGGGCAAATTCAAATGCATTGGCGGTGGCCCGCGGGCCTGGGTTTGGCCAGCCTTGTTTTAGAGATATTCACTACAAACCCTAGCCCCGCCATTATGAAGTAAAACGCCTTTGTACTCGGAAACTACAACGCGTAGAAATGTACTGACTACAGAAGTGTTGGACTACTACATTGCCATTGTTTTTAAAGTAGGCGTTATGATTTACTCACTTCACTTGCTATATTTTCTTTCAGTTTAAGTTTGTTTGTTTGTTAAAAGTGTGAAAATCACGCTGTGTCAGAACATATTGCACATCGTTTTACACGGGCAGCCTGTGGGCAAATTACACTCAAAAATCCGTCAGTGCATCAGGCATGTTCGCGGAGGCGCGCTTCGACTGCTTTTATGCGACAATGCGTAAACGGTGTGCGTCCTTGGTATACAGTGTACGGGCCAGCGGCCATGGCATCCTATCCATGATCGCTGACAGGTTGGACTGTCGCTACGTGAACCACTGTTGCAGGCTTCACGTGGTGCAGAGTTCAAAGTAATTATTAATAATTTATTTTTGATTGAATGCATTTTATTTTAATTCCATTTGCTTTTAATTTAATGTTTCTAACATAGTTGATATTAAGACTTACTAACACAAATGGATTTACTATGGTCTGAAATAAATAAATAAATAAATAAATAGATTTATTTTTATTTCATATTGTTATTATCAATTGTAACCTATAAATACATGTCGAGATTCTTTGTAACACAATAACTTCATCATCATTCATCTTACATCTTTTCTACTAAAATTATACATAATTGTGAATATTTGCATACTTACCTACTACAATGTCTACAATATACCACTAAGGGTTCCGTAGTCAACAAGGAACCCTAATAGTTTCGCCATGTCCGTCCGTCTGTCCGTCTGTCCGTGGCTTAGCTCAGAGACGCTTAGTACTAGAAAGCTGTAATTTGATATGGGTATACATATTTATTACGCCAAAAAAGTGATAAAATAAAAACTTGAAAAATATTTATTTTTAGGGTAACTCCCCTACACGAAAAGTGGGGATGAAAATTTTTTTTCTCATCTATTCCATGGTTTGTTGTATTGTTGGATAGGTCTTTTAAAAATGGGTGTGGGAAAACCATTTTTCGATTTAGGGATCCGTTAGCGAAATATTAAGCTTTAAAGTGATAATTTTAATTAGAGTCAAGTGACGCCAACAACAAAGTGGTATATTACCGTTCGTTGGCGCGCTCCATACAAACGAAGTCTGATGATATATTCAATACGAACCATTTAAAGTCAATGAAATTTTTCAGAAACAATCTAGAAAATAATCTCTATGCTTGTATGTTGCCAGATTTTCGTTAAAATGTATAGTTTTTAAGTAACAGTGACTCAAAGATTTCCATAAAAATCTTAAATTATTCCTAGCAATGAAACTGTATATTTTAACGAAAATCTGACAACATACAAGCATAATGATTTGTTTCTAGATTGTTTCTGCAAAATTTCATAGACTTTAATTGGTTAGTATTGAAAATATAACCAAACTTCGTTTGTATGCAACGTGCATTCAGTTTCAGTACAATGTTCGGTTCCTCTTTTTTTTTATAATGTAAAATTTTTATTTTAGGGTGCTTTTGCGGTAGGGTCTTCAACTCTGCCCAAAAATGATATCTGGAATTGGAAAAATGATATCTACTAGACATGTTTTTGTTCTTATTGCTGTCTCCCGTTTACAATGGAGGGAAGTCGGATATTTCTTTTTCCTACTATCTTCTTTGATTAAATCATTGCAGGTTCCAAGACAGGTTAGAGTCATCCCCAGGCTCGCTGGACTTCATTGCCTAATGCTGTGAATGGTCGTCGCTGTTGATCCTGGTTTATAGGAGTTACAACGGTGGGAATGTGGTGTGGTGGGCCTATTACTCGATAACCCTGTCGGGGCAATGTCGTCACAGCAGAAAGTCACAGCGAGTGGACAAAAAAACGAAGCTAGGTATACAGGGTCCTTCTTTATATGCAGAAACTTTTTTATGGGGATGATCGACAGTCAAACTGAACAATTTTCTATATGTGACCAACAATGAAATCGCGAAAAAAAAACAGCTGTCCGCTGTATACATTTGGCTCGAGTAGGTTTGCAGTTTTGTATGGAAGAGCTGATTTTCTTTTCGCGATTTCGATATTGGTCCCATAGAGAAAGTTGTTCAGTTTGAAGGTCTGATAATCCCTTTTAAAAAGTGTCAGCATATTAAGAAGGATCCTAATAGTTATTGGTTATACAAGAGTGCAAAGTTGCTTTTTAACCGCGTGCTCAATTTTGATGACCGAGCAAGCGAAGGATTCTAAAATTCTAAAAAAACAAAAATTAGAATCCTGAGCACGAGGTGAAAAATCTTTGCAATCGAGTGCAACACGTAACTTTTCATCCCACCTCAGCGAGGAAATGACAAAATAAAGAAAAAAAAAGAAAACTATGAAAAATTCGGCACCATGGAGGGAGAAGTAAATAGGTTTAATAATGTTTTGAATTCACAAACTTAGTGCACACGATGTTCTAAATTCAATTTACTTTATCCTCTAGTGGATAAAAACGGCTTTTGCACCCAGATATCGAAGAGCAAAAATACTCTTTCCGAGGTGGGGGGATGAAAAATATTCCTAGCAGGCGTCACCTGCGATTAATTCTAATACTTATTGGACAACTGCATGTATTAGAATGAATTCGCGCGCGAAGCTGTCGCTGTTTATATAGACGAGCTCAAGGCCATTACCGCTCTCCATACGTTTTCGCGGTGCGGGGGTGAGGGGGGCTGCATCGGGCTCAGTCACTCGCCGACCACGACACGCGAACATGTGACTCATACAGGGTCCAACTTAATATGCTGACACTTTTTTAAGGGGATGATCAGATCATCAAACTGAACAATTTTCTCTATGGGACCAACATCGAAAACGCGAAAAAAAATCAGCTGTGTCATACATTTGGCTTAAGTAGGATTGCAGTTATGTATAGAACAGCTGTTTTTTTTTCGCGATTTTGATGTTGGTGCCATAGATAACTTTGTTTAGTTTGACGGTCTGATCATCCTCTTAAAAAGTGTCAGCATATAAAGAAGGACCCTATACAACGTGTTAATGAATAACGCAAAACTAGAAAGTAGTTTGTTTAGAATCGAGAGCAGAATCGAATTATCATGGTTTCACAATCGGTAATTTTTTTCAAAATAAAAAAAAATTTGTTTGTAAAATTTAAAATTTACTGAACGCGATATGAACCCACCGCTCGGGCACTCTCATCCTACTTACTACCAAAACAAGATTCTTAAAATGTATCCGTGAGCACGCTGGCGCTTTCATTCAATGCTGAAAAGATAACAAATCATTTTTGCCTCAAAACTTAAAATGCGAATAACTTTAAATTTTAACTATCAAAATAATGAAATTATTGTTTCAATCTAATTATTTTGTAATAAATCAATTGGGGTGTATGAGGTTTTGCGCTTATTCATTAACACGTTGTATAGGTACAACATTACTTTAATATTTTAATCTGTAGAACTGCACGTCGCCGGCGCCGTAGTGGAACTTTGGTATTGAAAACGATCACGGAAGTTAAGCAAAGGCCCGGGTCCGGTCAGGTTTTGAATCAGTGACCGTTTACTGGTATTTTATCTCAAGCGTATCCGTGCTTCGCGCGGATAGGATGGTAGATGGTTAACTATTCGTAAGCCAAGTCAGAGGCCTATTATGGACACTAACTTGCCTGGAGGCGTGGCGTATGTGGGATCCTACAGGCTATACTTAACTAAACTTTATTTTAATCAGACTCAAAAGTGGTGTGCCTTCAACGTCATACTCTCTGCCAGTGCCAGTCGCACGAGGACCGCGCGCCGCAGTCGTATGATTCATAAACATTATTATTATCCGCCTGTCGTGTGAGTGTAACTTCAATAAGCTCTATCATTCATTAGTGCCAGTCGCACAGCACCGCGACTCTGGATAACGTTTTATTATTTCGTCCGTCTCACCGGCTTAAGGATAAGTTACATTTAGAGCAGCACATGGCGCGTAATGAGTTCGTTCTGTGGTCAAACAAGCGGCTATGCAAGAAACGACTAACTTAACTTTGCAGTGGAAAAACTTCCAGCACTGCAAACATTCGGAATAGTAAAAGCAAAAAGCTAACGACTTTCGACAACACTGCGGCGGCGCTGCACCGTCTCGGTAGGAAACGCAGACATCGGGTCCTATGACCGCAGCGTCCTACGTCGCGTCGCACTGAAAACAAGCTTCATACAAGCGAAGTTCCGCGCACCGCGCCGGAATAGGTGCAATCGAGGACGTTTCATTCAACCAAGATCGAGGCGTTGCGTGCCGCGGTCCACGAGGACTGTGCTCGGCGCTTTACCGACTACCTATACTTCATTCCAAATAAGGACGACGAGATTTTCCGATTCCTATTTAGCTTTCTGGCCAATTCTGATTACCAAATGTAATTAATTTATTGGAGACATATACTATCCGACATATCTTGGACGTTACTAAAGCTGTTTTAAGATTAAGTGAGAGGAAGTGTTTTAAATCTCTGTTTTTCTAATGCAAAATGGCCTTAAAATTTCGTTGCTATTTTGAAAGGAGTATAACCAAGTATAACTTAGTTAGATTCACTATGACATTATTCACGGTGCACTGCACACTAACAGCGGATCGCAGAGCATCCGAATCTTTCGTGTGCTCGGAGTATAATGAACGTCACCGTCCGTCGTCGTCGTCCCGTACTTGGTTTATCGAAGTGGTATTTATCGAGCGCTCCGACGTTCGCGTGTTCGACCATAGGTAGTCGAACACGGCTATGAATTAGCTACTGATTATGGCTGTTGCTCGTTGGCACTGCGCTCATTGTGCACCGTTTTTTTGATGAGATAGTAAACGTGCACGTGAATCATTTCATCGTCGTCGCCCAGCGTCCATTCAAGCCGGTCAACAATGTTTATTTCTTGTACAGCGAACTCGAAATATAGTCGTGAGCATGTATGTTATGCTACAATATCAATTCTTAAGATAAGGTAACGGAAAGGAGACGAAGAACCGCCTGAAACGACGCAAGCGTAAAACAAACTTTATTTAATTGTGATTGTACTATTTATGTAAGTTCATTTCTGCTCTAATCAAACTTTATAAAATATCAATCTTTTTTTAAATCAAGTCTCGTGTTTCTATTAGTCACCGTTTAGCAGTTCCAAGCGTTTATCGATAAAGACGGAGGCTACTTTGGCTTATTTTTCTATCGATAAAATGTCTCTTAATCGTGTTTTGGCTCTAATCAAAACTTCAATTATATGTTCAATTTACACAGATCCGCAAATCATACACCTACTGTTAGTACTTCATGATGCTTTGAAGAATCCTATTTTTTTCACATATTATCTTCAGCGATCCAAGTGCTATGAAACTGTGACGCGGTAGGCGCTAACACAAGCTAAACTGTACGGTGTGTTGGACCGTATATGTGTAACGTGTCTATGATTGTAAGTAACTTTAATATTATTACGATCGCTTGCCCTTAGAGCTATCAAAATAAAAGTTAGTCGTGAGGCTGTTCTACGAAAGATGCGATGAGTTTTATTTCATTATGTTCTTTGCGGCCCATTGATTCTACTATCGTTATGCATTTGGCCCACCAATAACTTTGAGTTTGACATGCCTGCAGTACAACTATTTTAAGAGGTATCCCCGACCGAACGACGTTGACCCTTTCAGAGCCGTCTCACCTTTACTAAACATCATCATCAACGAAGCTACGAAGCTTTCAAAGTCAACAGCTAGAATCAGTTGCTGCACTAAATAAAATCTATAACTAAAATACGGCCATGAAGCATCCACAGTGCCCGTCGAATTTGATAAAATTCTCATCGTCATAGTGATAGCGGTCAAGTTCACGATCGTTTTGCGCAGGCGCAGCTCGCCGGCTAATTTACATATCCACGCATAGATATAGGTATTAACATATTCATTCGGTCCGACATCCACTGAGTTTAGATATTCACTGCAACATTCATACACCACTAGTTTTAAATCACAAACAAAATCTTAAATGTGGATTCTGACAATGAAACTCACCAATTTTCCCTGGGTCGAAAAACAAGAAAAATATCCCATACGAAAAGTTCGGATCGGCCGATCTTTTTTCTATGGGAGGTCCAAATTTATTTTTCCTTTTTCGAGCCGTGTTCCTTACTAAAAGTTGTTTAGTTTTTCATATCTAATTTTGTATTTCATATCTGATTATGCTGCAGTTTTATATTGATCCTACGGAGCGACGGGAATGTTAGTCAGTTGTTTCCATATCATATCATCAATCAAAATGGATTACTTTCTGACTTATTTTGCTTCCATTAATAAGTATGGCAAAAACATCTGAACGCACGGAAGTTATCCCAAGGTGCAACAAGATCTATGTAATAAGGGACACCTGATTTTATTGAGTCAAGCAGGGTCTGGCACTCGGCGTACCCGATCTCACACTCCCAAATATTATGATGAGCGTGTGGGGCGCCCTAGTCCAAATTAAAGCACATAAAACACTTAACGATATATTGTTCAGAAAACAGTACAGTACAGACACGGAAGTAGAAAACAGAGAAAGATAGGCGAAGGATAGCAGAAAGCACTTAATAACTAACTAAAACTAGCAATGGCGTCTAACGCAGAACGGATCGAGGAATTAGGCGACGACATCGAGTTAAGCGGCCTTCCGGCGTCTTGTATCGATTTCGACTGTAGATCGAGGGAAAAACGAAGGCGAGCCGGATTGCCGTTCAGAAGTACTCGGCGAGCGCTCGGGACGCGCATGCGCAGCCAAGCGCCGTCGCAGGAGTCCGACGATGCATCACGCCGCTGCCTAGCGCGATGGGGTGCGCAGAATGTATGGAACGTCGTGTCCCCACAAGCGGTTTGTTCGAACTCGTTATCGTCAACAGAACATTCACATAAAGGTTACGCAGCCAATTTAAAATAAAATAGCTTTCCCTTAAAGTTACCGTGTCCAGTCGGAAATTGGGCTACACAGTGATTTATTTCTAGCCACGTTTTGTCAAGACGATCGCGAACAGATAGAAAAAATTTGTATCGATGCCGAAAAGCCTCGACAGGGTGGGTAGGCAACATTATATTCACCACACTGGAGTATCTGGCGTAATTTATACAGAGAGAGCATGGGACGGGGTCACAAGACGGACATACATAAAGTCTCCTCCGTAGTTCTATTGTATTTACGATTTACACAAGGATTAGAGCCGCGCGTGCACAAAACATCGCTACCGGTCGTCCGTCTCAGTCTTCGTTGTTACTGCAGCGGTTCCCGCCAGACACTCCATCCAAAAGTCATGTACTCGACAATTCATGGGCTCGGAATATTGTGACTTTACTATTTCAAGTCGTTTCGAAGCGTCATTATCATCCGCATCCGCTTCATGAAACAGTGCATTTTGAACTTGCGGTATCGGTATAAAATGATTCCGTCGTCTGCCCGCGCCACCGTGTTGGTAAAATGGTATGGTAATCTCAGTTTGGTCAATCGGCGGTGTCACTTTCGTTCGTCGTCTACGACGATATGATCTAGGACTTACTACACATCAGTTCAGTCATTTGGGTACCATAATTATGACTGAAACAGTTCTTTCGTACCGTCCAATAGTTCGACATGAACTGGCCCAGTAGTCCAGTCCAATTGATTGGTGATGAAAGGGTGGGGGAAGGTATAAAATAAGGATTGTGGGTATTGGAGCATCAGTTTTCTCCAGTCATTCACCATGACTACATCCTTAATAAAACTGTGCCAGATTCGTGACTTCGACGTCGCAAAGTTGGTGAAAGACACGGCACCCATGGTTTTGGCCGAAGAAACATTTTTTGAATATTTTGGAGTGAACGTGCATTACGGCTCTGACTCTATCGCTTACAAGATCGTGACCAACTCCAAATTGAAGATAACATACGAGCTACTGGAATGGTGCGGGTTTCGCGGCGATTTTCGAGAAAAGGTGGATCAGTATAACATGTTGCTGGAATGGCATCCAGAAATTAGACCACAACCCGACCGATTTGGAGATCCGCAGTTCTACGTGATCGATCCTCTTCTCTTGGAACACCTGCTGATGCACATGGCTGAAGACGTGCCGAAAGTGCGGCTTGAACAAATCAATCTCATCAAATTGGTGCGGTTTAAATATTGTGATTACTTCATACAGTACCAGGATCACTGTACGCGACATAGAAATGAGGCTTTGAGGTACATCACGAAAGAGTTTCAGTACAATTGCCGCACTATTCTTACGTCTCCAGATACAAATTTCAATGGAATAGCCACCCACTGCTATTCCGAAGACGTTGAAACAGAAACGATGAAAGTCAACGACGATGATAGTGATATCGATGAAGAAATGCCACTGGATATAATGAAGTGGTTGAGACAGTTTACATTGGACCTAGATAAATTGGAACATTTGATTGACACCGTGTTTCCGAATGAACAGTCCACGGACTGGTTGTCGCCTCTGTTGACCGAAGTCTACCAGTGGATTAAACAGGCCAAGAGTGCGACGGAGTGGACGGCGGCGATCACTAACGCCGAAAGCACCACCACCACCGTCGTCGCCGGTTACGAGCAAGATTTGGCCACCAAACAGCAAGAACTGCTAACGTATAGTAATCACTTGGATAATGCCATCACCATGAGAAGCCTCTTTGTGGAGTGGTCCGAGGATATGTCATCATTACAACACATCAGCGCCGTAGTCGGTGAGCTGATAGAGAAGATCAAAAACATCGCTTCCAAATCCGCAACGGTATTAGATAGTATTTATATGGATTACATAAACTTTCAATCGCTCGATGGAAGTGACAAGTCTCTTTTCAAAGGCGTTGACGCGATCATTAGGGACGTACTTCGTTTGCTAATTGTAGCGAAGGAGTTAGGAACTAATCCGTATTCCGATGTCATTGAAAAAATAAACAATAACCGATCACAACTGGTTAAGAACAGGGAAACTTATAAGAAATTCTTCATCGACTCGATTGCCGGTACATCAGTCGAAAAGCCATCGTTCGACCGGTTGCAAATCACCACAGAGGGTATGACCGCTCTAAAGACGCACATCAATGAGTTGGTGGTGCAAATACAACACCACGTCACGTTGACCAAATCAGCACTCGAGATTTACGGACAAGGCCGCGCAAAAGTTGTGAACATTTACGCCCAGCTGCCACAGAGTGTGATGCCAGCTTGGAAGGATTGGGTCTATTCGTGGTCTGTCGAAACTCACATTCCTACATACGATGCGGCTATGCTCGCAATACAAGAGATAAGAAACACCGTCTTCACCCGCCTATAAGAAGGACTTTGTCACTGACTCTCTTCACTCACTCACGCTTCGGAATTCTGACGGCTGCCGATGCCACCTTCGTCGTTTGTTACGGTGAGTGCGGTGGACTATGTGGGTTCTTGTGATGAAATTTGGCCACCGCTGCATCAGATGATGTAGCATTTTGAGTAAATCATAGAGTACAGTAGAACCACCACCAGTGCCGGCACATATTCGACGCCACCATCGCCTATAGAAGAACCCTATAATACGTCGACAGACCCCATCAGTTTAAATAGCTCCGCAAACACCTGTACCATTTTCAAAGTACGTTTAATGCCATGGCCTTTATTTTACCGATGATGTTGGCGACTTTTGTGCTCATCGTAGTGATGACTTCACTCTGTTGTAAGATCAAACGAAAGAGGATACTCAGCGTGGAGACGACCCATAATATGATTTCATATTAATCAAAATTTTACAAAATAATGCAAAATAATAATGTATTTTTGAACCTTATTAAAATAATCATTTTAAATTTTTCAATGTGTTTTTTTAATAAATTTTTTGGAGAGGTTTATTTTGTATCACAATTAAAGTGCCTACGTAATATTGAGTAAGGAGTTTATTTTTCCGTTTCATCTTTAGTGTTGCAAGTCTGCTAGATCAACATCACGCACGCGACGCCATCTGGTACAATACATGGTCTACGTCGTTTCCGTCATCGGTATCGGTTCCCATACCGTGTCCGCCGGGCTGCAAGCCGTCAAAAACTTCCGCAACGGTGGCGGCGGCGGTGGGTGCCTTAGCTGGCGGTGGTGGTGGGGAAGCCATTGTTGGCTGTACCAGAAAACAAGTTTCATACATGCGGGGCGCTGCGTGTCGGAGTAAATCTCACACCGCCACTAAACCTGTATTTTTGAATGCCATTTGCATACTCATACCAATGCATAAATTAGTTTTCGCCAGAGAAGTGTAGTTGCAGTAAGAAGCTTGTGTAAGAATCTTCATGTTGTATTTTCACCACCGGGGTTTCGAAGCAAGAGCTATGCTGCCTATAGCTCTAGTCATATCGAAAACGGGCTTTTGACCCTTCCTTTACCCCTCAGCATAATCTACCACTCCCTCCCCCTTCTGTGTTCCTCCTCGGTTCAATCTATGCGAGGCAATCCATACCTACGATGCCGCAGAGGACGTCGCCTCCTATACTTGCTAAGGCACGACATTGTATTAAGCGGAAAGAGAGCCAACGTTATCCATTGCTTGATAAAACGATTTGGGCTTCAACATCACGCGTTTAATTTCTGATTGATGCAAGAAGGATGTTACATATTTTGTGAGCTCATCGATGTTTTTGACAGCGATGTGGCGCTTAGAGGTTTGCACTCCAGATCGTCGAATTTTTATATGAGTTTGACACATGACAATAACCTTAGTGAATACCGAATTGACCGCTCGCCGATGTTTCAACGACGATTTTAAGGTTTTGACAATGTTTGCGCTTGGAGAATTGCATTCCTGCCTCGTCTACACACAACGGTCTAAAGCTCTGCACGTTAGTTGCGACTTTTTCATTTAATTTATTCAAATTAACAATGAACATTGTACTATTCGAAATTAATAATTAATAGGTAAGTACATTGATCAATTCTATGGTTATATATACATTTACAACACTCAGAACATAATTATAAACATTGTTAAATTTTTAACACACAATTATAAAGCTTAGAAGAACTTTGCCTAAGAAACCAATACGAAATTCGGAAAAATCAAAATATTCTTTTCATACAAACTTTCGATCAGTAAAAAAAATTGTTTAGTAGTCGTATATTTTTTGACAAAACCCACTACGGGAAAACTCCGCTAGTAAATTTTGTTGTAGTCCACTGTGGGAGTTTATTAACCAATCAGAGCGCGCGTAAAAACCCCGAAGTGGATTTAACTTATATGCACCCGGGCCGACTTTGCTTAACTTCCGTGATCGTTTCCAATACCGAAGTTACACTACGGCGACGTGCAGTTCTACAGATTAAAATACTAAAGTAACGTTGTAAGAAAAAATTGCTCGGCTCGCGCGAGTTGATCTCGGACGGTGGCAGTTTCTTTCGACGTTCAAACTGCAGCTCAACGAATCTCATAAAATTTTACGACGGTTTTCGTGTACCCGATGCTTGAAAGTTTCTTCGACATTTGCGCGACGCAGACGCAGACTGTCGCGGGCGGTAGTTAGCTTCTTCAGTTTCTGAGACCGGTGCATTACAGCGATGACGCACGTTCAGTCTGACGGCCAGATAGCTCAGTTCGAATCCCGCAGGGGCAAATAAATACTTATTCATAACGATGAATATAAATAATTTGTACCCGAGTCGTAGATGTTTGTATCTAATGTACCTACAGCTACGTATTGTATATTAAAATATCGTTGTCTAGTCATCATAATACAACTCAGAGCTAGATTCTGGATTCAATGAGACTAGATAATCTATCTGACAATGATCAAGATATTAATTTTATTTCATTATTTTAGCCGATGGACATCCACAGCTAGACATAAGCTTCCCCCAAGGATCGGCGATAACGCTTCGCATTTAATTTATTTATTTTGCCGGTAAATGTAGAATAAAAATGTGAGTGGTATTTTAATAGCAAACTTTATTTGAAATAATAGGCTTTACAATAGGTTTTACTGGCGAGATGGCTGGACGACCGATCTCTATTCCAAAGTTGTAACTTTGCAATATACATCGAAAAGTGTTTCAACGTTTTGTTTTGTCCAACCGGCCGATCGTCAACTTCATCGCGATGTGTATCAAAAAGCGTTTCGACGTCTTGTCATAACAATTCTCACATCAAGAGTTGGCATCGTAACCTCACAGACCTACCGAAAGTCACTTCTCGACGTTTTGTCATCCTGACCGGCCGATGGTCGCGATGTAGGTATATTCAAGGCTAAATCAAGTTACGTTCGTTCTTTCCCGTCTTTCCGTAACTTTGTAATGTACGACACGGCGACAGATCAACCTATCCATAGTTGGACCTTATGTCCATGAACATAGAGTCCAACTATGGGTAGGTTGATCTGTCGCCGTGTCGTACATCGCGACGAAGTTGTCGATCGACCGGTCAATAAGTGTGGAGACTATTATGACAAATTAACGTTGAAACGCTTTTCGATATTTATCGCAACTATGTGACGATCGGTAGGTCGACGGTTGTTTATGTAGGTAGAAATGCAGTATTTAATGTTCTTATCTTCAACATGATGTCACTTGCTAAATGTACCCATACGGATTAGACGGAAAGGGACTGAATTATGGCATTCTTTTAAATAAAATCTGTAGAGCATGCTCATTTAATACATTTGGTAGATGGTTCTTCGTCTCCTTTCCATTACCTTAGCTTAAGAATTGATATTAAGAGATACACGACTATATTTCGAGTTCGCTGTACCTACAAGAAACAAACATTGTTGACCGGCTTGGGCGACGACGATGAAACGATTCACGTACACATTTACTATCTCATCAAAAAGACGGTGCACAACGAGCGAGCGCAGTGCCAACGAGCAACAGCCATAATCAGTATCTGCTTCATAGCCGTGTTCGACTACCTATGGTCGAACACGCGCACGTCGTACCGCTCGATAAATACCACTTCGATAAACCGAGTACGGGAAAACAGCATTATAATTGTCTTAACTATTATTTTATTTATTAACATAAAACAAATAAGGTACATTAAAAGTAAATGAAAAATATTAAGGACTTATAAATAACTAAGTTAACCTAAAATATGGTGCAGGTTTGGACCGCGCGGGAGGGTGCCACGATGCTGGCAGCGTTTCCTCGCTGAACGGCTAAAATGATCCGTTGAGCGAGGAAAGCGCCAACCCTTGGATCCCTGGTCGAGTACACCAGGCACTTTGCCAGATCTTTATAAAGCGCCTGAGCGCCGGGACCCCCGGTCCAAGGGTTTCGACACCGAATGCTACGAATTTGTATTGGGTGCCAATACCCTTGTATTTCCCCTCTTTTGCCTTTTCCGAAGATTCCGCCGCCGAGCCCATTCCTATGCTCGTTCCCCGTAGATGGGACGGGGCCAGAGTGTCAACACAGGTGGCATCCCACACCAGCACCCGATCCATCTTCCAGGGGATGAAAGACATCCCGTCTGGTCTTTTGCCATCTTCCCTTACAATACAAGAGGCGGCCGGTACGTTGGCAAGTTAATCTCTGGCCACTGTCAATCAGTTATTATAAAACTGTAACAGAAGGGTGTCTGTACATTGAAGATATGTACATGAAAAAGATTACGATATGGTTTTTAGGTATCCCTGACTCCAAATCAACCTTTTTTAAAATTTTTGTCTGTCTGTTTGTTTGTTTGTATGTTTGAAACAGCGTCACGCAAAAACTAATGAACTGATTTTGATGAAACATTTTTTGTTTGATAGCTTATTATCTGACTTAAAATCTGGTACAAGTACCTATAATTTGTTGCGGACGAAGTCGCGGGTAAACTCTAGTACCCTATAAAGTAATACGTTTTATATCTAAGCTAAGGAATTAATTAGCGGCCCGATAGCTGTGTTGGTAGTGAACCTGCCTTCTGATCCGATTGTCGCGGGTTTGAATCCCGCAAGGGGAAGTATCTATATACGTATTGCATATCGTTGTCTATTCATCATAATACAAGTCCGGCTAGATTCGTGTCATATATTCTGCGTTCCGTTTTGGTTCCGTCGTACTAAAATGATTTTGGGTTCATTTGTTATCTTTGTGTAGATCAGTCGTATCATCATTGCTTTTTAGGGTTCCGTACCCAAAGGGTGAAAACGGGACCCTATTACTAAGCCTACGTTGTCTATCCTTCCATCATATCCATCTAGGACTGTAACTTTTGAACCGTAATAGCTAGACAATTGAAATTAACAGAAACAAATCATAAAAATTTCAAAAACTGAGATTCATTATATAAGAAACTAGTATTTATCAATATTTTTTCTTCTCGTTCTATCGTAAAAACGGTAATACATACAGACTTCAAACTTGGTGTGATTATAGAGCAAACTCTACAGTTACAACAAATAATAAAAACCGGCCAAGTGTGAGTTGGTCGTGCTAAAGCTTCCGGAGAAAACTAAACTATTTCTAAGTTAATATGTTGTGTGGTGGTGTGGTAAGGAACCCTCGGTGCGTGAGTAGCCCGACTCGCACTTAACCGGTTTTATTTACTAATCCGGGAAGCTCAATCCTTGCTTAGTTACAGAAACCTAAAAGGAAATAGGTGTACTAATATAATCACCTACCTACAAAATGAAAGCAATTGTAAACCTGGAGTGTTTATTGCCTGCTGTTTTATACAGGATGTTAAATTAATTGCGTTACATATCGAACAAGGTGCTTCAGAACATAAAATTGAACCACTTTTACTGTGGAGCCAACATCGAAGACGACAGTGAAATTTCTATGAAAACCCCTATTTCAACCAGAGAAACTTGGAAATATAACGGCGGCTAGAAACAGCTAGAAAAAATAATTATTAGTATAAGACATAAACGTAATTTTTGTTATCATCAGCTGCAAGGCTGATTCAGTATTCATAGGGTGAAGAGCATCTCTGTGATGGGGATGGACTAGATCTGCCTGCATAACTCCAGTCGGTTTAGGAGTTAAAGCCGTTCAAAGGTCTTGTATGGTTGCTAAAAATGAATATGCAGGTGTTATTGTTATATGCACTGCAGCTATGCGAACAGTACAAAAACGGAGAAAAACTGTCATTCGGTTTAGCAGATCTCCTAAATTGACTGACAGAACATGTCAGATTTGTACTTATTGCATGGCTACAGTGCATATTACAATAACACCTGCATATTCCTGCATATTCATTTTTAGCAACCATACCAGACCTTTGAACGGCTGTAACTCCTAAACCGACTGGAGTTATGCAGGCAGACCTAGTCCATCCTCATCACAGAGATGCTCTTCACCCTATGAATACTGAATCAGCCTTGCAGCTGATGATAACAAAAAGTACGTCTATCTTTTATACTATAAAGGGATGATCATACCAGATCATGCCGGTCACTGCAGAGAGACGGCGAAGTCTCCTGCGGCCGTAGCATAGCGGCGTGATAGATATAGCTCTCTTTTTATTTGCGCGCGAACGAATGAGATAAAAGGCGTGATATAGTCTTAACACGCGCATCATGCTACGGCGGCTTCTGTGGCCGTAGTATTGCAGCGTGATTTATGTGATTTGTTAGCGCCATCTATCCAGTTGCAGCTGGATTAGACAAATGTTATTATAGAGGTAAATCGAATCTGCAACCAGTGGAATTTTCCTTAATTCTGTGCGCAACTTAGATAAGGAAATGTAGTAGTTTTAGCATGAGAGGATAGAGGTCGCTTTACTATAAAATTATATTTACATTATTTTGAATAGCAAACTACGAGTATATTTGAAATAATAGGTAAATTGACATTATAGATTTTACTGGCGAGATGGCTGTACGACCGATTTCTATTCCAAAATTGTAACTTTGCAGTATATATCGAAAAGTGTTTCAACGTTTTGTCGTAAAAATCTCTCACCGACCAACCGGCCGATCGTCATCTGCATCGCGATGTGTATCAAAAAGCGTTTCGACGTCTTGTCATAACAATTCTCACATCAAGAGTTGGCATCATAACCTCACAGACCTACCGATAAGCGTTTCGACGTTTTGTCTTCCGACCGGCCGATCGTCGCGATGTATATTCAAGGCTAAATCAAGTAACGTTCGTTCTTTCGGTAACTTTGTAATGTACATCGCGACGAAGTTGACGATCGACCGGTCAGTAAGTGTGGAGACTATTATGACAAAACGTCGAAACACTTCGATATTTATCGCAAGTATGTGACGATCGGTAGGTCGACGGTTGTTTAATATGTAGGTAGTAATGTAGAAGATAAAAAAAAAACAGTATACAACGTGTTAATGAATAAGCGCAAAACCTCATTCATACACCCCAATTGATTTATAACAAAATAATTCGATTGAAACAATAATTTAATTATTTTGATAAGTACTTAAAATTTAAAGTTATTCACATTTTATCATTTATTAATAATAATTTTTTATCATTTCAGCAATGAATGAAAGCGCTAACGAGCTCATGGATACATTTTAAGAATCTTGTTTTGGTAGTAAGTAGGGTGAGAGTGCCTGAGCGGTGGGTTGAGATCGAGTTCAGTAAATTTTAAATTTTAAAACAAATTATTTAATATTTTGAAAAAAAAAATTTATGTTGAAACAATGATAATTCGATTCCGCTCTCGGTTCCAAACAAAGTACTTTCTAGTTTTGCGTTAATTCATTAACACGTTGTATAATGTTCTTATCTTCAACATGATGTCACTTGCTATAAATGTACACATACTGATTAGACAGAGAGATGGAATTATGGCATTTGTTTAAATGAAAACGGTCTACCGAATGCTAATTTAATACATTTGGCAGACGGTTCTTCGTCTCCTTTCCGTTACCTTAGCTCAAGAATTGATATTGTTTCATAGCATAAATGCTCACGACTACATTTCGAGTTCGCTGTACCTACAAGAAACAAACATTGTTGACCGGCTTGACTGGACGCTGGGCGACGACGATGAAACGATTCACGTGCACATCAACAGGACGGTGCACAACGAGCGCAGTGCCAACGAGCAGCAGCCATAATCAGTATCTGCTTCATAGCCGAGTTCGACTACATATGTTCGAACACGGCTTCGAAGCATATTCCAACGAACGCGCGCCCGAGAGCGCTCGATAAATACGACTTCGATAAACCGAGTACGGGACGACGACGACGGTGACGTTCATTTATACCTACTCCGAGCACACGCAAGATTTGGATGCTCTGCGCTGTAAGTGTGCAGTGCACCGTGAATAATGTCATAGTGAATCTATATAATTTCAGACAGCGGTTATGATGATCACATAAACAAAATATTCCTTTAAAATTGCCTAGTACAGTCATAATACGTTACCAATTTTGTAAACGATAGAATCGGAAACATACACAATAGCCCCACAGACTGCCGACTTTAGGCGAGGGCCGGGTTTAGGCGCTAAACAAACATTGTTGACCGGCTTGACTGGACGCTGGGCGACGACGATGAAACGATTCACGTACACATTTACTATCTCATCAAAAAGACGGTGCACAACGAGCGCAATAAAAACGAGCAACAGCCATAATCAGTAGCTGCTTCATAGCCGTGTTCGACTACCTATGGTCGAACACGCGCACGTCGGAGCGCTCGATAAATACCACTTCAATAAACCGAGTACGGGACAACGACGGTGACGTTCATTATACTCCGACCACACGCAAGATTCGGATGCTCTGCGATCCGCTGTTAGTGTGTCGTGCACCGTGAATAATGTCATAGTGAATCTAACTAAGTTAGGTAGTCGGTAAAGCGCCGAGCACAGTCGAAAGTCGATCGCGGTGCGCGGCACTTCGCTTGTATGAAGCTTGTTTTCAGTGCGACGTAGGACGCTGCGGTCTTAGGACCTGATGTCTGCGATTCCTACCGAGACGGTGCAGCGCCGCCGCAGTGTTGTCGAAAGTCGTTAGCTTTTTGCTTCTACTATTCCGAATGTTTGCAGATCAGGAAGATTTTCCACTGCAAAGTTAAGTTTGTCGTTTCATGCATGGCCGCTTTTTTGACCACAGAACAGAACGAACTCATTACGCGCGATGTGCTGCTCTAAATGTAACAATCCTTAAGCCGGTGAGACGGACGAATAAAACGTTATCCAGAGTCGCGGCGCTGTGCGACTGGCACTAATGAATGATAGAGCTTATTGAAGTCACACTCACACGACAGGCGGGTAATAATAATGTTTATGAATCATACGACTGCGGCGCGCGGTCATCGTGCGACTGGCACTGGCAGAGAGTATGACGTTGAAGGCACACCACTTTTGAGTCTGATTAAAATAAAGCTTAGTTAAGTATAGCCTGTAGGATCCCACATACGCCACGCCTCCAGGCAAGTTAGTGTCTATAATAGGCCTCTGACTTGGCTTACGAATAGTTAACCATCTACCATCCTATCCGCGACCAACTTCTTACCGTGCCATACGAAGCACGGATACGCTTGAGATAAAATACCAGTAAACGGTCACTGATCCAGAACCTGACTGGACCCGGGCCTTTGCTTAACTTCCGTGATCGTTTCCAATACCAAAGTTCCACTACGGCGCCGGCGACGTGCAGTTCTACAGATTAGAATACTAAAGTAATGTTGTACCTATATGAGTCACATGGTCGCGTGTCGTGGTCGGCGAGTGACTGAGCCCGATGCAGCCCCCCTCACCCCCGCACTGCGAAAACGTATGGAGAGCGGTAATGGCCTTGAGCACGTTTAATATAAACAGCGACAGCTACGCGCGCGAACTCATTCTAATACATGCAGTTGTCCAATAAGTATTAGAATTAATCGCAGGTGCTAAAAATTTTTTTGACTTTCTGCTGTGACATTGCCCCCCACCACACCACATTACCACCGTTGTAACTCCTATAAACCAGAACGTCTAGCATGATTTCTCTACTTGCGCGCGACTCGGCTTTTTCCCATACTACAAGTCACGGCAAGCGCGGCTTTCGCTCTCCGAAACGCGCGGGAACAGCACGTCTAGCATGATTTCTCTACTTGCGCGCGAGTCGGCTTTTTCCCATACTAGAAGTCGCGGCAAGCGCGGCTTTTGCTCTCCGAACACGCGTGGGAACAGGTTATTTTCTATGCAGCGAAGGCGCGTCGCGCGCGTGTAGAGAAATCATACTAGATGTGCAGGATCAACAGCGGCGACCATTCACAATATTAGGCAATGAAGTCCAGCGAGCCAGGGGAAGACTCTAACCTGTCTTGGAACCTGCAATGATTGAATCAAAGAAGATAGGAGTAGGAAAAAGAAATATCCGACTTCCCTCCATTGTAAACGGGAGACAGCAATAAGAAAAAAAACATGGCTAGTAGAGAGCCAATTCCAGATATCATTTATGGCACATTTGAAGACCCAACCGCAAAAGCACCATAAAATAAAAATGTTACATAAAAAAAAAAAAGAGGAACCTAACATTGTACTGAAACTATGACTCATTCCGAACGCGCTAATGCACGTTGCATACAAACGATGTTTGGTTATATTTTCAATACTAACCAATTAAAGTCTATGAAATTTTGTAGAAACAAATCTTTATGCTTGTATGTAGTAAAATTTTCGTTGAATACACCCTTGGCAGTAATTAAAAAACCGGCCAAGTGCGTGTCGGGCCATGCCCAGGGTAGAGTTTCGTAGTTGCTCGTCACAATATACGGACTTAGAAGAGGGCTTTTTGTTTTATACTACGGTTTAACGGCTCATAAAGTCTAAAAATAATATTTTACAAGTTGGTCGACTATTACTCGTTAACTTGTAAAGCCTACTTAGCGGTGATAATATTCCATTTAACTTCGTTATATACCCCACTACCGTGAATATTTTCACGTATCCACAAACAACCGCAAGGGGGGGGGGGGACGACGACGACGACGACGACGACGACACTTGACTCTAATAAAAATTTTCACTTTAAAGCTTAATATTTCGCTAACGGATCCCTAAATCAAAAAATGGTTTTCCCTCATCTACAATATTTTTAAAATACAAAATACCTATCCAACGATACCCCACACCATGGGATAGATGAGAAAAAAATTTTCATCCCCACTTTTCGTGTAGGGAGTAACCCTAAAAAGAAATATTTTTCAAGATTTTATTTTACCACTTGGTCGGCGTGATAAATATGTATACCCATGTCAAATTACAGCTTTTTGGTATTAACGGACGGACGGACATTGTACGTGTACATTAACGACGGACAGACGGATAGACATGGCGAAACTATAAGATAGTCTATAGTCCATCAAACTGAACAACTTTCTTTATGGGACCAATATAGAAATCTGACGTTCCACGCGCGGCGTAGGGTTATCCGCCTGTCGTGTGAGTGTGACGTTCACGTTGATTAGTAGATAAGCTCTATCATTCATTAGTGCCAGTCGCACAGCGCCGCGACTCTGGATAACGTTTTATTCGTCCGGCTTAAGGATAAGTTACATTTAGAGCATATCGCGCGTAATGAGTTCGTTCTGTGCTCAGACAAGCGGCCATGCATGAAACGACAAACTTAACTTTGCAGTGGAAAAACTTCCAGCACTGCAAATATTCGGAATAGTAGAAGCAAAAAGCTAACGACTTTCGACAACACTGCGGCGGCGCTGCACCGTCTCGGTAGGAAACGATGACATCAGGTCCTAAGGCCGAGATTCAGAGACGATTTTTTTGGTCTTAGCTCGAGCTAAGCGTGGCGAAAATGTATGGATTTTGACATACGGGAGTCCGAACTATGACTTACAAATCGTCTCTGAATCTCGGCCTAAGACCGCAGCGTCCTACGTCGCACTGAAAACAAGCTTCATACAAGCGAAGTGCCGCGCACCGCGCCGGAATAGGCGCAATCGAGGACGTTTCATTCAACCAAGATCGAGGCGTCGCGTGCCGCGGTCGGCGAGCGACTGTCGTCGTGCTTGGCGCTTTACCGAATACCTAACTTAATTAGATTCGCAGAGCATCCGAATCTTACGTGTGCTCGGAGTATAATGAACGTCACCGTCCGTCGTCGTCGTCCCGTACTTGGTTTATCGAAGTGATATTTATCGAGCGCTCCGACGTTCGCGTGTTCGACCATAGGTAGTCGAACACGGCTATGAAGCAGCTACTGATTATGGCTGTTGCTCGATGGCACTGCGCTCGCTCGTTGTGCACCGTCTTTTTGATGAGATAGTAAACGTGCACGTGAATCATTTCATCGTCGTCGCCCAGCGTCCATTCAAGCCGGTCAACAATGTTTGTTTCTTGTACAGCGAAATCGAAATATAGTCGTGAGAATGTATGCTACGATACAATATCAATTCTTAAGCTAAGGTAACGGAAGAACCATCTACCAAATGTATTAAATGAGCATGTTCTATCGTTTTTATTTAAACAAATGCCATAATTCCGTCTCTTTCGGTCTAATCAGTATGTGTTGGGTTTGCTGCCAACACCCTTTGCTGATGATAGTTTGAAGATAGTTATTGAAAACACGGAGAAGTTTGAAGGTGTACTCGTATATTGATTATTGATTACTCCTATGATAATTACGACTAACATTTGATATAATGATAGGTATTGATAGTTTGCTATTGAAATGTACTGAATTAAGGGCCTATGTCGAAAAATAATTGAAGCGAAATGGGCGTGTGACAGCTTATATTACTGCCTGATGCGAGAGAAAGAGATGGGGCGGCGCGCGCCTGAAACGACGCAAGCGTAAAACAATAATTGTACTATTTATGTAAGTTCATTTCGTTCAGCTCTAATCAAACTTTATAAAACATCAATCTCTTTTTTAAAATCAAGTATCGTGTTTCTATTATTCACCGTTTAGCACTTCCAAGCGTTTATCGATAAAGAAAGAGGCTACTTTGGCTTATTTTCCTATCGATAAAATGTCTCTTAATCGTGTTTTGGCTCTAATCAAAACTTCAATTATATGTTCAATTTACACAGATCCGCAAATCATACACCTACTGTTAGTACTTCATGATGCTTTGAAGAATCCAATTTTTTTTCACATATTATCCTCAGCGATCCAAGTGCTATGAAACTGTGACGCGGTAGGCGCTGACACAAGCTAAACTGTACGGTGTGTTGGACCGTATATGTGTAACGTGTAAGTATAATAACATTATAAGCCTAGGGGAGCGTGTAATTTCTCTATGATTGTAAGTAACTTTAATACAATCGCTTGCCCTTAGAGCTGTTAAAATAAAAGTTAGTCGTGAGGATGCTCTACGAAAGATGCAATGAGTTTGATTTCATTATGTTCTTTGCGCCCCATTGATTCTACTATCGTTATGCATTTGGCCCACCAATGACTTTGAGTTTGACATGCCTGCAGTACCACTATCTTAAGGGTATTACTGTTGGCGCGTTCCATACAAACGAAGTCTGATGATATTTACAATAGGTACTAACCGATTAAACTCAATGAAATTTTGCGGAAACAATCTAGAAACAAATCTCTATGCTTGTATCGTGTCAGATTTTCCTTAAAATGTACAGTTTTAAAGTTACAGTGCCTAAAAAATGTCTATACAAATCTTAAATTAATCCTAGCATTGAAACTGTATATTTTAACGAAAATCGGAGACGATATAAGCATAGAGATATGTTCCTAGATTGTTTCTGCAAAATTTCATTAAGTTTAATTGGTTAGTATTGAACATATCACCAGACTACATTTGTATGCAGCGCGCATTTATTTATTCGGAATTAACTTCTCTTAAGAGGTATCCCCGACCGAACGACGTTGACCTTTTCAGAGCCGTCTCACCTTTACTAAACATCATCATCAACGAAGCTACGAAGGGTTCAAAGTCAAGAGCTAGAATCAGTTGATGCACAATATAAAATCTATAAATGAAATACGGCCATGTAGCATCCACACCGTGCCCGTCAAATCTGATAAAATTCTCGTCGTCATAGTGAGCGGTCAAGTTCACGATCGTTTTGCGCAGGCGCAGCTCGCCGGCTAATTTACATATCCACGCATAGATATAGGTATTAACATATTCATTCGGTCCGACATCCACTGAGTTTAGACATTCACTGCAACATTCATACACCACTAGTTTTAAATCATAAACAAAATCTTAAATGTGGATTCTGACAATGAAACTCACCAACATTCCCTGGGTCGATAAACGAGAAAAATTTGTGGAGCTCCCATACGAAAAGTTCGGATCGGCCGATCTATTTTCTATGGGAGGTCCAAATTTATTTTTCCTTTTTGAGCCGTGTTCCTTACTAAAAGTTGTTTAGTTTTTCATATCTGTTTATGCTGCAGTTTTATATTGATCCTACGGAGCGACGGGAAAGTTAGCCAGTCGTTTCTATATCGTATCATCAATCAAAATGGATTACTTTCTGACTTATTTTGCTTCCATTAATAAGTATGGCAAAAACATCTGAACGCACGGAAGTTATCCCAAGGTGCAACAAGATCTATGTAATAAGGGACACCTGATTTTATTGAGTCAAGCAGGGTCTGGCATTCGGCGTACCAGATCTCACACTCCCAAATATTATGATGAGCGTGTGGGGCGCCCTAGTCCAAATTAAAGCACATAAAACACTTAACGATATATTGTTCAGAAAACAGTACAGTACAGACACGGAAGTAGAAAACAGAGAAAGATAGACGAAGGATAGCAGAAAGCACTTAATAACTAACTAAAACTAGCAATGGCATCTAACGCAGAACGGATCGAGGAATTAGGCGACGATATCAAGTTAAGCGGCCTTCCGGCGTCTTGTATCGATTTCGACTGTAGATCGAGGGAAAAACGAAGGCGAGCCGGATTGCCGTTCATAAGTACTCGGCGTGCGCTCGGGACGCGCATGCGCAGCCAAGCGCCGTCGCAGGAGTCCGACGATGCATCACGCCGCTGCCTAGCGCGATGGGGTGCGCAGAATGTATGGAACCTCGTGTCCCCACAAGCGGTTTGTTCGAACTCGTTATCGTCAACAGAACATTCACATAAAGGTTACGCAGCCAATTTAAAATAAAATAGCGTTCCCTTAAAGTTACCATGTCCAGTCGGAAATTGGGCTACACAGTGATCTATTTCTAGCCACGTTTTGTCAAGACGATCGCGAACAGATCGAAAAAAAATTTATAGATACCGAAAAGCCTCGACAGGGTGGGTAGGCAACATTATATTCACCACACTGGAGTATCTGGCGTAATTTATACAGAGAGAGCATGGGACGGGGTCACAACAATCGTCGCGCCCCAAAACGTAGCACAGCCTTACCACTTGGTACATATTAAAGACAAACTAGGCCCGCTGTGCGCCCGAAAAAGGCAAAGGCTCGGAATATTGTGACTTTACTATTTCAAGTCGTTTCGAAGCGTCATTATCATCCGCATCCGCTTCATGAAACAGTGCATTTTGAACTTGCGGTATCGGTATGAAATGATTCCGTCGTCTGCCCGCGCCACCGTGTTGGTAAAATGGTATGGTAATCTTAGTTTGGTCAATCGGCGGTGTCACTTTCGTTCGTCGTCTACGACGATATGATCTAGGACTTACTACACATCAGTTCAGTCATTTGGGTACCATAATTATGACTGAAACAGTTCTTTCGTACCGTCCAATAGTTCGACATGAACTTGCCCAGTAGTCCAGTCCAATTGATTGGTGATGAAAGGGTGGGGGAAGGTATATAATAAGGATTGTGGGTATTGGAGCATTAGTTTTCTCCAGTCATTCACCATGACTACATCCTTAATAAAACTGTGCCAGATTCGTGACTTCGACGTCGCAAAGTTGGTGAAAGACACGGCACCCATGGTTTTGGCCGAAGAAACATTTTTTGAATATTTTGGAGTGAACGTGCATTACGGCTCTGACTCTATCGCTTACAAGATCGTGACCAACTCCAAATTGAAGATAACATACGAGCTACTGGAATGGTGCGGGTTTCGCGGCGATTTTCGAGAAAAGGTGGATCAGTATAACATGTTGCTGGAATGGCATCCAGAAATTAGACCACAACCCGACCGATTTGGAGATCCGCAGTTCTACGTGATCGATCCTCTTCTCTTGGAATATCTGCTGATGCACATGGCTGAAGACGTGCCGAAAGTGCGGCTTGAACAAATCAATCTCATCAAATTGGTGCGGTTTAAATATTGTGATTACTTCATACAGTACCAGGATCACTGTACGCGACATAGAAATGAGGCTTTGAGGTACATCACGAAAGAGTTTCAGTACAATTGCCGCACTATTCTTACGTGTCCAGATACAAATTTCAATGGAATAGCCACCCACTGCTATTCCGAAGACGTTGAAACAGAATCGATGAAAGTCAACGACGATGATAGTGATATCGATGAAGAAATGCCACTGGATGTACCGAAGTGGTTGAGTCAGTTTACATTGGACCTAGATAAATTGGAACATTTGATTGACACCGTGTTTCCGAATGAACAGTCCACGGACTGGTTGTCGCCTCTGTTGACCGAAGTCTACCAGTGGATTAAACAGGCCAAGAGTGCGACGGAGTGGACGGCGGCGATCACTAACGCCGAAAGCACCACCACCACCGTCGTCGCCGGTTACGAGCAAGATTTGGCCACCAAACAGCAAGAACTGCTAACGTATAGTAATCACTTGGATAATGCCATCACCATGAGAAGCCTCTTTGTGGAGTGGTCCGAGGATATGTCATCATTACAACACATCAGCGCCGTAGTCGGTGAGCTGATAGAGAAGATCAAAAACATCGCTTCCAAATCCGCAACGGTATTAGATAGTATTTATTTGGATTCCATAAACTTTCAATCGCTCGATGGAAGTGACAAGTCTCTTTTCAAAGGCGTTAACGCGATCATTATGGCCGTACTTCGTTTGCTAATTGTAGCGAAGGAGTTAGGAACTAATCCGTATTCCGATGTCATTGAAAAAATAAACAATAACCGATCACAACTGGTTAAGAACAGGGATACTTATAAGAAATTCTTCAACGACTCGATTGCCGGTACATCAGTGGAAAAGCCATCGTTCGACCGGTTGCAAATCACCACAGAGGGTATGACCGCTCTAAAGACGCACATCAATGAGTTGGTGGTGCAAATACAACACCACGTCACGTTGACCAAATCAGCACTCGAGATTTACGGACAAGGCCGCGCAAAAGTTGTGAACATTTACGCCCAGCTGCCACAGAAAGTGATGCCAGTTTGGTAGGATTGGGTCTATTCGTGGTCTGTCGAAACTCATATTCCTACATACGATGCGGCTATGCTCGCAATACAAGAGATAAGAAACACCATCTTCACCCGCCTATAAGAAGGACTTTGGCACTGACTCTCTTCACTCACTCACGCTTCGGAATTCTGACGGCTGCCGATGCCACCTTCGTCGTTTGTTACGGTGAGTGCGGTGGACTATGTGGGTTCTTGTGATGAAATTTGGCCACCGCTGCATCAGATGATGTAGCATTTTGAGTAAATCATAGAGTACAGTAGAACCACCACCAGTGCCGGCACATATTCGACGCCACCATCGCCTATAGAAGAACCCTATAATACGTCGACAGACCCCATCAGTTTAAATAGCTCCGCAAACACCTATACCATTTTCAAAGTACGTTTAATGCCATGGCTTTTATTTTACCGATGATGTTGGCGACTTTTGTGCTCATCGTAGTGATGACTTCACTCTGTTGTAAGACCAAACGAAAGAGGATACTCAGCGTGGAGACGACCCATAATATGATTTCATATTAATCAAAATTTTACAAAATAATGCAAAATAATGATGTATTTTTTGAACCTTATTAAAATAATCATTTTAAATATTCAATGTGTTTTTTTAATTAATTTTTTGGAGAGGTTTATTTTGTATCACAATTAAAGTGCCTACGTAATATTGAGTAAGGAGTTTTTTTTTCCGTTTCATCTTTAGTGTTGCAATGGTGGTGTCTGCTAGATCAACATCACGCACGCGACGCCATCTGGTCCAATACATGGTCTACGTCGTTTCCGTCATCGGTATCGGTTCCCATACCGTGTCCGCCGGGCTGCAAGCCGTCAAAAACTTCCGCAACGGTGGCGGCGGCGGTGGCTGCCTTAGCTGGCGGTGGTGGTGGGGAAGCCATTGTTGGCTGTACCAGAAAACAAGTTTCACACATGCGGGGCGCTGCGTGTCGGAGTAAATCTCACACCGCCACTAAACCTGTATTTTTGAATGCCATTTGCATACTCATACCAATGCATAAATTAGTTTTCGCCAGAGAAGTGTAGTTGCAGTAAGAAGCTTGTGTAAGAATCTTCATGTTGTATTTTCACCACCGGGGTTTCGAAGCAAGAGCTATGCTGCCTATAGCTTTAGTCATATCGAAAACGGGCTTTTGAACCTTCCTTTACCCCTCAGCATAATCTACCACTCCCTCCCCCTTCTGTGTTCCTCCTCGGTTCAATCTATGCGAGGCAATCCATACCTACGATGCCGCAGAGGACGTCGCCTCCTATACTTGCTAAGGCACGACATTGTATTACGCGGGAAGAGAGCCAACGTTATCCATTGCTTGATAAAACGATTTGGGCTTCAACATCACGCGTTTAATTTCTGATTGATGCAAGAAGGATGTTACATATTTTGTGAGCTCATCGATGTTTTTGACAGCGATGTGGCGCTTAGAGGTTTGCACTCCAGATCGTCGAATTTTTATATGAGTTTGACACATGACAATAACCTTAGCGAATACCGAATTGACCGCTCGCCGATGTTTCAACGACGATTTTAAGGTTTTGACAATGTTTGCGCTTGGAGAATTGCATTCCTGCCTCGTCTACACACAACGGTCTAAAGCTCTGCACGTTAGTTGCGACTTTTTCATTTAATTTATTCAAATTAACAATGAACATTGTACTATTCGAAATTAATAATTAATAGGTAAGTACATTGATCAATTCTATGGTTATATCTACATTTACAACACTCAGAACATAATTATAAACATTGTTAAATTTTTAACACACAATTATAAAGCTTAGAAGAACTTTGCCTAAGAAACCAATACGAAATTCGGAAAAATCAAAATATTCTTTTCATACAAACTTTCGATCAGTAAAAAAAATTTTTTAGTAGTCGTATATTTTTTGACAAAACCCACTACGAGAAAACTCCGCTAGTAAATTTTGTTGTAGTCCATTGTGGGAGTTTATTAACCAATCAGAGCGCGCGTAAAAACCCCGAAGTGGATTTAACTTATATGCACCCGGGCCGACTTTGCTTAACTTCCGTGATCGTTTCCAATACTGAAGTTACACTACGGCGACGTGCAGTTCTACAGATTAAAATACTAAAGTAACGTTGTAAGAAAAAATTGCACGGCTCGCGCGAGTTGATCTCGGACGGTGGCAGTTTCTTTCGACGTTCAAACTGCAGCTCAACGAAACTCGTAAAATTTTACGACGGTTTTCGTGTACCCGATGCTTGAAAGTTTCTTCGACATTTGCGCGACGCAGACGCAGACTGTCGCGGGCCGTAGTTAGCTTCTTCAGTTTCTGAGACCGGTGCATTACAGCGAAGACGCACGTTCAGTCTGACGGCCAGATAGTTCCGTTCGAATCCCGCAGGGGCAAATAAATACTTATTCATAACGATGAATATAAATAATTTGTACCCGAGTCGTAGATGTTTGTATCTAATGTACCTACAGCTACGTATTGTATATTATAATATCGTTGTCTAGTCATCATAATACAACTCAGAGCTAGATTCTGGAACTTTCAATGAGACTAGATAATCTATCTGACAATGATCAAGATATTAATTTTATTTAATTTTTTTAGTCGATGGACATCCACAGCTAGACATAAGCTTCCCCCAAGGATCGGCATAACGCTTCGCATTTAATTTATTTATTTTGCCGGTAAATGTTGAATAAAAATGCGAGTGGTATTTTAATAGCAAACTATATTTGAAATAATAGGCTTTACAATAGGTTTTACTGGCGAGATGGCTGGACGACCGATCTCTATTCCAAAGTTGTAACTTTGCAATATACATCGAAAAGTGTTTCAACGTTTTGTTTTGTCATAGTAATCTCTCACCGACCAACCGGCCGATCGTCAAAATCATAGCGATGTGTATCAAAAAGCGTTTCGACGACTTGTCATAACAATTCTCACATCAAGAGTTGGCATCGTAACCTCACAAACCTACCGAATGTCACTTCTCGAAGTTTTGTCTTCCTGACCGGCCGCGCCGATCGTCGCGATGTAGGTACATTCAAGGCTAAATCAAGTTACGTTCGTTCTTTCCCGTCTTTTCGTAAGTTGACTTGTTCCCATAGTTGGACCTTATGTCCATGAACATAGAGTCCAACTATGGGTAGGTTGATCTGTCGCCGTGTCGTACATCGCGACGAAGTTGACGATCGACCGGTCAATAAGTGTGGAGACTATTATGACAAATTAACGTTGAAACGCTTTTCGATATTTATCGCAACTATGTGACGATCGGTAGGTCGACGGTTGTTTATGTAGGTAGAAATGCAGTATTTAATGTTCTTATCGTCAACATGATGTCACTTGCTAAATGTACCCATACGGATTAGACGGAAAGGGACTGAATTATGGCATTCGTTTAAATAAAAACTGTAGAGCATGCTCATTTTAATACATTTGGTAGATGGTTCTTCGTCTCCTTTCCGTTACCTTAGCTTAAGAATTGATATTAAGAGATACACGACTATATTTCGAGATCGCTGTACCTACAAGAAACAAACATTGTTGACCGGCTTGGGCGACGACGATGAAACGATTCACGTACACATTTACTATCTCATCAAAAAGACGGTGCACAACGAGCGAGCGCAGTGCCAACGAGCAACAGCCATAATCAGTAGCTGCTTCATAGCCGTGTTCGACTACCTATGGTCGAACACGCGCACGTCGTACCGCTCGATAAATACCACTTCGATAAACCGAGTACGGGAAAACAGCATTATAATTTTCTTAACTATTATTTTATTTATTAACATAAAACAAATAAAGGTAGGTACATTAAAAGTAAATGAAAAATATTAAAGACTTAAAAATAACTAAGTTAACCTAAAATATGGTGCAGGTTTGGACCGCGCGGGAGGGTGCCACGATGCTGGCAGCGTTTCCTCGCTGAACGGCTAAAATGATCCATTGAGCGAGGAAAGCGCCAACCCTTGGATCCCTGGTCGAGTACACCAGGCACTTTGCCAGATCTTTATAAAGCGCCTGAGCGCCGGGACCCCACGGTCCAAGGGTTTCGACACCGAATGCTACGAATTTGTATTGGGTGCCAATACCCTTGTATTTCCCCTCTTTTGCCTTTTCCGAAGATTCCGCCGCCGAGCCCATTCCTATGCTCGTTCCCCGTAGATGGGACGGGGCCAGAGTGTCAACACAGGTGGCATCCCACACCAGCACCCGATCCATCTTCCAGAGGATGAGAGACATCCCGTCTGGTCTTTTGCCATCTTCCCTTACAATACAAGAGGCGGCCGGTACGTTGGCAAGTTAATCTCTGGCCACTGTCAATCAATTATTATAAAACTGTAACAGAAGGGTGTCTGTACATTGAAGATATGTACATGAAAAAGATTACGATATGGTTTTTAGGTATCCCTGACTCCAAATCAACCTTTTTTACAATTTTTGTCTGTTTGTTTGTTTGTATGTTTGAAACAGCATCACGCAAAAACGAATGAACTGATTTTGATGAAACATTTTTTGTTTGATAGCTTATGATCTGACTTAAAATCTGGTACAAGTACCTATAATTTGTTGCGGACGAAGTCGCGAGTAAACTCTAGTACCCTATAAAGTAATACGTTTTATATCTAAGCTAAGGAATTAATTAGCGGCCCGATAGCTGTGTTGGTAGTGAACCTGCCTTCTGATCCGATTGTCGCGGGTTCGAATCCCGCAAGGGGAAATATCTATATACGTATTGCATATCGTTGTCTATTAATCATAATACAAGTCCGGCTAGATTCGTGTCATAGATTCTGCGTTCCGTTTTGGTTCCGTAGTACTAAAATGATTTTGGGATCATTTGTTATCTTTGTTAGATCAGTCGTATCATCATTGCCTTTACGGGTTCCGTACCCAAAGAGCGAAAACGGGACCCTATTACTAAGCCTACGTTGTCCGTCCTTCCATCCTACCTATCTAGGGCTGTAACTTTTGAACCGTAATAGCTAGGCAGTTGAAATTTTCACAGAATATGCGTTATTATGGCGGATTTGTTAACAAATCATAAAAATTTCAAAAACTAAGAGACATCATACAAGAAACTAGTATTTATCAATATTTTTTCTTCTCGTTCTATCGTAAAAACGGTAATACATACAGACTTCAAACTTGGTGTAATTATAGAGCAAACTCTACAGTTACAACAAATAATAAAAACCGGCCAAGTGTGGGTTGGTCGTGCTAAAGCTTCCGGAGAAAACTAAACTATTTCTAAGTTAATATGTTGTGTGGTGGTGTGGTACGGAACCCTCGGTGCGTGAGTAGCCCGACTCGCACTTGACCGGTTTTATTTACTACCGGTTTTAATGAAGCAATCAGGGAAGCTTAATCCTTGCTTAGTTACAGAAACCTAGAAGGAAATAGTTGTACTATTATAATCACCTAACTACAAAATGAAAGCAATTGAAAACTGGAGTGTTTATTGCCTGCTGTTTTATACAGGATGTAATTAATTGCGTTACATATCGAACATGGTGCTTCAGAACATCAAATTGAACCACTTTTACTGTGGAGCCAACATCGAAGACGACATTGACATTTCTATGAAAACCCCTATTTCAACCAGAGAAACTTGGAAATAAAATGGCGGCCAGTAACAGCTAGTAAATATAATTATTAGTATAAGACATAGACGTAATTTTTGTTATCATCAGCTGCAAGGCTGATTCAGTATTCATAGGGTGAAGAGCATCTCTGTGATGGGGATGGACTAGTTCTGCCTGCATAACTCCAGTCGGTTTAGGAGTTAAAGCCGTTCAAAGGTCTGGTATGGCTGCTAAAAATGAATCATACCAGATCATGCCGGTCACTGCAGAGAGACGGCGAAGTCTCCTGCGGCCGTAGCATAGCGGCGTGATAGATATAGCTCTCTTTTTATTTGCGCGCGAACGAATGAGATAAAAGGCGTGATATAGTCTTAACACGCGCATCATGCTACGGCGGCTTCTGTGGCCGTAGTATTGCAGCGTGATTTATGTGCTTTGTTAGCGCCATCTATCCAGTTGCAGGTGGATTAGACAAATGTTATTATAGAGGTAAATCGAATCTGCAACCAGTGGACTTTTCCTTAATACTGTGCGCAACTTAGATAAGGAAATGTAGTAGTTTTAGCATGAGAGGATAGAGGTCGCTTTACAATAAAATTATATTTACATGATTTTGAACAGCAAACTATATTTGAAATAATAGGTTAATTGACATTATAGATTTTACTGGCGAGATGGCTGGACGACCGATTTCTATTCCAAAATTGTAACTTTGCAATACATATACTATATCAAAAAGTGTTTCAACGTTTTGTCGTAAAAATCTCTCACCGACCAACCGGCCGATCGTCAACTTCATCGTGATGTGTAGCAAAAAGCGTTTCGACGTCTTGTCATAACAATTCTCACATCAAGAGTTGGCATCATAACCTCACAGACCTACCGATAAGCGTTTGGACGTTTTGTCTTCCGACCGGCCGATCGTCGCGATGTATATTCAAGGCTAAATCAAGTAACGTTCGTTCTTTCGGTAACGTTGTAATGTACATCGCGACGAAGTTGACGATCGACCGGTCAATAAGTGTGGAGACTATTATGACAAAACGTCGAAACACTTCGATATTTATCGCAACTATGTGACGATCGGTAGGTCGACGGTTGTTTAATATGTAGGTAGTAATGTTGAAGATAAAAAAATAACAGTTTACAACGTGTTAATCAATAAGCGCAAAACCTCATTCATACACCCCAATTGATTTATAACAAAATAATTCGATTGAAACAATAATTTAATTATGTTGATACTTAAAATTTAAAGTTATTCACATTTTAATTTTTGAGGCAAACATGATTTTTTATCATTTCAGCAATGAATGAAAGCGCTAACGAGCTCATGGATACATTTTAAGAATCTTGTTTTGGTAGTAAGTAGGGTGAGAGTGCCTGAGCGGTGGGTTGAGATCGAGTTCAGTAAATTTTAAATTTTACAAACAAATTATTTAATATTTTGAAAAAAATTATTTATGTTGAAACAATGATAATTCGATTCTGCTCTCGGTTCCAAACAAACTACTTTCTAGTTTTGCGTTAATTCATTAAACACGTTGTATAATGTTCTTATCTTCAACATGATGTCACTTGCTATAAATGTACACATACTGATTAGACAGAGAGATGGAATTATGACATTTGTTTAAATGAAAACCGTCTACCGAATGCTAATTTAATACATTTGGCAGACGGTTCTTCGTCTCCTTTCCGTTACCTTAGCTTAAGAATTGATATTGTTTCATAGCATAAATGCTCACGACTACATTTCGAGTTCGCTGTACCTACAAGAAACAAACATTGTTGACCGGCTTGACTGGACGCTGGGCGACGACGATGAAACGATTCACGTGCACATCAACAGGACGGTGCACAACGAGCGCAGTGCCAACGAGCAACAGCCATACTCAGTATCCTTCATAGTCGAGTTCGACTACCTATGTTCGAACACGGCTTCGAAGCATATTCCAACGAACGCGCGCCCGAGAGCGCTCGATAAATACGACTTCGATAAACCGAGTACGGGACGACGACGACGGTGACGTTCATTTATACCTACTCCGAGCACACGCAAGATTTGGATGCTCTGCGCTGTAAGTGTGCAGTGCACCGTGAATAATGTCATAGTGAATCTATATAATTTCAGACAGCGGTTATGATGATCACATAAACAAAATATTCCTTTAAAATTGCCTAGTACAGTCATAATACGTTACCAATTTTGTAAACGATAGAATCGGAAACATACACAATAGCCCCACAGACTGCCGACTTTAGGCGAGGGCCGGGTTTAGGCGCTAAACAAACATTGTTGACCGGCTTGACTGGACGCTGGGCGACGACGATGAAACGATTCACGTGCACATTTACTATCTCATCAAAAAGACGGTGCACAACGAGCGCAATACCAACAAGCAACAGCCATAATCAGTAGTTGCTTCATAGCCGTGTTCGACTACCTATGGTCGAACACGCGCACGTCGGAGCGCTCGATAAATACCACTTCAATAAACCGAGTACAGGACAACGACGGTGACGTTCATTATACTCCGAGCACACGCAAGATTCGGATGCTCTGCGATCCGCTGTTAGTGTGCCGTGCACCGTGAATAATGTCATAGTGAATCTAACTAAGTTAGGTAGTCGGTAAAGCGTCGAGCATAGTCGCTCTCGACCGCGGCACGCGACGCCTCGATCTTGGTTGAATGAAACGTCCTCGATTGCGCCTATTCCGGCGCGGTGCGCGGCACTTCGCTTGTATGAAGCTTGTTTTCAGTGCGACGTAGGACGCTGCGGTCTTAGGACCTGATGTCTGCGTTTCCTACCGAGACGGTGCAGCGCCGCCGCAGTGTTGTCGAAAGTCGTTAGCTTTTTGCTTCTACTATTCCGAATGTTTGCAGTGCAGGAAGTTTTTCTACTACAAAATTAAGTTTGTCGTTTCATGCATGGCCGCTTGTTTGACCACAGAACGAACTCATACCGGCCATGTGCTGCTGTGAGACGGACGAATAAAACGTTATCCAGAGTCGCGGCGCTGTGCGACTGGTACTAATGAATGATAGAGCTTATCTACTAATCAACGTGAACGTCACACTCACACGACAGGCGGATAATAATAATGTTTATGAATCATACGACTGCGGCGCGCGGTCCTCGTGCGACTGGCACTGGCAGAGAGTATGACGTTGAAGGCACACCACTTTTGAGTCTGATTAAAATAAAGTTTAGTTAAGTATAGCCTGTAGGATCCCACATACGCCACGCCTCCAGGCAAGTTAGTGTCCATAATAGGCCTCTGACTTGGCTTACGAATAGTTAACCATCTACCATCCTATCCGCGACCAACTTCTTACCGTGCCATACGAAGCACGGATACGCTTGAGATAAAATACCAGTAAACGGTCACTGATCCAGAACCTGACTGGACCCGGGCCTTTGCTTAACTTCCGTGATCGTTTCCAATACCAAAGTTCCACTACGGCGCCGGCGACGTGCAGTTCTACAGATTAGAATATTAAAGTAATGTTGTACCTATATGAGTCACATAGTCGCATGTCGTGGTCGGCGAGTGACTGAGCCCGATGCAGCCCCCCTCACCCCCGCACTGCGAAAACGTATGGAGAGCGGTAATGGCCTTGAGCTCGTCTATATAAACAGCGACAGCTTCGCGCGCGAACTCATTCTAATACATGCAGTTGTCCAATAAGTATTAGAATTAATCGCAGGTGACGCCTGCTAAAAATGTTTTTCTATACCTAGCTTCGTTTTTTGTCCGCTCGCTGTGACTTTCTGCTGTGAAGACATTGCCCCGACAGGGTTATCGAGTAATAGGCTCACCACACCACATTCCCACCGTTGTAACTCCTATAAACCAGGATCAACAGCGGCGACCATTCACAACATTAGGCAATGAAGTCCAGCGAGCCCGGGGATGACTCTAACCTGTCTTGGAACCCACAATGATTTAATCAAAGAAGATAGGAGCAGTAGGAAAAAGAAATATCCGACTTCCCTCCATTGTAAACGGGAGACAGCAATAAGAAAAAAAACATGGCTAATAGAGAGCCAATTCCAGAGATCTTTTATGGCAGAGTTGAAGACCCTACCGCAAAAGTAGCAAAAAATAAAAATATATAACTTTATAATTAAAAAAAAAAGGTTTTTACTGAAACTATGACTTATTTTGCTTCCATTAATAAGTATGGCAAAAAATCTGGACTCATGGAAGTTATCCCTAGTTGCAACAAGATCCATATAATAAGGGACACCACATTTTATTGAGTCAAGAAGGGTCTGGCTCTCGGCGTACCAGAGCTCACACTCCCAAAGAATATGATGAGCAGTTTGTTCGAACTCGTTACCGTCAACAGAACATTCACATAAAGGTTACGCAACCAATTTAAAATAAAATAGCTTTCCCTTAAAGTTACCATGTCCAGTCGGAAATTGGGCTACACAGTGATCTATTTCTAGCCACGTTTTGTCAAGACTACTCAAGACGATTGCGAACAACAACAACAACAATAACACCTGCATATTCCTGCATATTCATTTTTAGCAACCATACCAGACCTTTGAACGGCTGTAACTCCTAAACCGACTGGAGTTATGCAGGCAGACCTAGTCCATCCTCATCACAGAGATGCTCTTCACCCTATGAATACTGAATAAGCCTTGCAGCTGATGGTAACAAAAAGTACGTCTATCTTTTATACTATACAAGGTCCCTCTTAATGTGCTGACACTTTTTTAAGGGGATGATCATACCATCAAACTGAACAACTTTCTCTAAGGGACCCATAGAGAAAGATGTTCAGTTTGAACCCCTAAGGACCCTATATATTTATGGTTATTAGTGGATAAACCGGTCACTGCAGAGAGACGGCGAAGTCTCCTGCGGCCGTAGCATAGCGGCGTGATAGATATAGCTCTCTTTCTATTTGCGCGCGAACGAATGAGATAAAAGGCGTGATATAGTCTTATCACGCGCATCATGCTACGGCGGCTTCTGTGGCCGTAGTATGTGCTTTGTTAGCGCCATCTATCCAGTTGCAGCTGGATTAGACAAATGTTATTATAGAGGTAAATCGAATCTGCAACCAGTAGACTTTTCCTTAATACTGTGCGCAACTTAGATAAGGAAATGTAGTAGTTTTAGCATGAGAGGATAGAGGTCGCTTTACTATAAAATGATATTTGCATGCATTTGTTCACGACTATGTTCCCCGAGGGGGTATATTCTGAAACCTCAGAACATCCACAATTCACCAGTAGTACCGAAAATCTGTCCAGTGTGACAGGGAGTGGGCCCGTCGCCACATAATGGACAGTGGGTACAATACTTGCCTCGAAATTGAAGCATGCAGGTTTCCTCACGATGTTTTCCTTCACCGAAAAGCCAGTGGTGTTACAAATCGTACATAAATTCCGAAAAACTCATTGGTACGAGACTAAAAAAAAATTGGTAAAATTATATTTAGCCCCACTTGCGACAACCTGGGTTAGAAAATAACTCCAGGATAAGTTTGTAATCTATGATTTTAAGCCCCACTTGCGCCAACTTGGGTTAGCAATTAACTCTGGGTTTAATAGCTAACTCGGATTTTCTGCTATAATAAAAATCATAGATTACAAACTTAACCAGGAGTTATTTTCTAACTCAGGTTGACGCAAGTGGGGCTTAGTATAGCACAATATCCAAGTTAGCTATTTAAGGCCCTATGTCGAAAAATAATTGAAGCGAAATGGGCGTGTGATAGCTTATATTACTGCCTGATGCGAGAGAAAGAGATGGGGCAGCGTGCGCGCCTGAAACGACGCAAGCGTAAAACAAACTTTATTTAATTGTGATTGTACTATTTATGTAAGGTCAATTCTGCTCTAATCAAAATTTTTCAAATTTCAATCTCTTTTTTTTAAATCAAGTCTCGTTTCTATTATTCTCCGTTTCGCAGTTCCAAGCATTTATCGATAAAGACGGAGGCTTCTTTGGATTATTTTTCTATCGAGAAAATGTCTCTTAATCGTGCTTTGGCTCTAATCAAAACTTCAATTATATGTTCAATTTACACATATCTGCAAATCATACTCCTACTGTTAGTACTTCGTGATATATAATGCTTTGAAGAATCCTATTTTTGTCACATATCGTCTTAACCCAGAGTTAATTTCTATCCCAGGTTGACGCAAGTGGGGCTTAGTTTGTTTAAATAATGTTTAACTAGGTAGGTATGTAAATTAGGTTGTGTAACGACCCCAACTTAGTATGATATGTATTAGTTTTAGCGTGAAAGAATAGATGTCGCTTTACAATAAATTATCATAAGTACTTATTTGTTTGTATAAACAACACCAATATGATTTTACACGCAACCCGCTCGAAAATGGCTATTTATCACGCACTTTAGAAGTGTGGATCAAATCAAACAGGCGCATGATGGAGGTCATTTCCAAACTTTTAGCCCCAGTGAATGATAGTTCCATTGTCAACGGTTCAAAAGTTATGATAACTTTTTAGTATTCCGAACCAAAATTGGCAAAACGGAACACTTATGGAATCACCTCGGTGTCTGTCACAGGCATTTTTCTCCGAGACCGTAAGACACAGGAAGCTAAAACTTGGCAGTTATAGTCCAATGACATAAATAAATTCAAAAAAGCTTAATGTTTATATTGAGGGGCAGTTTTAGGTGGCGGAAAGAGATGAAAAACTAAATTTTTGTTTCTACTATATCGTGTGGGGTATCAAATGAAACCTTATGAAAATACGAGTCTAAAAATAATACGACTTAAACTTTTTGTTTGGCAAGTTTAGAATATCCTCTGGTATCTTATTATTAATAGCGTATAAAGTGCCCCATCACTAGTATTATTACTACTAAAACAAGAATCTTAAAATGTATCCATGAGCACGCTAGCGCTTTCATTCATTGCTGAAATAATTACAAATTGTTTAAAGTGATTCGCATGAAAACTTAAAATGCAAATCATTTTAAATTTTAATTAATAAATTATTGTTTCAATGCAATTATTTAGTTTCAAATCAATTGGGGTGTATGAGGTTTTGCGCTTATTCATTAACATGTTGTATAGAGCAACAATTCCAAAGCCAGTTAATTTGATTCCTTAATAATGAAGTTAGGCCTAGTCTGACGGAGCACAGAGTTGTTAGTAGTTAAACAGATCTACAATCTACCGGATTGAATTACTTACTTTATAGTATAGTAAAGCTGTCCATGTACTTATTTTACATGTGAAGGAACCAGGTTTGTGAGGAGGAATGAACCAGGTACCGAGTGCAAATATTTTTGTACCGATTGCATAGTGAAATTAGCTATGCTATATTTTAGACTTTCGGTGCTTGGCTTCGTTGCGTTAGACGTATAGCACTCAGAGGAAGAGTCGAGGCAGCGTCGAGGCGCGGACAAATTAAGAAATGATACGCAGACTTACGGGAGTATATGTTTATTGTGGATCGGAGATCGTCCGCCAAGAGTAAGAGGTCTTACAATCGATTACAATAAGTTATATACTAATTAGAAACTACTTAAATGTTAACTAAGCATCGGACGCTGGCCCAGATTCAGAGGCAAAGGTGTAAAGTACGTCTTGTGCATCAGCAGTTCCGTAGTGTTCTATTTTTACGTGAACTGGATGTCGGATGCTGGATCAGCATCTTTTTTTTCTACCCGTAAATATGAACATCGATATCTTTCGACATTACTGAATAAATTTGTTGGTTTTTGTGTAATATTAATAATAATTCTGTATTTTTGACTTGATTGCGACATCATTAATTGTATTGAATAATATATTTATCTTTGAATCTATCTATCTTGTGAAATGTAGCGTCCTTATTATCAATTTCGATCGGTCTAATAGCTTTGTATGGCAACTTTAGTCAGTCTTACTATAACGTATGCGTATTGAACTAAATGACAGTATAGAAAAAAACGATAACCTCGAAACTAAAAAATTTCTGAAAATTTGTTTTTTTTTTCTTACGGTGGGTAGTGATCTGAAAGACTTAGGTTTTGATATTAGTAATTTCGTACCTTATAACAATATCTAAACGACAATCGGAAATCTTTTTGGTAATTAAAAGTGCCGGGGCAACAGTACTATAATGCTTTAAATAAGTGTCAATGCCGCATTTTGTACCCTTCTAGTTCAAGTATTCAAATTGCTTTAACACGATTTCTCGCAAATCACATTCACATATTTCATTCTGAAGAAAACACTGAAAGAAAACAAATAAAATCACAATGGAATTGAAATTACAGTTAGGTATTTCCCTGTATATCCTATCCGTCCGAACTATTTATATGCTTCCATTTCAGCAACATAGGCAATCGGAAGAGCTGAGTAAATTGGTTGTCCAGAATGGCTATGTATTGTGGTCAACGTCCATTAAGGGAGCCATTTGCCCTTAATTACTTTACTCAATGCGGCTGCGATTCTCTGGAGATTGTTAGGGTGAGGACTTCTTTGCACGACACCGATAATCGACGGTGTTAGACGTCGGTCGTCGCGAGCTGCGACTGGTGCTTTTATACGTTGTTATTTTCAATACCTGCTATTTATGATTCTGAAACATTTCTCCTTATTGTTTTATATCAACGTTTTTTTTCTTGAAACTCAATGAACCCTTAATACGACGCAAATTGATGCTGTGTGTGCGTAGGCAAATAACAACATGCGTCTATGTATGTGCCTTTCGGCTAAATTGTGATATGCATGTGATAACTATGCTATACGCATTATAATATAGATGAATATGATAGAAATACAATCCAATTGCAAAAATAGCCCTAAATAAAGTAGTTTTGTGTTACAAAATATTCAAAGTAATATTCCAAGTAATTACAAATAGCGCAGGGAGCGATAGTAAAAAACGATCTTTAAACTAAATACGAACCGATTTTTTTCGCCATTTTTGCACAATTTAAAAAAATATCCATCATAAAATTCAAGAAATCTCGTTTGTACGACAAAATATATCGTTAAAATATAAAGTTTTAGTAATGTGTTTGTGCAAACTATTTTTACCATATTTTTATGACGCCGTACATAACATTTGGTAGTACAAAAATGGCCCGTTTTGGAGGTTGTCTTTTATGATTTAAAATAGTGGTGCTAGGAAATACATGCTCAGACGATGCGTCGTTTGACATCTTTTGTATGAAAAATGGTTCTCCTTAGTGTCGCGTCGTCCCTACACCCCCCAACAAGCATGCAAGCAAGCCAACATGCAAGCACGCATGCAGCAAGCCAGCAAGCATGCAGAATGCAAGCAAGCATGCAGCATGCAAGCAAGCATGATACATGTTCCAACCTAACCTACAATTTCAATGTTTTCTCAGGCAGGGGGCATCCGCCCCCCGCACCCTCCTCGCGGGGGTCCCAGCCCCCTGCACCCCACAAAATGCAAACAAGCAAGCAAGCAAACATGCAAGCAATAATGCACACAAGCAAACATGCAAGCAAGTATGCACACAAGCATGCATGCACGCAAACAAACCAGCATGCATGCATGAACGCAAACATGTGACACACGTTTCGCTTAACTCCCCCCCCCCCTAATGCCACATTATCATTAAATTTAGGCGAAATAGGTCTTTTTCTATGCACGTCATATTAGAATATTGTCTTTTATTTCTTGCCAGATACATTATGCTAAGCAAAATTATTCAAAATGAAATTCGATTGTCGTAGTAGTACGAGTATGCTGTATTAAATTCGGATAAATTAATATTCTGCCACTTAGTTGTTATACCAAATATAGCATTCTGCATTGTTAATATTCGTCTAAGAGAAATTATGCCAAGTGTGTTATGCTATAATACGTTTCGGACAATGAAAATTATGCCACATAGAACTCATGAAAAATATGTTATAAACAAGTTGTTAGATAGGCTATTAGGAATTTATTTAGAAGTGATGAAACTTAATCGAAACTTATACCGAAATCTATACATTAAAAAATGAGGCGTTTTAGAAGACTAGCAAATAGAAAAGTCAGTAGGTACCTATTCTATTTTAAAAATATGGATGCTGCTACACATTGGCAAAATCATCAAAATTATCTTGGTTTTGATCAAAGAGATTATACCTAATAGAGTGAGCCATACCAATTGTAAAGTGTCCACTTTTTTGTCATAAGACAAAAGAGACTAACTACAATCGTAAATTTATGCAGACTATGGAGATCCTTCCTCTGAGGTTTTGATGATTTTGCCAATTTCACATGGTAGTGTCAAACTGTCATCTGTCTAGCCAAAGTAGGCCATTTACAAACTAAGACTTTTTGCAGCTAAAAACGCGCGTTTGTCAATCGCGTGAATCTGAATGCATCTCTACACTAGACGTTTGTATTGATTCTAACGCGTGATTGTAGCAATGCACACGCACGTTTGTACTAATGCAGATTGCTGTATCGCGTTTGCACCGATGCTACATTGCGACTGAATGGATGGATGCAGATGTGCTGCAAAAAGTCGCAGAGTGTAAAAATCCAATTACCCCAGTGTTGCTTACTCTAAAATTGTATTTCCTTATTTGCCATCAGATTCTGGTCGACCTATTAACTACTCCATTAAATATCAACAAATTGCTCCCTAAAATTAGGGAATCGATAAAAACACGGAACACTTTCGATCTGACAGCTAAATTGTCACGATTGTAACGCCATTGTAAAAATTTTTTAAGAGTATCGTTGCAGGTTCTGACCCGAGCCCTTGTCTCGCGTGGTATTCGCGCGTCGCATTTTCGCCTGCCACGAGGCTCCGCACTCCTCAATCTCTTCCTGTTCTTGATCAAAACAATCCCTGAGATTGGGATAGATACTCCCATAAACTACTTGACACTGGCGGAAATTCAGTGCTAACGCACAAGCAAGAGTCCATTAATTATAAATTTTTTTTTTTTTAATGAAATCGCTGAGAATAATAAATATGAATAACGGCATTGTTCCTGTTCCAAACGCGACGTGGTCGCGTTGATTTCGCTCGCTACCAACAGCGACTAAACAAGACTGTAGCCTAACCAGACAAATAGTGCTCGTAATACAAGACGTGTTTTGTTTCGGATTGTAAACAGAGTGTCTGTTCACAACCAGCGATGTCATTGAAATGCGAGTCTATGTTGCACGGAGCGAGATGGAGTTTACGTAAACACTTCGTCAATTGAGGCTTCCACAAAATCTTTAGTAGATGTTTGCTACGTGTTTGTGTTGGCATACAATTCGATCTGTGGAATCCATTTGAAGCTAACAAATGGATTCCACTAAGTATACCAATACTTACTGACCATTTCTTCTGTCAGTAGGAATTATATCGGATGACAATCACTAAGTACACCACTGACAACTAAATACTTACATTATGACGATTTTCGTGTTCTTCTTAACTATGCTCACGGTTTTTCAGCGGTGGGAGCGGCGGTTTTACGGTGTATCAGATCAGACGATTAAGGGAATATAATTCGGAGCGCGCTCCATACAAAAACATCGTGAGGAAACCTGCATTGTATTGTAACCGCTGTCCATTATAAGTGGCGACGGGCTCACCCCCCGTCAAACGTGGATGTTCTGAGGTTTCAGAATATCTCTGACTACCCCCTCGGGGAATATAATCGTGAGCATATGCTATGTGCTCCATACAAACGAAGTCTGGTGATATTTCCAGTACTAACGAATTAAATTTCGTTAAAATGTATATAACAGTTTTAAATTTACAGTGCTTCAAAGATTTACATACAAATCTTAAATTAATCCTAGCAAAACTGTATATTTTAACATAAATCTGACTTCATACAACTATAGGGATTAGTTTCTAGATTGTTTCTGAAAAATTTCATTACTTTAATTGGTTATATTGAAAATATCACCAGGCTTAAATTGAACAGCTTTCGCTGTGGGACCAATGTCGAAATCGCAATAAAACAGTAATTTACTTTACATGCTCAGACGATGCGCACCCACCCCCTCAGTCATTGCGCCTTAAACTTCAATCTGGTTTCATCATCATCATCATCAGCTTATACAGGGTGGAAAGGGAAAATTAAGATGGGGCACAAAGGGCAGCTACCAGAAGCATTACAGCTACAAGAAAACGTTTTTAGGAGGTCAAAGTCAACCGAGGTCGAGGTATCAGAAAATTAAATTCCCTTACATTTAGTAGGGAAATAAAAAAATCGTCTAGTTGTGATTTTGTAAACACTTTCCAAATTTTTAGGGGTGGTTCAGACCATGAAACTGAACAACTTTTAGTATCGGAGCAAAACAGAAATCGCAAAAAAAAAGTATGGGAATATAATTTTGCGTTTTCTGAGAGTTCTGATACCTCGACCTCGGTTGACCCCATAGAGACTTAATATGTTCCTTATCAGTAAGAGGATGGAATGGGATAAAAGAAAGGTTTTTGAAAATTTCATTTTATCTCGATGACTGTAAATTTTTTTCAAAATCCGTGAATGCAAAAGTAAAATACTTCAAATGTTAGGGTTAGTCTCCTAAGAACGTTTTCTTGTAGCTATAATTCTTCTGGTAGAAAGCCCTTTGTGCCCCATGTTAACTTTCCACTCTGTATACGTCCGACTGCAGGGAACAGGCCTACCCTCAGGGTACCCTACACTGTAGAGGCGTTAGTCCACCACGCGTGCCCAATACGGATTGGTAGACTTCACATACACATCGGAATTTCTTCTTCAGCGTATGCAGGTTTCCTCACGATGTTTTCCTCACCGTTTGAGAGCAGTCAGAATTACGTAGGTATTGTAGGTACAGTAGTTCCTACTGTGTGTATTTTTAAAGTTATAGATATGATTCTACGTGAACATACCTGGATTTTCAGAATGGTTGTTAAAGAATTACCTACTGCTTTTAATATTGTGGTGAAGTGAAACATCAAATACTTGTAACAACGGTAATGAAATTTAATGTTTACAACCTTGGTTAACCGCCCCGTTGCTATTTCTAACAATCAGGTTTAATAGAAATCGTTTCGTAAAAACCCAAACAAGAGAATACTGATGATTTTTTCCTATTATACCAAGCCGTGGTGGTCCAGTGGCGAGAACCTTGCCTGCCGTGCAGGAAGCGATGGTTCGATCCCCGTCCAGGCCGACTCGTACCAATGACTTGTTCGGAATTTAAGTACGATTTGTAACACCACTGGCTTTTCGGTGAAGGAAAACATCGTGAGGCAACCTGCATGCTTCAATTTCGAGGCATGTATTGTACCCACTGTCCATTATTAGTGGCGACGGGCTCACTCCCCGTCACACTGGACAGAGTTTCGTTTCGGGATGTACTACTAGTGGATATTCTGAGGTTTCAGAATATCTCTGACTACCCCCTCGGGGAATATAGTCGTGAGCATATGCTATGATTTTTCTATTATTTTTATGTAAAATACTAAACTTGATTTCGTAGGTGGGATTTATCCCCCCTCGAAATCAGAAAATGTGTATGGAACAGTGATTGTAGCGTTTCCTTTTACATTGTTTTTAAATGAATATATGAATGTCGTCGTGAAGTGATAGTAATTAAGAACCAACCAATATCTATACTATCTCGTTACGCTATACAGACGAAGCATGGATAATAAATAGGTACAAATTTCTCTGTAATTTCCAATTACCTGATTCGTAAAATCGTAAAGTTACACCAGCTTTTACAGCAAAATGTTTATAATAAAACACGCGTCTCCGCTTTCGATGCGCATTGTAGAAATAATTTACTTTTAATGGCCACAAAGTCGTCTTCGGTTTTCCTTATTCCGTGTTTGTGTTGTTTACCAGCTTTCGCCTTTTGTATGGAAGAAGGGAGACAAATAATGGGGAAGAGCGTATTGATAATCATCGTGATAGGGAGTTTTGTTACCATTTGCTTGCTCTGTACTATGTAACCGTACTATGTAACATTATGACTAGTAAAGTAGATGGCAGGGATTTTGGGAATATTATCTTTAGCAAGTCTTCTTTTTAGGGTTATGTATCGAAAGTGTGAAAACGGGACCCTATTACTAAGCCTACGTTGTCCTACCTATTTGGGGCTGTAACTTTTGAACCGTAATAGCTAGACAGTTGAAATTTTCACAGAATATGTGTTATTACGGCGGATTTGTTAACAAATAATAAAAATGGCACATAAACATATAAGCATCAAACTTGTTGTGATTATAGAGCAAACTCTACAGTATAAAACAAACAATAAAAACCGGCCAAGTGTGAGCCGGTCTCGCGCTAAAGGTCAAGGAGCAACATTTTTTTTTGTAAGTTAACCTGTTGTGTTGTGTGTCGGTGTGGTACGGACGGAACCCTCGCGGTGCGCGAGTAGCCCGACTCGTACTTGACCGGTTTTATTTTTACCTACTCTAATTAATTTTGACGAAGTTTGGCATACTAGAGATTAATTAGGTACATAGATTAGGTTATTTTAGTGCTGACGAAACGTGCTGTGGATTTTTGACTGATTTTTGAATGCTTCAAGAAGAGGCATGTTGAGGCTGATTTGTCATTTTGTATAGAATTAATATTAGGTACCTATAGACACATTATGTTCTAAATTATAACATAGACCCAAATGGACGTTTATGTTAAGTGATATGCCGATTCGATTAATTGACTAATCGATGAATAGATTATGATAATTACGATGATTACGATTATTATCATAAAATCAAATCATATTATCATAATATCATAAAATCCTGTTTCAAAACTGCTGTACCTACCCGACTCAAATGTGTGGGACGGCTGATTTTTTTTCGCGTTTCCTTAGGTTGGCTCCATAGTGAAAGTCGTTCAGTTTGATGGTCTGAGCTCACCATTTCAGTATTTGCTAGGCTGTCACTTACACCTTGTATTGCTTTCTGGCCAATTCTGATTTGCAAATATAGATTATCAGAAAGATATACGTACTATTCGACATATTATCTTGGACGTAACTAAAGCTGTTCTAAGAATAAGTGAGACGAATGTTTCAAATCTCCGTTTCTGTAATTCAAAATAGCCTTAAAATTTCGTTGCTATTTGAAATGGAGTATAGTGAGAGGAAAATCAGAGAATCCACCAAGAGGGGGTTAACGCTCGCATTCGTCTATATTCGTTCCGAGGACGACATATTTCATGCATGAGTGGACCGGAGGCAGGCACGAACTCAGGAATAGAGTTTAAGGGAATATAATTCGGAGCGTGCTCCATACAAACGAAGTCAGGTGATATTTTCGATACTAACCAATTAAAGTCAAATAATTTTTTCTGAAATATTTTAGAAACTAATCTCTATGCTTGTATGAAGTCAGATTTTTGTTAAAATGTTTAAGAGTGTAACTCTAAAACCTCAAAGTGTGAGTGTGAGTGCCTTAAAGATTTCCATTCAAATCTTAAATTAATCCTAGCATCAAAACTGTATATTTTAACAAAAATCTGACTTCATACAAGTATAGAGATTAGTTTCAAGATTATTTCTGAAAAATTTCATTGACTTTAATTGGTTAGTATTGAAAATATCACCAGACTTCGTTTGTATGCAGCGCGCATTTACGCATTCGGAATAAACTTCTCTTAACCAAGATAGTTGAAGGATTTTGATTACCTACCTATGATAGTCTTTTTGGCTTGAACGTAGGCGCGCTGACTGTTATAAATAATGTATGTAACTGAGAAAAAGATCCAGCGGGATTGACCTACGACGTTTTTCAGCGTCTCTATCTGACATTAAGAGAATTTTATTCCGAAAACGCTAATGCACGTGGAATGCAAAGGAAGTCTGGTTATACTTTCAATACTAACCAGGGGTCCTCATACAAGAAACTAGTTTTTATCAAGGTTTTTTCTTCTCGCTCTATCGTTAAAACGGTAATCATACAAGCGTCAAACTTGGTGTGGTTATAAAGCAACCTCTACAGTATAACAAAAAATAATAAAAACCGGCGAAGTGTGAGTCGGTCTCGCGCTAAAGGTCTCGGAGAAAAAAAAATTATCTAACTTAATATGTTGTGTAGTGTTGTGGTATGGAACCCTCGGTGCGCGAGTAGCCCGACTCGCACTTGACCGGCTTTATTTACAAATACAAAATTGTTTGTGACACACCGGGAAAGATTGTTTTGTTTCGACTACTCAAAGACCGACACCAGCCACCCCCAGCACAGAATAAATACTAAATACCCTCAGGTCTGAGTACATGCCTGTATCGTTGACAAGTGTGTGATATTGGGCAATCGTCCTCAACATCCACCACGGAACCCAATGGGCCGGAACAACGGTTTTATTATGAAATCCACCACAAATAAATCCAATAATATAATGTTGAGTCCTCAATATTCAGTGAATATGGCGCTTTATACCGTAATAAATCCTTTCGGGTACCTATTTACTATAATTTGAATCAGTCTGTGGTCTGCAACGTAAGTTGATAAACACTGTTGAAGCTTATTTTCATACTGAAGAAATATCAGTCTCTTTCGTTAATTAAATATAGGGTCCTTCTTAATATGCTGACACTTTTTAAGGGGATGATCAGACCATCAATCTGAACAACTTTCTCTATGGAACCAACATTGAAATAGAGAAAAAAAAATCAGCCGTCCCATACATTTGGCTCAAGTAGGTTTGCAGTTTAGTATGGAACAGCTGATTTTTTTTTCGCGATTTCGACGTTTTTCCCATAGAGAAAATTGTTCAGTTTGACGGTCTGATCATCCCCTTTAAAAAGGGTCAGCATATTAAGATGGACCCTGCATATTCACAAAACTACCCAAAAAACATAGCTAGATAGCTACTGGAAATTTTACTGTCGCTAAAGTGGCTAAAATTGATAACCAAAATAAAGTTAAAAATAAATATCAAAACTATTATAAAACAGAACATCTCTGACTACCCCCTCGGGGAATATAGTCGTGAGCATATACAATACAACATACAAACTATTATAAAACTGTAAAATAAGTGTGTTCATTGAAGATATTGACAAGAAAAAGATTATGATAATGGTTTTTAGGTAGGTATCCCTGACCGCAAATAAGCAATTTTAGGATTTTTTGTCTGTCTGTTTATTTGTTTGTTTGTTCGAGTAACACGCAAAAATGATGCTCTTTTATAATGAATTTTAGAGAATAAATATACAACGTGTTAATGAATAAGCGCAAAACCTCATACACCCCAACTGATTTACAACAAATTAATTAGATTGATACAATAATTTGATTATTTTAATAGTTAAAATTTAAATTTATTCGCATTTTAAGTTTTCGGTCAAAACTGAATTGTTATCATTTCAGCAATGAATGAAAGCGCTAACGTGATCATGGATACATTTGAAGAATCTTGTTTTGGTAGTGTGCCCTTGCCGTGGGTTGAGATCCAGTTCAGTAAATTTTACAAACAAATATAATCAATATTTTGAAATAAAATCCTATGTTGAAACCATGATAATTGGATTCTGCTCTCGATTCTAAACAAACTACTTTCTAGTTTTGCGTTAATTCATTAACACGTTGTATAATTTTGAGAAAGTAATTGCGACCCATTCTAATTCCATGTTGATGTTTTAGAGTTCTCGTTGTAAAAAACATATTTTTTTAAGGTAAATTAACAAAGCGACTTTTTAAAATTAATGAAAAATAAAATAAATATTTCGATACAAAAGTGCACTCCTTAATAGTCAACTCCTCAACTTTAGATAAATATGCATCCGATTATCCGATCTCTATTTATTACCTATTAAATAAAAAGGGTAAATAAAAAAATGTTACGAAAAAGTGGCTAAAATATTTAGCCACCGAATTAAATTATTCTGTAGTTAAAAATTTACTGTAATTATTGTGTGATGCCTAACGTCACGCAGCAACTGTGGATCTACCGCTATCCTAGATTATAATCATTCTGTAAAAGTTAATAAATTAAAAAAAAATAAAAAATTTCCGCTTTATTTTTCGTACCCGAACATTCGACTATACATACACAAAAACACATGGACTCACGACGATAATCCTATTCGGGGTTGTTAGAAGGTTTGTTACAACTGTTAACAGTTCTTTTTATTAAACGTGTTGTTGTAAGAAATTAAAAAATGCCCTCGGTAGACATGGACGTGCAATATAATGGACGCCGGGTCTAGTACAAAATTCTCTTAAAAGTGTCCAAGACCAACCTACAGAAACCTAACTACGAGTATAGTAATATAAACATTGAAACTGCTGAAATTCTTTTAATTTTGCATGCGTAGTCTTTACCATATCGCATTGCGATACGGCGCGCGTGGGCGTGGCCATCCGGTCAAACGAAGACTGTCGCGTAATTGGTCCTCTTCATACGTTTTGGTGCTCTTTTGGTTCGAACACTTTTGAGCGCGGACCCTACGTCCAGGGCCCGATTTAATAAACGTGACCAGTGACGATTGACAATGACAATTCAGAGTACTAATGACGCTAAACTTGCAGTAGGTAACTTTCTCCTAGCATTCTCAGCAATGTACTCTGAACTGTCATTAACAATTGTCACTTGTCACGTTTATTAAATAGGGCCTAGTAGTTTGCAAGTCAATGTTGGTTGAGGCACTCGGTCATGGAATCAAAATCAATATTATATTCGATCCTCGCTTCCTTCCTCTCTCGAACTCTAGTTTTAATTATACAAGGTGTTACAAAAATACAAATAAACATTTAAGGGGGTGGTTTAGACCATCAAACTGAACAACTTTCACTATGGGACCAACATCGAAATCGCGAAAAAAAAATCGGATGTTCCATACTAAACTACAAATCTACTCGAGCTAAATGTATGGGAAAGGTGATTTTTTTTTCGCGATTTCGATGTTGGTCCCATAGTGAAAGTTGTTCAGTTTGATGGTCTAAACAATCCCGTAAAAAGGATAACATTTTTATTTTTACTTTTGTAACACCCTGTATATCGCAATTAGTCGGGGAAATCTACGGATTTTTGTATGGAGTAGGTTGCATTAATTTGACTTTTGGTGAAAATTTGGAATATAGTAAATACATACCTGAAAAACATAAATTCTCAATAAAGCCCGATTTTATATGTTGTTTTATTGAATAATTAAGACATTTACAAAAAATGGAAAACTGGTGATTTTGTACAGGATGGCTTCGTTCATTATGTTTTACTTAAAACAATAATAATCCACGGTTAATATCGTTAATTTGGGTAGATATTTAATATTTTGTAAGTCTTCAAAAATTATAACCTCAAAAGTAAATTATTTACTGTTTGTTTTTACACATTAAATTTGCCTTTTGCTAATTAACTGTCTCTATTGCTGGTATGCTGGTCGAAATATTTTTTGAAATAAGCTTGCCATTTGTACATTAATATCGATTTTAAGGTATTTCTCAGGTTCCTGAGCCTATATAACCACGAAATCTCGACAAAAGTGTTATAAACTAACAGTAATAGTATTTCAAACATAATTTACTAAAGTGTCTTTAATGCAATCTCAAACCTTATTTTTCCTAGACTAAATGTGCTTAGAAATTGGAGCGGGACGTGATTTCGGCATCGTCTCTTTTCACAACTGCACTTTCATAAAAAACGAGAGAGCAAGACAAGGAATTTGATTCTGCCACAATAGCATAATGGGTATTGTGTTCATCTGCCAGTCAAGTAGGTACCTACTCTATCCATTGTAGTTTTTATAGATATTATGAAATGTTAAAGAGGTGAAAGGTTTCTATGTAAATTGAAATTCAGAGTACTTACCTATATCTATATTTTTATGCTAGGTTATAGTACTGTAGCCCCGGGACTTTTTTATTACCAAAAAGGTTACCGATTGCCGTTTTCATATGGTTGTAAGGTATGAAATTACTAATATAAAAACAAACGTCTTAAAGATCACAACTCATACACGTAATAGTAAGACTGTCTAAAGTTGTCATCCAAAGCTATAATAGCAATCAAAATTGATCAACTACTATTTTACGAATGGGTAAACTAAGGCGAAGAACATGACAGTATTGAAAAAAATGGAAACCTCGTAATTTAAAATGTTTAAGACAATTTTTTTAATTTTGTTTAGGTTACGTCGGTTGTGATCTTTTAGACTTGGGTTTTAATATTAGTAATTTCATACCTTACAATATCAAAACGGCAATCGGTAACCTTTTTGGTAATTAAAAGTCCCGGGGCTATGGTACTATAAGAGAAATATCTTAATATTTCGTATTACACTATAAAATTTATTGCAAGGCATAAAATGAGATGAAATTATAGTATCTCCAACTGTAACTCATTCCAATAGAAATTGTATGATATGTAAACAAATAAGGCTGAAAAGATTTTGATAAGTCGCAGAGTAGTATACAGGGTCCTTCTTAATATGCTGACACTTTTTTAAGGGGATGATCAGACCGTCAAACTGAACAACTTTCTCTATGGCACCAACATCGAAACGGCGAAAAAAAATGGTATCGATTTTTTTTTTCGCGGTTTCGATGTTTGTGGTTCAGACTATCAGACTGAACAACTTTTATTATGGGAGAAAAGCTGAAACCGCAAAAAAAATTTGCTGTTTCATACCTAAAAAACTGCAACGTCTTCATCATCATCATCAGCCTGTTAGACCCCACTGCTGGGTATAGGCCTCTTCATTTTCACGCCAAGTAGAACGGTCCCTAAACGCCTAAGCGAAACAAATGAAAAAGCTTTTTTTTTGCGCATTGTAAACGTTGTTTAGTTTGATGGGTAGAGTCTTTGTTCAAACGAATGGTAATGACTTCAAACTCACCCTGTAATAAAAACAGGATTGACAATATAGGGTCCTTCTTAATATGCTGACACTTTATTAAGCGGATGATCAGACCGTCAAATTGAACAACATTATCTATGGGACAAATATCGAATTCACGAAAAAAAAAACAGCTGTTCCATAAAAACCTACTCGACCTAAATGTATGGGACCACCGATTTTTTTTTCGCTATTTCGATATTGGTCCCATGAAGAAAGTCGTTCAGTTTGATGGTCTGATCATCCTCTTAAAACAGTTTCGACTAATTTTGTTAGACTACTTTATTGCACACCAAAACAGAACATACATTTGAATACAAAGTTGTTGAGTTTGACGGTCTGAGTTCACCGTTTCAGTTTGCGGAGGGCTGTCCCTTCCACTCTGTAGAAGTAATATAAAGAACTTCAGGTCTTATGGTGCATAAAGACGTTCTCAGGGGAGCTTAAAAGTATTCCTTTCAGACGGTGCGACCGTTATTGAAAACAAAATGTTTTTAGAAATTGTGATGTCATTCGCAATATGTGGACTATACACCGTGTTCCTGAGGGTGTGCATTAACTTTGGCCTGTGTTTTAACATACTATTAAACAGGGCATTTTTCATTAAGGGATCAACATTGAAATCACGAACAATAATATTATAGGTTCCCTCTTAATATGCTGACAGTTTTTGAAGAGGGTGACCAGACCATCAAAGAAAGAAATCGCAAAATAAATCTGCTATTCCATAATTTTTTTTGTTTGGAGCAGCAGATTTTTGTTTTGCGATTCTATGTTGGCCCCATGGAGAAAGTTGTTCAGTTTGATGTTTTGAAGAGGGTGATCAGACCATCAAACTGAAAAATTTTATGTATGGGACAAAAACCGAAATCGCAAAAAAAAATCTGCTATTCCATAATTTTTTTTGTTTGTAGCAGCAGATTTTTGTTTTGCGATTCTATGTTGGCCCCATGGAGAAAGTTGTTCAGTTTGATGGTTTGATCATCCTTTTCAAAAACAGTCAGCATATTAAGAAGGACCTTTTTTTTTTCGTGATTTCAATGTGGGTCCCACAGTGGAAAATGACCAATTTAATGGTCTGAACAGGCCAAAGTTAATGCATATCCTGAGGAACAGGGCTATATAACACCACCGCGTCTAGTCACCACCATGATCAAAATGCTTGGGTCTGAGGTCACTAGTTTATAGTTTATTTACTTTACTGTATAGTATCAATTATTTTATTAAATAGACTATGTATTATTGTATACATAACTTTAGCTTAAGAATTTATATTGTAATAGTTATTAAGTCGTGTTATGTTGTAGAGTTTCTGGCCGCATCTTCTCTACAGCGACAACACGTTCCGACGCGGTGGTAGCTTTAAAAAAGATTTGACGTTTGATAAGTGTGCTGCAAGCTCCTATATTGAATAAATTATATTGACGTTGACTTTGACGTTGACTTTGACTTTGACTTTGACTTAGTCTTAGCCTGTCTGTGGTCAGAACTCTTTAGGATACAGTAATTAAAATAGAACATTAGAGCATGTGAAGCGAGCTCGACTTTTCTGTGCTCTACAAATTGGTTATAGACAGAGCTCAATCAATGTAAATTTTTCCTGAATTTGCTTATTTATTTGTTATTTTCATACGCTAAAGTCCGCTGTTTCATACATTTAAGTCGTGTATGCATTTAGTGCAGTTTAATAGTGCCGTTAAAAAGCCGTGGTGGTCCAGTGGCGAGTAACCTTGCCTGCCGTGCAAAAGGCGGTGGTTCGATCCCCGTCCAGACCAATGAGTTTTTCGGAATTTATGTAAGATTTGTAACACCACTGGCTTTTCGATGAAGGAAAACATCGTGAGGAAACCTGCATGTTTCAATTTCGAGGCATGTATTGTACCTAATGTCCATTACAAGTGGCGACGGGCTCACCGTCACTCACCGTCACACTGGGCAGTTTCGGTACTACTAGTGAAACGTGGACGTTCTTAAGTTTCAGAATATCTCTGACTACCCCCTCGGGGCATATAGTCGTGAGCATATGCTATGCTATGCTATGCATTGCAGTTTAGTAAGGAACAGCAGATTTTTTTGCGCTGGTAAGTTTGCTTCCATAGAATAAGTTGTTCAGGTTGATGGGTAGAGTACGTGGTTTAAATATTTGCCTTTAGTTAGGTTACAAACTGTATGACCATTAAATTGTTTTGAATAGAATAGAGTAGAATAGAATAGAATTTATTTGCTTTGAAACAGGTAAATATCACATAAGATGGTATAAACTATGAAATAAGTTTCTTCTGTTCAGCTGTAGCAACAGCGTGCAAATATGTTAACAACTCAAACTAAACCTACTTACAATACTTAACACTTTATATTTTACATGATTTTTATTTACTTATACCTACTTTAAATTTAAAAACTCTTGAACACTTGATACAATTTTTTAAACATTAATTTGGTGATTAGTTGTTGTGGTATAGGCTCTCGGGAATTTTATTGTAAATTTTAATACACATGTAGTAACAATTCTTCTGAATTGACGATAATCTAGAGTCCAACCTGTTATCCAAGGTTCAGTTACCAAATTCATTATTCAAATAAGACTAAGCAAGTTCTAAGAAGTCATTGAATAAAAAGGCCAAGTCCAAATGTTTGTGACAACTGCTCTAAGCTACGGCGGGGAAACAACCCTTGGCTCGGATTATTTAAAACAAAACAGAGAGTTAGTATGCAAATTCCTCGCAATTCTTAAGAGAATTGTGAAGATAGTAGGTTCCATATACAAAAGGAAAAAACGTTTTTACATCTTTAGAGTTACTTGGGAACCTATTTCAATTATTTTTAATGTTATTGGCCATCATCATTATTAGCCAATATATCTGCCAATTCAGACGTATCAGACCGATTGCGCTTATTTAAAACATCTAAGTTCTATTCCTATCCAATTTCAGTTCTAATGACATTGCAATCCAATTATTATTCAACTGTGCTGGATTCTGCATCGCGCTAAACTCTGTGTTAAGTGACAGCCCAGGGCTCCAATCGCGGTAAATATTCGGTGAATGAACCGTGACTGGACTACGTACGTACCATAACTTTGGACACATTTGGTATTGCGCTAATCGCGGTACAGCTCATGACAGCTGTTAGAGCTGTTTTGACAGATCGCTCAAACGTTAAAGACTGTCAGTTACATAGAGTTTAGCGCGATGCGGAATTCAGCACAATTGAATATTAATTGGATTGAAATGTTATTAAAACTGAAATTGGATAAGAATAGAACTTCAATGTTTCAAATTAGCGCAAACGGTCTCCAGGCTTACCCTCAAGAGGGTGTATGGGCGTTAGTCCATCACGCGTGCCCAATGCGGCTTGTTAGACTAGACATACGCATCAGAATTTCTTCATTAGCTTTGTATGTATATGCAGATTTCCTCACGATGTTTTTCTTAACCGTTTGAGAGCAGCCGGTATTACGTACTAAAGTAATTTTTAGGGTTCCGTACCCAAAGGGTGAATACGGGACCCTATTACTAAGCCTACGTTGTCCGTCCGTCCGTCCGTCTGTCCGTCCTACCTATTTAGGGCTGTAACTTTTCGGTAATACATACAAGCGTCAAACTAGGTGTGATTATAGAGCAAACTCTACAGTATAACAACAAATATTAAAATCCGGCCAAGTGTGAGTCGGTCTCGTGCTAAAGGTCCTGGAGATTTTTTTTAAATGTTAATATGTTGCGTTCTGGTGTGGTACGGTGCCCTCGATTCACGAGTAGCCCGACTCGCACTGGATTGGTTTTTTGTAGAGATTGCTAGCTGTACAATCCTCTTAAAGCCAAGACTGGTAAAGTCTGGCTATTAGGGGAAAGCAAAAAATAAGGTAAAGCGTGCTTAGTACTAAGTGCCAGGATATCTTGAGAAGCATTACCTGTATTACTTAATGCGAAGCATCAAGTAGAAGGGGTTGTAGACGTGCATTTTACCCATCCAGGTATTACTGGGGTACTTTTATAAAATTGTTAAAAGTTTTTCTAATAAAGATACTACACTTCACTTTACGGTCATTTGCACGTACGTTCATTAAAGTTAATCCTCCATTAAATCTCTTGCTAGCTTTTACCACGTCAACAAGACAAAAAGTGACACCAAGAGATTTAATGGAGGATTAACTTACTTGCAACTGGCATGGTTATTACTATAATATTAAGATAAGATAAGTGTATAACAGGGTGGCCAAACTTTTCAAGTACGCATGCATAGCATACATATCATTTATGCTCACGACTATATTCCCCGAGGGGGTAGTCAGAGATATTCTGAAACCTCAGAACATCCACGTTGCACCAGTAGTACCGAAACTCTGTCCAGTGTGACGGGGGTAAGCCCGTCGCCACTTATAATGGACAGTGGGTATAAAACATGCCTCGAAATTGAAGCATGCCGGTTTCCTCACGATGTTTTCCTTCAATGAAAAGCCAAGTACGCGGTCTACATTAAAACTCAGATAAAACTGGCGGTCTACATTCAAGATCTGTACTTCTGACATAGTATTCTAAGTCAATGTTCTGACATTATAAATCGACATAAAATAGTGTTGGATGTTTTAGCATTTTTAAGTGCTCGTCTGTTACCCGAAACCGAAGTTTCATTATATTATAGAAATCTATGATTCAGACTACTTTTCGTAGGTAATACGGATACTTGCCATGTTTCCAAACATCGGCTCTTTTAAAAAGTATGTAGTAAGTATCAAAGTTTGAATATTTCCTCCTCGACCACAACAGGTTTAAAATCAAATTTTATAAAATTAATAGCCCGATTTTAATAGGTAAACTAAACTGTAAATATTAATGTTTTCGTTAAAAGGGAAATCCATTCGTCGTCTTCTACTGTTTTAATATTTGATAACAGTATTTCAAATTCTACATGTGAGCCCAAATTTTCAGCTATTGAACTCTTCGCGGGCTACCATAAAAGTTGACGCGGTCGTCCGGTCGACCGCGTTCGGCGTCTTGGCCACCCCTGCTGTACATACAACGTGTTAATGAATAAGCGCAAAACCTCATACACCCCAACTGATTTATAACAAAATAATTAAATTGAAACAATAATTTCATAATTTTCATGATTAAAATTTTAAGTTATTCGCATTTTAAGTTTTGAGGCAAAAATTATTTGCTATCATTTCAGCAATGAATGAAAGCGCTAACGTACTCATGGATACATTTTAAGAATCTTGTTTTGGTAGTAAGTAGGGTGAGAGTGCCCGAGCGGTGGGTTGAGATCGAGTTCAGTAAATTTTAAAATACAAATTATTTAAAATTTTAAAGAAAAAAACCTATATTTTAACCATGATAATTCGATTCTGCTCTCGATTCTAAACAAACTACTTTCTAGTTTTGCGTTAATTCATTAACACGTTGTAGTTATATTCCATAACATTGTTCTCTTACATTATTGTAGCATAAGTTGTTTAGCAAAAATAAATCCTAAACTAAATCGTCCAATCACAGCTGCTCACTGTCATCCCTTTTAAATCCAAGGATTTATTTACGTGCCCGAACAAATCGTAAAAGTGGTTCTGAGAAAGACAAAAAATGTTAAGAATGTAACGGATAAATAAATAAGTTTAGCAAGCTGTCAGTCTGTGTGTTGTTCAAACGGGTAGCTGCGTGGTTCTAAATACTAAACGTTTGCTGACTGTTAGAATTGAATGAAATTCGGCGAAGTGCGAGTCGGGTTAGCACTATGAAGGGTTCTTTCTCGACAATACCAAAACCTGAAAAATAATAGTCAACATTATGCAGGGTGTAAGGAAAATCATTAACCTTTAAACCACATAATACTCTACCCATCAAACTGAACAACTTTTACTATGGGAGCAAACCTGTCAAATCAAAAAATATCCCATACGTTTGAACCGAGTAAGTATTGCAGTTTAGTGTGGGACAGCTGTTTTTTTTTTGTTCTGATCGGTTTGCTCCCATAGTAATAGTTGTTCAGTTTGATGAGATGAGTCCTTACACCCTGTATAAGTAGGCTACGTATTGAAATATAAATGTATATTTGGCTTTTATAGAAATTGACAGCGTTAAAAGATTATGAACTTTCTTAGTTAAAAGAAATAAAAAAGATGCGCCGATGAAAAACGCGTTCTTCCAATACCTACCGTTCAAGTATTATAGATACTGAACCCTAATAAAAAGGGAGCGTGTAAACAAAGGGAAATTACCGAGAAAGGGAAGTGGGTAATATAAAACAGTTGCGTTTGGGCTGGGTTCGAGTCGGGGTGACGGCACTGTGGTCACTCTGTCTAGCTTCGAGCTATGTTACAATTTCAAGAACAATAAAATTAACTTGACAAGGATTAGCTTATACAGGGTACTTTGATAAGTTATATGTTAAGATAGACAGTCGAAACAACAAACGAGTCGAAAAAATTGCAGCCAGCAGGTATTGATATTTTATACTGAACTAGATTCACAATCAACGTTCGAAAAATGGCAGAATCTAAAGAGCTCATAAGAGCTCTTTTTTGTACTGGCTGACAGTAAAAATGCCAAATACGGCTACTCAACCACTCTAATTTAACACCATGGATATTAAACCAATGGATGCTAATCCTCCTTACAAGCATCGAAACACGAAAATTTACCATGGCGGTCGGTAATGTTCGTCCTTCTGTTGGCAAAACCAACAAAAAATTTAGTAATTAAAAAAGTTGTATTTCCGTTTCCGCCTTCCATATTGGTACGGTGCTTGTGCGTGTAACTAACTCTGGTGTAAAAATCACTAAAAAAAACCTCCAGTGCTGCAAACAAGACTTTCCTTTACATCGAACCACTCCTGCTACCAGAAAAACTACAGTCCACTAAAACCTCTTCAGCGGAGCCGAATAAAACACCGGTAGGCCAAGTTCCCTACACTTCTTTCCAATGTTTTACTTTGTTTCTTTCTATCAAATGACGCAATTTCCTTCCTATTAGGTTTTACGCATGATAGAAAGGGACAAACTTAAAACGTTGGAAACAACGACGTAAATGTATGAAAGAAGGACGAACCTTACCGACCTCCAAGGAGTATTTTCATGTTTCACCGCTTGTAAGGCAGTCTGTACTCCAGGTATAGACAATATCTATCCCACCTTCCTGTTTAACACCAAGTTGCTGAAAATACTAAAATTTTTACGCTCTTGTCTGTGGTACAGAGTTAATTTTCTAGTCATCTTTTATTCCCTTTTACGTGACTAAAGTTTAAAACAAAAACCGACCGTAAAAAAACTGGATATTTTACGGCCAGTAAAGAACTTTTTCAAATAACCCCGAACTATATCTCCCATATAAAAGACAGGTTTGATGAATGTTGTTCACAAACTTTTTATACAGGGTGTTAGGTAGAACGAGGTAGATACTTTCTGAGCTGATTGAAGGCACCTTTATGATAATTTTAACCACATTTTAGCTTAATGATAAGTGTCATCGATTTAAACTTGTAACAAATCTCCTTCTTATCGTGTGGGGGCAAGCCTTGGTGTTAAAGTTTTTCAGACCGCCTTACAGCCTCTGACGTGGTTTTTATGTAACGACTACTACCACCAGAGATAGTAGCCGGGACCAACGGCTTAACGTGCCCGGAATCATCTTTCTTTTCAGAAAATTAGGTGATTCAGCCTGCAATGTCCTAGCCAACTGGGGAAAAACCGCACAAAGTGACATATCACAAGGTTTTCCCATGGGAATCGAACCCACGACCTCCGTATCAAGAGCACAATGTTCTTAACCATTAGACCACGGAGGCAGTTGCCACAAATTATTGTTATTCTGATAATGTTTTTACTCAGGCTATCATGAAATATTTTTCTTACGCGTGCTAACACAGTAAGTTCGAACGATTTTAAAAACTAACCTTTTAATTAATAAAGCAAGCAAGAACCATTTTATTGACGAAGCAAGTTTCAGATACAGACATGTTGACGAAGCGTGTTGTAGATTTGAAGCTTGTACCTACATACATACATACATATGCTCACGACTATATTCCCCATGTGGGTAGTCAGAGATATTCTGAAACCTCAGAACATCCACGTTTCACCAGTAGTTCCAAAACTCTGTCCAGTGTGACGGGGGATTAGCCCGTCGCCACATCATGAACAGTGGGTACAATACATGCCTCGAAATTGAAGCATGCAGGTTTCCTCACGATGTTTTCCTTCACTGAAAAGCCAGTGGTGTTACAAATCGTATATAAATTCTGAAAAACAAATTGGTACGAGTCGGTCTGGACGGGGATCGAGGTTACTCGTCACTGGACCACCACGGCTTGTACCTACTTTCTTATAAATAAACATACAATCATTAATAAAAAATTATTACCTCAGAAAATATCTACATTGTTCTACCTGCACCCTGTATAACGTAACTAAATAACAGAGTGTGTCCCGCGGGGTCCAGCTAAATCTACTTTCTGACTAAAAGCTGAGTGCAGCTGATGAATTACTGCTTTTATCTTTAAACTAACAAGGTCCTTTCTAAATAATAAATGTCCTCACTTACATTTTCACTGAAATAGCTAGATATTACAATATAATAATCTTTGTTAGCACATCAAAAACATAAAAGACGATACGAAGATATTATAAGATTTTCTGAACCACTTTCACTATGGAGCCTACCTCAGGAAACGCGAAAAAAATCTGCTGTCCCATACAAAACTACAACAGTATTCTTGTTATTTTGTATAGAATTAATATTAGGTACCTATAGACACATTATGTTCTAAATTATATCATAGACCCAAATGGACGTTTATGTTAAGTGATATGCCGATTCGATTAATTGACTAATCAATGAATAGATTATGATAATTACGATGATTACGATTATTATCATAAAATCAAATCATATTATCATAATATCATAAAATCCTGTTTCAAAACTGCTGTACCTACCCGACTCAAATGTATGGGACAGCTGATTTTTTTTCGCGTTTCCTGAGGTAGGCGCCATAGTATAAGTTGTTTAGTTTGATGGTCTGAGTTCACAGTTTCAGTATTTGCTAGGCTGTTACTTACACACTGTATACTTTACTTGTATTGTTTGGATGAAATAAATGAGTTATCTATCTATCATAAGATAAATAAATTAGTATTCCCACATTTTCGACTCAGTAAAGTCAACACATCTTTCAGTAGGGCACTGTATACGCTTTTATAATAAGATACCAGAGGATATTCTAAATTTGCCAGACAAAAAGTTTAAGTCCCATGTTGATTATATTTTCAATAATAACCATGTCAATGACATTTTTAAACAATCAAAAAACCAACATCTGTGCTTACAAATTTGTAAGATTTTCAATGCTAGGATTCATTTAAGATTTTTATAAAAACTTTTAGCCTCGATAACTTTGAAACTATAATTTTTAACGGAAATCTGACAAGTGTAAAGCACAGATATTGGTTTCTAGATCGTGTCAAAAAAAATTTTTGATTTTAATTGACAAAATAAACTTCGTTTGTATGGAGCGCGCCAATGGTAATACCCTCTTAAAACTACTAGATATTTTTCTCGGTGTACGATTTTCTCTCGAATGCTATTAGATAGATATAACACGTCTTTCATGGGTCACTGTATACGTTGTTATAATAAAATCCCCGAGACCATTTTGAACCTTTCCGAAAACATGTTTAAAACTCAAATCAAAAAAGTCCTCTGTAAAAAAGCATATTATAAACTGGATGATTACTTAAATGATCAAAATGCTTGGGTCTGAGGTCACTAGCTTATAGTCTATTTACTTTACTGTATAGTATCAATTATTTTTTTAAATAGACTATGTATTATTGTATACATAACTTTAGCTTAAGAATTCATATTGTAATAGTTATTAAGTCGTGTTATGTTGTAGAGTTTCGTGTTGTGTTGGCCGCATCTTCTCTACAGCGACAACACGTTCCGACGCGGTGGTAGCTTTAAAAAAGATTTGACGTTTGATAAGTGTGCTGCAAGCTCCTATATTGAATAAATTATATTGACTTTGACTTTGACGTAGGTATTCTGAACGAAACAAAGTAATGTATCGCCCAGCTATAGTATCACATAAACAGTGATACGAAACAAATAGGTGCCGCGGCCGAGCTCAAGCACCGGCACGTGATCAAGTGCGGTAGATCCACGCTAGTGCACGAGCCGCCACAGTTAGGCTGATCCACTCTATGCTAGCGATCTGCTCTTAACTTTTTTTATTTTGTCTTTTTGTTATACTTTAGTTTGTTCTATACAACGTGTTAAAGCGCAAAACCTCATACACTCCAACTTATTTATAACAAAATAATTAGATTGAATTAATAATTTCATTATTTTGATAATTAAAATTTAAAGTTATTCGCATTTTAAGTTTTGAGACAAAAATGATTTGTTATCATTTCTGCAATTAATGAAAGCGCTAGCGTGCTCATGGATGCATTTTAAGAATCTTGTTTTGGTAGTAAGTAGGGTGAGAGTGCCCGAGCGGTGGGTTGAGATCGAGCACAGTAAATTTTAAATTTTACAAAAAAATTATTTATTATTTTGACAAAAATTACCTATGTTGAAAACATGATAGTTCGATTCTGCTCTCGATTCTAAAAAACTACTTTCATTACCACGTTGTATAGTGCGTCCAAGATAGCATCACGATCCAATCTCTACTCTATTGAAATGCTACCAAAATAGTAAAGCTATTTTTAAACTCTGTTCACAAAAAACAAAACAGGCAACATTTCAAGGCTACGTATGTGTAAAATAAAATATGAAAGTGCTACGAATGTGCTACGCCGTCGTCGTGGCTACGAGCGTAGCAGGTGTTCTGTCATGTACTTTGTGTCTTATTTTTTAACAAATGAATTAGATGCCAATGAAATATCAACCTTAACAATTGACTTACAAAAGAACATCTTACCTCTGTAATCTCTTCACAGAACGGTCTCCGGTCGGAGATGGGTCATTTAAGTCATTAGGACTATTATCGCTTGGCACGCTCTGTGCAACTGCAGAACTATTATGTCTGACTGTAATCTACCAATACGGATACGAATAATCGATCTGAATATCTGTTACGTTTTCACGGCTAAATTGCTGAAGCGTTCTTGATGTTTGGTATAGAAATGGAGGCACAATGGACATTACGCATAAGAAAGCAAAAATTCCAAGCAGACGAAGTCGCAGCTAAAAGCTAGTAGTAAATAAAGGAGCGCTCAGACCTGTACGTCCAAAGCGCCTGAGAAGCGGGAGCATGCTATGTTATCTTAGTACAAACTAAGTGGAACGCTGATAGACAGCTTCCGACATCTATCGGTGACTTTTCGAAGCACTATGTGTTGAAATTTGGGTTCGTATCTAAACTGCAGCGATAGCGTGCTACACCGCACCGCGGCGCTGTAGTAGTGAGATTTCGCCCATATCAATAACTTTCTTGATGGTCTAGTGGTCTAGAAAACCGGCTCACAATTCGGCTGCTTATGCTTCGAGCCTCGTGTCGGCCGGCCGTCTTTTTCAATTTATTTTCCAATGTGGCTCCCCCTTCTACTAATAAGCGGCAACGACAATAATTAAGACGTCCTAAAATCCCAGGTGACTGACCTATCTACCTAATATCCAATATACATATTAATTTATGAGCGGGAGCGTCTACCACGCGGCGGTCGCTGCCCATGTAATCTTATCGCGTCCCGCCACGCCGTTCAATCCTGCGCGACCACGACGCGGGACGGCAGCGTCAGCGGAGTGAACGCGCGCGTCTAGTGGTCAGACGTGTATAATGTTACGCTCTCGTAACAAAATAAAATACAAAAACTAAACAACAAAAACATAAGAACTGGTTAGGTTCTAGAAACTACCAAAAAGTAATAAAAACTACCAAAGAGTACCAAAGTATTCTAGATGTTAAATTTCGTAAGAAATTTCGTACGATGTTAAAACGAAAATGACATACCAACAACAATAGTTAAAGAAGTGTTGCTTAAATTACTATTTATCAACAAATGAAGTTCGCGTCCCGCGTCGCAGTCGCGCAGGTTTAGAGGCCCAGTCTCGCATCGTAGACGCTCCCGCTTCGCATCCCGCGTCCCACGTCGTAATCGGCCAGGTTAGAGCGCTCCTTAAATGTTTGTTACTCTCACTTATGAGTCCGTCCAGTTAAAGTTGTCTGAGGTCGAGAGTGTAGTAGGAACAGAAAGGTTTAACTTTTCACTGTCACCTCTCACGCCATCGTGTAATTGGTTTTTGAAAGGTTCAGTATTATACTTGGATACCTCTTGTGTAATTTTTACACTGCATGTATCTATGTCTACAGGGTGTAACAAAATACCCTAGTAATATTTTAAGGGTTGAGACACATTTACCGACGGCGACCGACGCCATACAAAAATGACAATGAGTCGACGGCGGACGGCTTCCCATACTAAATGACATTTTTGTATGGGCCCGCCGTCAGTCGCCGTCGGTAAATGTGTCTTAACCCTGAAGGGATAGTTTAGACCATTAAAATGGAGCCTGGGTTAGGCACATACATACTACAAGGGAGCTATAGGTAGGTATACGCTATTATAATAAGATACCAGAGGATATTCTAAACTTGCTAGACAAAAAGTTTAAGTCCCATGTTAAACAAGTCCTCTGTAAAAAAAAAAGCTACTATAAACTCGATGATTATATGAATGACCAAAATGTCTGGTCTTGACAATGTTTCACTATGTAATTCAATATTGTATTTTTTGTAAGTGTACTTTGTAAATTATGTATTTTATAAAAGATGTGTGTTGTAGAGTTTCTGGCCGCATCTTCTTTACAACGGAACACCTTCCGACGAGGTGGTAGACTCCAAATTGACGTCAGAAAGCTATCCATGTGATATTATTTTGAATAAAACATTTTGAGTTCGAGTTTCTGTGTATTCTGGTATCACAAAACCTTCGTTACCGTTTGCAATAAAGTATTAATTAATTGATTGATTCATCCGTCCATAATGTTTATGTATAAACATTGTTTTATATGCACAACAACCCAATTACTTTACCACGTTCGATAGAAAAAATACAAAAGTATGAACAGATTAACACATAGTAACATTGTTTAAGTGAATCACAAGTAACTCTCGGATAAGTAAAGCCTCTAACAAAGGCAACGTGCAATTAGGGAGGGCTCGCTTAATCATCCAACTTTATATTAATAACTTTAACTCGATAACCTGAATTCAACTTCGCTAGGCAGTGATGACTGATATAATAAATAATAATAATAAATTTATTGTTTCACAAAAATAGGTAAATAAATTATAAAAACTTAGTCATAATAAAGTACACATTAGGTTTACAATATAGATGTCCGCTGATACCTTTGACTATTTATATGTGGACTGGTTACGCGTGTAATTCTACTAACAAACATTTCTGCCACTTTTTGCGGGGGGCGAGGGGGAACATGAAATCCGCAACTTTGGATTTTATTCCCCATAACTTTAGATTCTAATTTTGAATGTTAAAAATCATGAAAAGTAGTCTCGTGTGAACCCCAATCGTTCTAAGTTCGAAGTTATTATTTCGCAATTATAGGCTGTCTCGTTTAGTGATAAGATGTAAAATTGAATGTAAGCACAAGATCAATTGTGCTTATACCGCGGCAGAGGGGAAATGCTACCGCAAGGCTAGTCCTTATAATAATTAGTCAAAGGCTGATACTCAAAAAAGAAACCTGACCTTTGAGTACCAGCAGCCTTCCAGTGGCACAGAAAGATTACATGAGTACTTTTGAATATAGGTACGTATACTGATGACACACGGAACTGAAATGTGGAGTGCGATTTTTGAAAGTCACACGATCAAAATCATGATCGTATGGGGTGTATATTCAGACCTACGGAACCCTACCACACGCGTGGCCCGACACACACTTGGCCGTTTTTTTTATTAGGACATTATTTTATAATAAATTATGTGATCAACTAGGTACTTTCTTGACCTAATAGTGTTACGTGTACACTGCTCGTATCAGCGAATTCACAGAACCATTTCTGCAAATAAATCAAAAAGTTATCAAGTACCTAGGTACAGTCGCCATCAGATATATCGTAGCATACAAGGTGTAACATATTTCAGAGCAGTGCTAATTTTCATTAAATTCTTTACAGTAAATGTTACCAATTATATCTAAACGTGTATTTGGTCATAAATATCTGAACAGCTAATTTTCCATAATTTCTTTACTATGTTTTATAAAATTCAAATGTATAACAACGCATGAAGGTATTTTTTTCCTAAACTGCTCAAATGTTTACGATCACCCTGACTGCGTAGATAAATTTGATGTTTTAGGCTTTCCGATATTTTTCATTGGTTATGTGTAAAGAAATTATTGAAAATTAGCACTGCTCAGATACATTTGTTGTAGTAGTCACTTATGTATGTATATAGGTAGTTAAAAGATATGTATGTATGTATTTATTATAGATTATTTTATTTGTAAGTATTTTGAGCTACACAGCCCACCTATTTTTTCGTTTGTTAATTCCTCTACTCTAAGATTGTCTGGAAGAAATAGCTTTTTAGCGATAAGACCACCTTATTTGTACCTACTTTTAATTCTTTTGTATGTTCTGTTTTGGTGTGCAATAAAGTATAATTGAATTGAATTGAATTTGTTTGTTATAATATATCTGATGGCGACTGTACGTCTACAGATACTTGAGTGTGGAGCGTAGGAAGCAAAGGAAAGGGTCTCACGATATATGAGAGCTTATTACTTTAGTGATCGCTTCGTTACTTATTCACTGAGGTAGATCTTAAAAGCTAAAGTAATTTTATAAAGTAAAGTATTTCACATTTTATGCAAGATTAATTTTTGAATTTCAAATACCGTTTACAAATTTATAAAAGGTTTTTTTGCTTTATACAGGTTGATATCATTAGCGTCCTTTTAAACTAAGAGTGTACCCATCAAACTGAACATCTTTTACTATCGGAGCAAACCGATCGGAGCAAAAATAAAATCAGGTGTTCTATACTAAACTTCAATGCCTACTAAAGCGAGTGTCAAAATCAGCAGATTTTTTGATCATGATATCAATTTCTTCCTAGATATTACTAGCTTTTTTAGCGACTTCGTTCGCGTATCAAAATAAAATAAAGCCTATGTTACTTCAGGAATAGAGTAGCTTTCTTTTCCTGAAATAATTTTTACAATCTCTTGAGTACCTAGTTTCAGGAGTGTAATTTTCTAAGCGTCACATCGCTGTCAAAAACATCGATGAGCTCACAAAATATGTAACATCATACCTATTTCCAGCTTCCTGGTAACATCCTTCTTGCATCCTTCAGATCTTCGAAGTTTTGATATAAGTTACATGACAATAACCGTAGCGAATACCAAAGACTACAGTTTGCGAATACCGAATTGATAGATCGCCGATGTTTTAACGACGAATTTAAGGCGCGGTTTATACAGAAGAGAAGTGTGGCGAAGATAGTCAAAGTAACACAATTATAAACCTTATAGTACCATAGCATAGCGTCGTTAGGAGAATTATGCCCGCGCCTCCAGGCGATGTCACCTGGGGGCGCGGGTGCGATTCTCCTTTACGACTAATACGACGCCATGCTACGTACTATAAGGTTTATATTGTGTTACTTAGATTAACCGCCACCGCCACACGTCTCTTTTGTATAAACCGTGGCAAAGGGTTTTTATCCATGATTTGTGTCATCATCATCATCATCTTGACAGCTTGTGTTGTCATTGCATCAACTTTTCACTACCAATAAATACGCAGTAAAAACGAACATGTTAGTTTAGGTACCTACTATGATTATTTTTGGTCAATACGTAACGTCTTAAAAAATCGTTGGTATCGTCCATACACGAACATTGACTGCTGCAAAAGTATATAAATTCCATTAGCAAAATGTCTTTTACATACAATTGTAATGGTTTTAACCATCTATTTAAGAATTAACAAATATCTCACTAAAATTAGGGAACCGATAAAAACACGGAACACTTTCGTTCTGAACGCAGCTTTTTTTTTTTATAATAATGACGAATAATACAGCGTTGCTTAGGGAGCAGTTACTGCGGACCACGAAGGGTCTACCGAGCCAAATGCATGAACTTAAGCAATCGACCTAGAGGCAGTACGGACCTCGGCAAAGGACGTTGCTGGGGCTACGCGCGGCTACGCTATTAGGTAGCTGGGATCGGTGAGACCTGAACGCATCGTTTAAGATTTTAACGCCATCCTTCCAGTGTCTTTAAACATATTTTTTTAATGATAGCGCCTTATTATTGTACCTATTTAGGTATTCTGGCAGTCTTTCACCACCCGGCAGATGGTTGACATTCCTTTTATAAGTTCTAAAAGTTTTATTCAAAAGATAACTTTGTTTGAATCTCAATTATTTAATGAATGTTCGGCATTCGAGGTGAGACGGCCTTCGACCGCAAATTGTTTTAATTATCATTTACAAAGTTAGCAGTAAAGTTGGCTTATTTATTACATTTGAGACTGGGTTTGAATGAATGAAGAAGATCAGAGTGTTGTTTTATAATTATAAATCATTCTAAGGCAAAAAATTTACTTTTAATAATAATAATAGTTGTGAATAGAACATTACTGAAAGATTTTATTTTTTACGAAATATTTCAATTATTAAGTTACGTGGATCGGAGCGTAATTTCAAACACCAATCAGTGTAAAGTGACGAAGCGATTAGCAACATACGTGCGTTAGAAGAGTACGGCAACATATTATAGTGGAAGATTTGTGATGCATGCATGCTATGATTTGTGATGAGCTTCACACGTCATGAAAAGCGTCTGTTTTTACGCGGAATTTAAAGTCAACTTTTGATTTGCAATAAACACTCGTAAATGATTTGTGCATATTCTATGTAAGCCTTAAATCTTTATGATACACTAAAACTGTAAAATTGTGCAAGTTCCCCATTTTACCTATACATACAAACTCTTATGGTTGTGGTAACAAACAAAAACGCTACAAAAGCTCACGCCGAGATACGAGGTTTGTTCTCTAAGTAGATAGCCAGGTAAGCAGCCGAGAGCTCGAGGTAAAACTAACAGAACGTTTGAGTGAAGTGAAGTTGTTGTTAACAGAAACACTATTACGTATTATGGAATGTCTTGGAATCAGGGCCGTAGCTAGGGGGGCATCGTGGGGTAATGCACTACCTTAAAATACCAATGGCCTACCTTACCTTTATTAGACTTTACAATATGGGAAAGTGGGGCAAATTGTGAGTCTGTCTCGCATTAAAGGTCCGTGAGAAAAAAAAATGGTAATTTATATTGTGTTGTGTGGTGGTGTAGTACGGAACCCTCGGTGTGCGAGTAGCCCGACTCGCACTTGACCGGTTTTATTCCTTATAGCCAAGTATCCCCCATATCCACTTTAACTTTGTGATCCGCTTACCAAAGTCTTTGACCATAGTTAACCTATAGGTATAAGGTGTAAAATTAAATGCGTTACATATTGAACCTGAACTGAAACTGAACAACTTTCACTATGGAGCTGACATCGAAAACCCCAAAAAATCTACCGTTCCATAGAAAATTTCAAAATGTATGAAACACCTGTTTTGTATTTCGCGATCTCATTGGTGGAGTAAAAGTTGTTCAGTTTAATGGTCTGAAGCTTCCTGCTCGATATGACTGTAACGCATTTAATTTGACACCCTGTATTTATTGTCCTCAAATTTAAATCCGTTCATGTATTGAATTCAATAAGTTCTGTGACGACTTCAACTACGACTTATTTTGTAGCAGTGCCTCTAGCTTACGCAGTGCCATTATAATAAAATTTATAGATCAACTCAGCGATTGATCAAACAATAAAACCACTGTATTATATTATTAACATTAAGTGTTTATTAGCGTTTAAGCGTTTTCTTATTTTGTTAAGTCGAAACCTAAATGTGGATGCTTCTAATTGGCCTTTAGCTGACTAAATTTATAAAACTATTTGTTTAATAGCTGTAAGCTTCCCAAATAAAATAAAATAATCTCTCTATAACGTCACACCTCTTTCCCAGTGGGGTAGGCAGAGACCAGAGCGCGCCATATACTACGATCCTTACATACCTCTTTTGCCTCATTCACATCCACACATCTCTCCATACATGTCCGTCGGTTTCGAGTACTCCGCACCTCCCCTTTTTTAGGACGCAACCGATTTGATCAGAATACGTCCTACGAGGGCGCCCTCTGCCGACACTTCCACTCACTTTAGCTCCATATATCTCTTTCGTACATCTGCTATAACTCATCCTCTCCACATGCCCAAACCAACGAAGCAGTACTCTAAAATAAAATAAAAACAAAATAAATAAAATATATGACAGTGTTAACTATAGCTATATAAATTCGGTGGGCTAATGGAGATAAGAACATCACAGCAATAATTAAACGCAGCCGGCGTCCAAACTTAGTCAATTAAACTGCCATCACTATCCTATTACAGTAACTGCGTGTAAACAAACAAGGAAGATGGATAGTTGGAAGTTATTTTACATACATACATACATAAACTCGCACCTTTTTCCCAGAGGGGTAGGCAGAAACTATAGATCTCCACTTTGGGCGGTTTTCATACATTCCCTTCGATTTCGGCTACTTTTAACCTGGCATTTTTTTATGACGTCCCTGATCTGGTCTAGGTATCCTCTCCTAGGTCTGCCTCTTCCAATGTTTCCTTCCACACACGCCATATATATCTGTTTCGTAAGTCGACTTTCATTCATCCTTTCAATATGTCCAAACCATCGAAGCATTCCCTTCTCTACTTTAACCACTACATCTTCATTCAAATTCAGTTATTTTACAGTAACTATATTTAAATATACCGATATACTTTAATTCTGATTCAAAATTCAAAATTGTTTGTTCAAAATAATATCACATAGATAACTTTCTGACGTCATGTTTTTGAATCTACCACCGCGTCGGAAGGTGTTCCGTTATAGAGAAGATGCGGCCAGAAACTCTACAACACACTTCTTATAAACAAAACAAAATATACAAAGTACAATTACAAAAATCAATATTAAATTAAATATTGTAACGTTGTCAAGACCAGACATTTTGGTCCAGACATTTTGGTCCGGACACTTTGGATTTTGAGGAATCCCAACCCAAAGGACGCAAACGGTATACTATTCATAAACTTACGCCGCCCATCCGTCAGTCTGTCTGTCTGTCTGTTCTTCCTATAAAGTAAAGGGCTAATCTTTTGAACTATGTATAAGAGCTAGACGGCTGTTTTCACAGAATGTGTTATTTTGGCAGATTTGCCCAAAATGATTAAAAAAAGTAAGAAATTAAGGAGGGATACAGAAACGTTTTTTTTCAACGTTATTTTTTATCTATCGTAATAACGGTAATACACACAAGCGTCAAACTTTGTGTGATTATAGTGCATAGGTACTCTGAAGTAACAAGAAACAATAAAAACAAGTCAAGTGTGTGTCGGGCTTGTGCTACGAATCCCAGAAAAAAATTCCTTTTTTTGTTATAGGTACTGTATGGAACGCTCTAGTACGCGAGTCCGACTCGCACTTGGCCGGTTTTTATATTTTTCATTTAGCTTTTATGTGCCACATCCTGTCGGTAAGTAGACTTTTAATTTCAAAGTCGTATCGTCATCGCATCGATCGAGACGGAATGGACACAACACACGACATTAAAAACTTGCACGTGTTATTCTGAAAAACCATTAAGGCTTCATTTACTTAAGGGGCATTGTCACGTATCGTGTTCTGTACAAACTGATAACTACTGGCCTAGCAACATTTGTTTTTTTTTATCTACGCAACGATATTAAGAGAAGTTTATTCCGAATGCGTAAATGCGCGCTGTATACAAACGAAGTCTGCTGATATTTTCAATACTAACCAATTAAAGTCAGTGAAATTTTGCAGAAACAATCTAGAAACAAATCTCTATTCTTGTATCTTGTCCAATTTTCGTAAATATACAATAAATATACAGTTTTAAAGCTTTGACTTTTATACTATAACATTTTAACAAAAATCTGACAAGATACAAGCATAGAGATTACTTACTAGATTGTTTCTGAAAAATTTCATTTCATTTTCATTTCTCATTTCATACCAGATTTTAAATCAAATCAGAAGCTGTCAAACAAAAAAGTTTCATCAAAATCGGTTCATTAGTTTTTGCGTGATGCTCGAACAAACAAACAGACAAACAGAACATTTTTCTAAAAAAGGTTGGTTTGGAGTCAGGGACAACTAAAAACCATATCGTAATCTTTTTCTTGTTGTAAATATCTTCAATTTATAATAGTTTAGATAATGTGCCTAGTTTTATCCATCATGATACAAAACGATCGCCCTTAACGCTAACTGGCAAATGCACGCCCACTCTACATGAAAGGCGGGTAAAGTCAATATCTTTGGCATAGTTGCCGCTAAACAATATCGACGGGTGAACGGAGTAGCGAAGCAAAGGCAAAGAGTGTACACAATGTTACATGTTACCGTAACAAAGGGCCTTCGTGTGGTTTAGTTTTATGCAAAAATTTACAATGAATTGCAAAAATTTGAATAATGCTATCATGGGCGTACCCAGCTATATAGGGTCCTTCTTAATATATACTTCAGCCAATTGTATGGGACAGTTTTTTTTTTCGCTATATCGATATTGGTCCTGTAGTGAAAGTTGTTCAGTTTGATGGTCTGATCATCCCCATAAAAAAGTGTCAGCATATTAATATATATGATTATATATGATCAGACCATGAAACTGAACAGCTTTCTCTATGGAACCAAAGTCGAAATCGAGAAAAAATTTTCTGCTGTCCTATAACATTTTGGTCGAGTAAGATCACAGTTTCATATGGGGCAGCAGATTTCTTTTTTTACGATTTCGATGTTGGTCACATAGAGAAAGTTGTTCAGTTTTATGGTCTGATAATCCTCTTAAAAAACTATCAGCATATTAAGTTGGACCCTGCATAGGTAATTAGGTATACAGAGCGTATAAATTTCCAAATGCTGCGCCCCTGGGTAAATATACCAACTAGGCCAGCTCAGCTTGCCGACGGGCCCGAGGCTAAGAATTGTGCCAGCGAAGATTGCAAAGAGTTGTAGATAGTACAACGGATGCCATGAGTTCCATCCAAATCTGGAGCGAGCGAAGCGAGCTCGAAAATTTCAGCATTTATTCTCATTATATTAATTAAGATACTGTAGTATGTACACTTAAAATCCGCACTCTGCGAAGTGACTTCGAAATTTCTCTGGAAAGACATCCAAAGAAAATGTCACTAGTGAAATCGATATTTTATCGTATTTCTAAACAAATCGATGCTTATCATGCCCCGATCACTTGTGGTCCACACAAGAGCTCTTCAATTGATAGGTCGCGATAAAAAACTCATTTATGTCTGTTCTCATTCTGTACAAATCCACTTAAAAGTATACTATTTATTATCAGCAACAGGTCTTTGAAAGTTCAGCGTTTACTTTTTTTTGAAATGAATTTTTTTACGATTCGCTTATTAACTAAATTCGTATTCAAAATTCGGCGATTAATGTTGACGTAACTTATGGATGACTTTGACGTAATAATGAATGGATCCATTCATAAGTTACATCAAGTCGCGTGGCTAGTGTGGATTCACGGACGGACGTGCGTGACTTGGCTTTTCACGTGGCACCGCCATTTTGTGTGCATCTAACGTAGATAAAAGTCATCTAATGGGTTTTTGTCGTTTTTGTCTTTGTCTAATTATTATAAGGACTAGCCTTGCGGTAGCATTTCCCCTCTGCCACGGTATAAGCACAATTGATCTTGTACATTTACATTCAACTTTACAACTTATCACTAAACGAGACAACCTATAATTGCGAAATAATAACTTCGAACTTAGAACGTTTGGGGTTCACACGAGACTACTTTTCATGATTTTTAACATTCAAAATTAGAATCTAAAGTTATGGAGAATGAAATCCAAAGTTGCGGATTTCATGTTACCTCGCCCCCCGCAAAAAGTGGCAGAAATGTTTGTTAGTAAAATTAAACGCGTAACCAGTCCACATATAAATAGTCAAAGGTTTTTGTTCATTAAACAATACGCATATAAGCATAGAGATTACACTAACAATACTAGGAAAACAATTGTCACACTTTCAGAATTGCAGTGCCGGACACATCAACTACAAAAAAACTGGCCAAGTGCGTGTCGAGCCACGCACAGGGTAGGCTTCCGTAGTTGCCTGTCACAATATATGGACTTAGAAGGGGGCTGTTTGTTTTATACTACGGCTTAACGGCTAATAAAGTCTAAAAAGTACAATTCGGAGCGCGCTCCATACAAACGAAGTCTGGTGATATTTTCAATAATTACCACTAATAATCCCACAACCACAATATTTTTAAAAGACCTATCCAACGATACCCCACACCATGCGTGAATCGAATACGGTTGAGTAAGTTTTTTTTGCGGTTTTCCCTTAAATACTCGTACATACCAACAGATTTATAATTACAATTAATATCAATTTCGATTTGCGAGTTTTTCTATAGTAGCGTCAAAGGGGTGGGATACATTCTGGGTAGAGTTTAGCTATTTTATTTTATGGGTATGAGTAAATGTATTGTAATTTTTTAAATAATAGTGGCGACCAATAAAAGTATTGTATAATTATAGCACTATAAAAACAAATATATTTTGTTACAATCAAAGAGATTATACCTAATAGAGTGAGCCATACCAATTGTATGGTGTCCACTTTTTTGACGTTTAGGTTTGAGTGTGTGGTGTCAAGTAATATGGACAAAAGGCACCAAGTGACATATGGCCTTATGTTTACGGTCACTTTTCACACACACTAGCTCAAAAAAAAGTGGACAGCCGCATAAACAAATATCCATAGATATCCAATAGAGGATTGAGCTGTACCAAATTATCTTTCTCTTGCTTTAATCAAAAATGATCCTTATCCCAAACACATAAAAACTATTTGACACGCATAAAGTCGACCACACTAGAAGAAGAAGGAGCTCTGTACGCGGTGTCTCGTTCTAGCCGTGTACTGGTGTTGCCATATGTTAACGTTATGATTACAGCCGAATTGGTAAGATCTCATGAAGCAACAATGTATCAAAACTTCTTATAATTATTTGTGTTGGAAAGAAGTGGTAGTAAAAAAGAAAAAAGTTGACAACCCAATTTGCCATTTTATTTGAAATTGCCGCTAGACGTCAAATTAATTTTTATTATTTTTAATTCATATTTTTATGTTAAAATGGGTCGCATTTGTTTAATCGACGGCTGCAAAAGCGAGTATTATCCGGATTGTGGCTTATCGTATCACAGGTTTGTATTTGTAATATGTTTTCGTCTTGAAAATATTAAATGAGTTAGGGTAACAACATATTTCGGAAGCAAACAAAATTTCGGATTGAATTAAAATTGCTCTATAATACCTACATTATGATAAAATTACGAAGATAAAACATACTAGTTAGGTATGATATGGTATGCTGGCGTTGCGCTAGCGTACACACGAACACAAAAAATCTCGAAAACGATTATATTCAGACTTTTGTGTATTTTTCGTGAACAATGTCTAAGAGAGCGTCGATGGCGCGTTGCAGAAAGGTATGGACACTCAATCGTGAGGGTCCGGGTTCGAATCCGCACAGACGACATGACATGGTAAATGTTCCTACCATTCGTTTTTCTAACTTGTGTACGTAATACCGACTGCTCTCAAACGGTGAAGAAAAACATCGTGAGGAAACCTGCATACGCTGTAAGAGAAATTCTGAAGAATCAAAACAATGAAATTATTGTTTGAATCTAATTATTTTGTTATAAATCAGTTGGGGTGTATGAGGTTTTGCGCTTATTCATTAACTCGTTGTATATCTCCGAAAATGTTTACCGCTGCACTGGAAGATGTTTTCAAGGTTGTGGACTGGAAAGGGCTAGACATCAACATAAACGGCGAGAACATCATTAACCTTTGGTTTGCCGATGATATAGTCATCATGGCGCAGCATCAGCATTTCATCAGCTACGGAGGAACTCAGTAGAATGCTCAATGATCTTGAGGGAGGCCCATCGGCTGAGATGATGATGATGATGACTTTTTTTTAACTTGGAACACATTTTCTGCGGCTACACAAATATTTAAAAAATATTAAAAGTCCTAAACGCATAATCGCATTGCCACCCTACTAAGGATAAGGACACCGGGTCCAGTAATCTTTATCCCGCTCTTCACAAAATTCCGAGAAGAGCGCATTCCAGGTTTTACGTAGTAAATTAATATTTCTATGCAAATATCTATAGTTCCATCTCCTTCTACTATTAAAGGTACGTCATAAGACAAAAGAGACTAACTACAATCTTAAATTTATGCGGACTCTATGGAGATCCTTCCTCTGAGGTTAAAATACTTATGGCCTACGCATCGGAGCTGAGATATTTGACTCTTAAAGGTTCATGAAAAAGTAAATCACGTTTTCAATTAGTCAATCGAAACATATTACCTGATCTATCTTAATTACGTAATAGCTTGAAAATACAACCCATTTTAATTATAATTTAGTCAAGAATTATGATTTTTTTCACTACGACTATAGAACTTTAAATCTTAAGGGTATATTACTGTTAGCGCGCTCCATACAAACGAAGTCTGGTGATATTTTCAATCCTAACCGATTAAGCTCAATGAAATTTTGCAGAAACAATCTAGAAACAAATATCTATGCTTGTATCGTGTCCGATTTTCCTTAAAATGTACAGTTTTAAAGTTACAGTGCCTCAAAGATTTCCATACAAATTTTAAATTAATCCTAGCATTGAAACTGTATATTTTAACGAAAATCGGACACGATACAAGCATAGAGATTTGTTTCTAGATTGTTTCTGCAAAATTTCATTGAGTTTAATTGGTTAGTATTGAAAATATCACCAGACTTTGTTTGTATGCAGCGCGCATTTACGCATTCGGAATAAACTTCTCTTAATAGCACAGTATTTACACCTTAATAGTGTATTGAATTTCGTACAGCCCTCCTAGTGGTTACGTTGAGAACTAATTTCTATCATACAACATTTGTGACGTGAATACAGTAGTAAAGTGCAGTGAAAACTCATGGTAGGCCTACTGGTTCGGTGCGACCTAGTATGTGATGTTTTTTATGTGTTTTAAAAGGTCCTCTAAAAACTTACGTAATTTTATTACTGGTCGCTCAACAAAAAATAAAACCGGTCAAATGCGAGCCGGGCTATTCGTGCACCGAGGGTTCCGTCCCACAATATAATAACTAAAAGAATTGTTTAGTGTTCGGAACCCTAAAAATGTAAATTTTTCTCCATACAACCTTATTCTCATACCCATTAGCGAATAAATTAAACTATTTAGCTCGCCTCCTGTTTACATCTTGAGTCATACAAATTGGAATAGAGTAGGTATACAGGGTGTAAGTGACAGCCTAGCAAATACTGAAACGGTAAATTCAGACCATGAAACTGAACAACTTTGGAGCCTACCTCAGAACACGGGAAACAAATCTGCTGTCCCATACAAAACCTGACTCAAATGTTTGGGACTTTTTTTCGCGTTTCCTGATGTAGGCTCCATAGTGAAAGTTGTTCCGTTTGATGGTCCGAGTTCACCGTTGCAGTATTTGATGTCTCTTACACCCTGTTTATTTTTACACTATGTATATTTTCTTTATTCGTAAGTTCTCTGACTTGCCTACTAGGTACTTTGTGGTTGGGGACTTTGGGCAGGTTGTTGACAGTGGCCAATATCAACACTTTCCCAAGCACCTAACCTAACGAACGACTTCTGCATATTCATACTGTGCAATCAATGTGGCTGCTGCAGAATCTGCATACGGCTGCATTTAGAATAGCGCCTATCGGGGGTCAAAGTTTCAGTCTATTAGAGTCATCTATTCAATTCAATTCAATTTTTGTTTAGTGGCATCCGATGTGTTATCACAATTCAGCCAATGTCTCGTTATGTGGAGAGTATACGAAGGAAAAGGATCAGTAGTATTAATTAAGTCTAGTGTGGCAGTTTTGCCAATGTAAGTAGTTTATAATCTCAAGTGATTGTTTTAAGGTTAAAACACAAAAGAGTTCACGAAATGGCGGAGCCACGTGCAAGCCCAACGCGCCGATACGCACGCGTCCGTACTCCGCCAGACTTGCAGCGCGACTCCCCGAGTCATCTACAGAGTCTAGCAAAACCCCTTAGGCGCGGTTTATACAGAAGAGACGTGTGGCTGATAGTCAAAGTAACACATTTATAAACCAAAATCTGCGAAAAAAAAATCATAGGACCCATACATTTAGGTCGAGTAGGTTTGTGTGGAGCAGCAGATTTTTTTTTCGTGATTTCATTATTGGTCCCATAGAGAAAGTTGTTCAGTTTGATGGTCTGATCATCCCCTTAAAATAGTTTCAGCTAATTTTTCTAGACCTTATACAACGTGTTAATGAATTAACGCAAAACTAGAAATTAGTTTGTTTAGAATCGAGAGCAGAATCGTATTATCAAGGTTTCAACGTAGGTTACTTTTTTCAAAATATTAAATAATTTGTTCGTATAATATACAATTTTCTGAACTCGTTGCCAACCCACCGCACAGACACACTCACCCTACTTACTACCAAAACAAGATTCTTAAAATGTATACATGAACATGACCACGCTAGCGTTTTTATTTACTGCTGAAATAATAACTAATCATTTTTGCCTGAAAACTTAAAATGCGCATAAGCATATGCTCACGACTATATTCCCCAAGGGGGTAGTCAGAGATATTCTGGAACCACAGAATATCCACATTTCACCAGTAGTACCGAAACTCTGTCCAGTGTGACGGGGGGTGAGCCCGTCGCCACTTATAATGCGAATAACTTTAAATTTAACTAAAAAATAATGAAATTATTGTATCAATCGAATTATTTTGATATAATAGTAAATCAGTTGGGGTGTATGAGGTTTTGCGCTTATTCATTAACACGTTGTATATGTGTCCATGTGTACAATAAAGTGTTAAAGTAATAATTAATTGCTTCATTTAATTTTTAATGAATTTAAGTCAATATTAATTTAAGTATTCAATTTAGTCACATGAAATGGCAATTTCATATTCAAAGCTTTAATTTGATTAAAATAAATTGCACATTAAATTTTTGAAATTAAAATCTACATTTTACGCAAAATTAATTGAATATTAATTAAAACAGGTAACATTGTAACAAACCAGGTGACTGAATTCAAAGCTTCGGCGTCGGCTGAGATTTCGGCTGATTTTGGCCGAAGCCGAATATGTAGCCGAAGATGCCGCGTGGCTCCGCTCAGAATAGTGGTTTTCTTTGAAAAGTTTGATGAATTTAAAAAAAATAAGAAAACTAAATCATTATATAATTATGTTGTATTTTGAAGTATACAGGGTCCTTCTTAATATGCGTCACTTTTTTAAGGGGATGATCAGGCCGTCAAACTGACCAACTTTCTCTATGGCTCCAACATCGAAATCGCGAAAAAAAAATCAGCTCTTCCATACAAAACTGCAAACCTACTTGAGCCAAATGTATGGGCAGCAAATTTTTTTACGCGATTTCGACATTAGTCCCATAGAAAAAGTTGTTCAGTTTGATGGTCTGATCATCGTCTTAAAAAACTGTCAGCATATTAAGTTGGACCCTGTATTATAAATTTTCATTTTCTTTCGATCAACAATATGTATAAGAGTAAAATGGTTATATCTGGAAAATGGGTTACTTTAGATTATATTTTTCATCAGTATTATGAATTGACTAGAGTTTACCCGCGACTTCGTCCGCAAAAATTATATACCAGATTTTAAGTCAGATCATAAGCTATCAAACAATAAAAGTTTCATCAAAATCGTAGTTTTTGCGTGATGCTGTTACAAACATATTAATGTAAAAAATAGTTAATGCCTAAAATGGTTACAACGTTACCCAATTTTACGGTAAAATCAGCCTTAAGAATGTAGTTGTTGCAATGCTCAGGATGGAATGACGTCCAGTGGTGAAACACATCAACACATCTCACCACTTGACGTCATTCCATAAGATAGCCATCGCTAGCCTTTCGCCCACATAAACACAGCATAAGAAACCTTCAATCTCTTAGTCGCCTCGTACGACACGGACGGTATGAATTGGGGTAGTCCATTCTAAGCCACACGGCGTCCCGAACCGAAAAAATCCTTGTCCATAAATATTTTCTAAATAACTCGATTTAGGGAAACCAATTGAAAATATTGTTATCTATACATCTTAACTATTATAAAACTGTAACAGAAGTGTGTCTGTACATTGAAGATATTTACATGAAAAAGATTACGATATGGTTTTTAGGTATCCCCGACTCATAATCAACCTTTTTTTGGGACAGCTGATTTCTTTTTCGCGATTTCGCCTTTGGTCCCATAGAGAAAGTTGTTCAGTTTGATGGTCTGATCATTCTCATAAAAAAGTGTCAGCATATTAAGAAGGACCCTATACAAGGTGTTACAAAAGTAAAAATAAACATTTTAAACTTTTAAAGGGGTTGTTTAGACCATCAAACTAAACAACTTTCACTATGGAACCAAAATCAAAATCGCGAAAAAAACATCGGCTGTCCCATACATTTTGCTTGAGTATATTTGTAGTTTAGTATGGAACATCCGATTTTTTTTACCGATTTCGATATTGGTCCACCCCCTTAAATGTTTATTTGTATTTTTTTAACACCTTGTATAATTTGCGCGGACGAAGACGCGGGTAAACTCTAGTTTATAATAAAACAAAGAGAGGATAAAAATATGATAAGCTAATATTGAGGTTACAATGTCTGCAAAAAATGAAAATGCTTTTACGAAAATGCCTAGAGGTGACACCGACAAGATTATGTTGTGTCAAGTTGTTAAGAGGATATAATTCGGAGCGCGCTCCATACAAACGTACTATGGTGATATTTTCAATACTAACCAATTAAACTATGTTAAGTTATTTTATTATGTATGGAAATCTTTGAACCACGGTAGCTTTGGAACTAGATATTTAAGGGGCTATAGGTTCAGACGAATATTTTCTATGAGAAACTCGATTACCTGGCCCTCCGAAAAACACCTACGTGCGTGTGCCGCCGTATTTTCGATTAAAAAGAATTAGTAAAACTACTTTTATAGATTTTTTTATGATTTCACTAGATAATCTAAAGGTGAATATGTGAGTTATAAATACCAAAAATCTGAAACTATTCTAAGTTTTTCTAAAACGAGTAAAATGTTTAAAAATACATGAAAATACGTCATCTTTGTGACGATTTTCTATCGAGTGAAGTAATTCCAATCGTGTATTCAATTTATGATTTGATTTCACTACCTATAGATAAACTATCCAAGATAACTGAGGTATGACTTTGGTTTTGGTAAATTGTATAAATCTAGTCGAAAAATGAAAAATAAAAGATGCCTCCAAGGTATTTCGTCCTACTATTGCGCCTTAAAGATAATATATTATAGGGTGCTCGAGCGCGCTGCATACAAACGAAGTTCCGTCCTAGTTTGGACATTTTGGAGGTAATTAAAGTAAGAAAATTAAGTTTTCAATTTAAGATTTGTATGGAAATCTTGGAACCCTACCGTAGTTCAAAATTTTTTGGAATTAAACATTTAAAGGAATCTGTCAAGGTAGGTACCGACACAGATATTGGTTTCTAGATTGTACTCAAAACATTTTTTTCATCCTTTAATTACTAAATGTCCAAACTATATATCATTCCAAATAAGGACGACGAGATTTTCCGATTCCTATTTAGCTTTCTGGCCAATTCTGATAAGCAAATATAATTTATTTATCAGAAAGATGTACTATCCGACATATCTTGGACGTTACTAAAGCTGTTCTAAGAATAAGTGAGAGGAAAGTGTTTCAAATCTCTGTTTCTGTAATCAAAAATAGCCTTAAATTTTCGTTGCTATTTTGAATCGAGTATAGGACAGAACTTTGTTTTGTATGGAGCGCTTTATCTGGAATATCCTTTTAATGATTTTGCCAGTGTCTTTTTTAAATAGCAAAAGTGCTTGACGTTGTACGGTTATACATATTTTTGGTGAATTCAAGGGTTGTTTTATAAAAAAAACACAATCTTGAGCCACCTACAATTGGAGCTTCGTTGTAGGCCGGGGAGCGGGCAACAGACACGCGACCGTCCAGTGACAGACGTACAACGCGACTTCTGTGGCTATACGCCATTTTATGTATTGACGTATATCATATGTGAGTCTAAAATAACAATTACATACATTTTTTTTTTGTTACAATTAATTCGTTGCCAACGCCGCAAAGGGGCGAACCTCACACGGTTAAAAATGTGTAAAGCATACAAAAATGCTCCATTTATCGAGCTCTATGTCGTCACAAAAAGACGAAACTCTCAGACTAACAGAAAAGAAAATAGATTGATTGCGTATCTCAATATACAACGTGTTAATGAATTAGCGCCAAACTAGAAAGTAGTTTGTTTAGAATCGAGAGCAGAATCGAATTATCATGTTTGCAAAATATTAATATTTTTGTTCAAAATAATAAATAATTTGTTTGTAAAATTTAAAATATACTGAACTCGATCTTAACCCACCGCACAGGCACACTCACCCTACTTACTACCAAAACAAGATTCTTAAAATGTATCCACGAGCACGCTAGCGCTTTCATTCATTGCTGAAATTATAACAAATTTTTGCCTCAAAACTTAAAATGGGAATAACTTTAAATTTTAAGTATCACAATAATTAAATTATTGTTTCAATAAATTATTTTGTTATAAATAAGTTGGGGTGTATGAGGTTTTGCGCTTATTCATTAACACGTTGTATAATCGAAATAAGCGCGTAATCAGGAAAAGAAACTATTATTGGTTCACCTGTAAAATTTTCTCATTTGAGGTTCGCCCCTTTGCGGCGTAGGGGAAGAATTTCTACCACGGTTTTGTAAATATTTATTAATTACTGGAAAGATACCTTGATTTCTTTAACGAGGTCAACAGGAAATGAAAATTAGTATAAGTAACAATACTTATTAACTGTACCACCGTTTTATAAGAAATTATGTCATGGCTGTATAAAAGATGCTACCAGAAACTCTATAACGCATATCTACATCTACACTAATATTATAAAGAGGAAAGATTTGTACCTATTTTTGTATGTTTGTAATGAATAGGGTCAAAAAGTACAGGGCCGATTTAAAAAATTCTTTCACCAATAGAATGATTCTTCCAATTTGACATAGGCTACATTTCATTTTGAAAAAAATTTGGGATCCTTGGTAAAATTTTAACAATGTAACCGAAGGTGTAGAAAAATGAGTCTTAAAATTTATTTGTCTACCCCGTGCGAAGCCGGGACGGGCTGCTAGTTAGTTCTATAAATACAGGGTGTAAGGAAAAGTATCATTTACCTTTAAACCACATACTCTACCCATCAAACTGTACAACTTTTACTATGGGAGCAAACATGTCAAAACAAAAAAAAAATCAACTGTCCCATACGTTTGAATCGAGTTGGTATTGCAGTTTAGTATGGGACAGCTGATATTTTTTTTGTTGTGACAGATTTGCTCCCATAGTAAAAGTTGTTCAGTTTGATGGGTAGAGTATGTGGTTTAAAGGTTAATGATACTTTTCCTTACACCCTGTATAAATAAGCTTAAAAGTTAATGCATATTAGAAAAAAAAACGAATATGCGTAGATATATTCTCCGACGGGGTAGTCAGAGTTATTCTGAAAACTCAGAACATCCAAATTTCACTAGTTTTCTTCGTTTCGTTTCGTTTCAATTTTACACCAAAAACAATCAGGCAATGACAGTGATAACCCTAGCTTCAGACCAACAAAGTGAACCTCTGTCAAAACTTATAATACGCTGTATATCACAGTTTCTTCCTTGAAGCGATGTTGAAGCGTCAATATATTCAGAATATTGATGTTTTCCTTCACAAAATATCAGCCAACTTTTGCTCGTTAACTGTAGTCTGTAAGCCGGTAAATCAGCCGCTTACCAAAGTTTTAACCGTACAACCATATTAAAGCTGCACATATAATGGATAAAGCCGCTTTAAAAGCTTTAGTGTAAGAAGCATATATACGAGAGTGAATTTCAGTTTAGCGAGAGTTCGGTTTCAGAGCGGTCGTCGCTGTTCCTTAGTAAAGTTTAGTTCGGAATTTAAGAAGTTTTGAAAGAGTGCTTGTTACGAGCAGCGTGCGTTCGGAAGTTTCATAAAATTGTGTTAGGTACAAAGTGAACGTTGCGATTTTGGTCTAGATTTAAATTTGTGAAGAAAATAACGATAAGCTGAGTTATAGACTATTTTAGTTTTATAAGTTGATGTATTTTTAATAAATGTTAAACGTAAGTACCTACCTATAATACTTTTTAATCTTTATTTTAATTTATTATACGATTCAACGTTTTTTTTTAGATGTCTAACTTGAGAAAAAAAATCAGAGAAAGTCTTTTATTCAAAATTTAATGCACTTAAAATCAACCAATCGTTTTTTTTATGAGAGAGTTTAATAAAGTAAACGTACGACACAAAAAATTTTAAATCGAAAAAATAAAAATAAATGTTCCTCAAAACAGAGATAAACCAAAATCTTTTCTTGTATTCGGGTGGGCACCGATTTTTATCATGGCGGGCTCTGGTAGAGTTCCCATGTAAGCAATAACACCCTGTATTACAACGTGTTAATGAATAAGCGCAAAACCTCATACACCCCAACTGATTCATAAAAAAACAATTAGATTCAAACAATAATTTTATTATTTTGATATTTAAAATTTAAAGTTATTCGCATTTTAAGTTTTGAGGCAATAATGATTTGTTATCATTTCAGCAATGAATGAAAGCGGTATAACGTGCTCATGAATACATTGTAAGAATCTTGTTTTGGTAGTAAGTAGGTTGAGAGTGCCCGAGCGGTGGGTTGAGATCGAGTTCAGTAAATTTTAAATATTACAAACAAATTATTTAATATTTTGAAATAAAATCCCTATTTTGGAACCATGAGAATTTGATTCCGCTCTCGATTCTATACAAACTAGGCACTTTCTAGTTTTGCGTTAATTTATTAACATCCTGTAAATGTGTATATTCAGTAGTTACGACCGCGTTTAAACCACGTGGTGGAGATCGTAGCCACCGTGGTTGTGGTTGTAAATTGTAAACGACCACAAACATTAAAAGCTACTGTTATGTGACTGTTATTTTTATAGTTTCTCGTAAATTTACTGTCTATTGTTATTACCCCATCAATATTGGGGATTCATGGTGCGGCTTTGATCCTGTATAGTTTGAATGATGCAATGAGGGATTTTCCGAAAGCGATTTCTTTTTTCTAAGCCAATTGAGAAAAAATTTTGATATCGGAAAATCCTCAGTACATCAGTGGGACGAAAGGTGGGACGTCACTGCTCCCAAAGGCCTCTCCCTTTATCCTCCATACAACCCTGTCTTCAGCCAGCTCCCTGCACAAACAAATACACACGCATTCCAAAAAAGATTTATATTATTAATCTGTCATCCCCTGTCATCCCCTTAGAGCCTTTTTTGCGAATTTTCCATTATAGAATATTCAATATTTTATAGCGGTATACATATTTAATAGCGCAATTTCTCTGAATGAACGGTGAATAAAGTTAATGGACATTCTTTCTTCATAACTACTACATTAATGTTTTTGGGTTACTGTTATCTGTCTTCGTACCAAATTTCGATTCATTATGTGCAAAAATGAGCGAGTTATTGAGGCGGGGCATACAGACAGACAGACACACAGAATGGACGAAAGTATAAGGGTTCCTTGTTTGACTACGGAACACTAAAAAATTGCACTCCTGTTCTTTCAAGCGTAAACTCGTTCAAGCGTAAAATTGTGATGATTTATTGATTCAGTTTATACCCTATCCCTTGACTATAGCCCAGAGAGTAAGTATTAAAATAATAAAACATTCTTAGAGAATGTCTCGGATGAATTAAGCCGAAAGGGGCGGTTTTACTTATGAATTTTGACGGAAAATTTCTGTCTGTTTATGTACCTGCTATTAACATAAATTGATGCTATGTTTTATTTGTTTTCACCCAAAAACGGTTAAAATTAGTGTAAAGTTTTAAACGCGGATGAAAGTAAGTATGTACAGTGCCGTAAATAGGCTTCTATGCGCCCCCTGCGCCCTCGAAAAATTGTCTCAAGGAAGTGAATTAATAGTATTAGGGCGGGCATATACGAAGCAAAAGTGTACCTAAATGTTTTTAGGTAAGAAAACTAATTCTGTGGAAACGTCCCTCTAGGGAAGACAAGGGCAAAGAAAAAGAGCGAGCGAAGCGAGCTCCAAGTTTTGAAAACCATGACTCAAAAAAGGTAGTATGAGTTCCATTAGCTTATGAATACCCAAACAACCATTCAGAAGTTGGGGCGAGCGTAGCGAGCTCGAAATTTCACATACCGAGACTCAAAACGGTAGTGGATGGTAAGAGTTCCATTAGGCTATGAATACTGGAGCGAGCGTAGCGACCTCGAAATTTCACATACCGAGACTCAAAACGGTATGTGCTTAAAACACTATTCAAAGGCTGCTAGGCTTGTGCGAGCGAAAAGAGCCCATAATTGCACATACAAAGATTCAAAATGGTAGTGGGTGGTATGAGTTCCATTAGTATTATGCATGCAAAACAGAGATAGTCTAGATTTTGTTGATAATACAGTGTTTTTGGGAATAACGATTGACTCTAGGCTGCAATGGGGTTCCCACATTGAAACTCTAGCTGGTAGGCTAAGCTCTGCAGCATATGCAGTCAGAAAAATTAAACAACTAACTGATATTGAAACAGCCCGACTCGTATATTTCAGTTACTTTCATAGTATCATGTCCTATGGTATTTTATTGTGGGGTCGTGCTGCAGACATTGAGACAATCTTTATCCTACAGAAACGGGCAATTCGAGCTATATATGGTCTGCGCTGTCGTGATTCGCTTCGCGACCTTTTTAAGGAAATTAATATTTTAACAGTTTATGGACAGTTTATTTATGAAAACATTTTATATGTAAGAAAAAATTTGTCGTTTTTTCCAAAAAATTGTGATGTCCATAATTACAACACTCGAAACAAAAATAAACTGATATCTCCACACTTTCGGCTTAGTAGGGTCAACACGTCTTTCATGGGTCACTGTATACGTTGTTATAATAAAATCCCCGAGACCATTTTGAATCTTTCCGAAAACATGTTTAAAACTCAAATCAAAGAAATCCTCTGTAAAAAAGCATATTATAAACTGGATGATTATTTAAATGATCAAAATGCTTGGGTCTGAGGTCACTAGCTTATAGTTTATTTACTTTACTGTATAGTATCAATTATTTTATTAAATAGACTATGTATTATTGTATACTTAACTTTAGCTTAAGAATTTATATTGTAATAGTTATTAAGTCGTGTTATGTTGTAGTGTTTCTGGCCGCATCTTCTCTACAGCGACAACACGTTCCGACGCGGTGGTAGCTTTAAAAAAGATTTGACGTTTGATAAGTGTGCTGTAAGCTCCTATATTGAATAAATTATATTGACTTTGACTTTGCTCAAATCAATGCAATCTGCATCAACAACAAATATTTTCTTTGTCGATTTTCTCTTAAAATATCCAGTATTTTTCTTAACTGACTAAATAGTTGCTTTCCAAAATGCATATTCAATACGGATGCCATCAATAGATCCTATTATGTACATGTTGTCAAATACCCTATTATTGTTTAACAATGCGTCGCCTTAATGTAATAATATTTGGTTTCTCATGCAATTTGTTAGTGGTGTCATAAGGAAACCAACAAGCAATAATGGTAGTGTACAATATGAGTCAAGTATAATATTTGATAGTTTACGAGGAAGGATAATAAGCAAATGTTTGCGCAGCGCGTAGTGTAATAGTCTCATAAAGTTAAGTGTTTCAGTTTTTAAGGTTCCGTAGTCAACAAGGAACCCTTATAGTTTCGCCATTTCTGTCCGTCTGTCTGTCCGTCTGTCCGTCTGTCCGTCTGTCCGTCTGTCCGTCTGTCCGTCTGTCCGTCTGTCCGTCTGTCCGTCTGTCCGTCTGTCCGTCTGTCCGTCTGTCCGTCTGTCCGTCTGTCCGCGGCTTAGCTCAGAGCTTAGTACTAGAAAGCTGTAATTTGACATGGGTATACAAATTTATCACGCCGACAAAGTTGTAAAATAAAATCTGTATTTTTTTTTTTAGGGTACCTACCCTACAAGAAAAGTAAATAAGAGATTTATTTTTCTGATCTGTCCCATGTTGTGGGGTATCGTTGGATAGGTCTATTAAAAATATTGTGGGTGTGAGAATACCATTTTTCGATTTAGGGATCCGTAAGCGAAATATTAAGCTTTAAAGTGAAAATTTTTGTTAGAGTCAAGTGTGTCCCCCCCCCCTGCCAGTTTAACGGTTGTTTCTAGATACGAGAAAAAACTCATGGTTATATACACATACATATAACGAAATTAAATGGAAAACTATCATCGCTAAGTAGGCTTTTACAAGTTAACGAGAAATAGTCGATCAACTTGTAAAATGTACTTTTAGACTTTATTAGCTGTTAAACCGTAGTATAAAACAAAAAGGCCCCTTCTAAGTCCGTATATTGTGACGGTAAACTACGGAACACTACCCTGCGCGTGGCCCGACACGCACTTGGCCGGTTTTATAGTTTAAATATCCTGTTATTACAAATTTTATTCAAGCCACACAAATAATACTGAAATTACGAGTTTATCATTATTTTCAAACGTTTTTCTGTTTACAAGATAAAACTAAAATTATATTTTTGATGAATTGGATTATAAACGTAGACGGAGATCCTTGGGGGAGGACAATGTCCAGCAGTGGACTTTCATCGGCTGAGATGATGAATAAACCTAACATTTTAAGCTGGATTGGAAAAATGTGCAAGAACCCTACCCTACGCGAAATTGCATTAAGCTCGCAAGTTTTTGAAAAATAGGTTTGAAATAAGCTTTCTTATACGTAACATACGCGAAAGCCTTTGACTAATTATTATAAGGACTATCCTTGCTGTAACATTTCCCCTCTGCCACGGTATAAGCACAATTGATCTTGTGCATTTACATTCAATTTTACACCTTATCACTAAACGAGACAGCCTATAATTGCGAAATAATAACTTCGAACTTAGAACGATTTGGGTTCACACGAGACTACTTTTCATGATTTTTAACATTCAAAATTAGAATCTATAGTTATGGGGAATAAAATCCAAAGTTGCGGATTTCATATTACCTCGCCCCCCGCAAAAAGTGGCAGAAATGTTTGTTAGTAGAATTACACGCGTAACCAGTCCACATATAAATAGTCAAAGGCGAAAGCGCTCGTTGGCATAGTGGAGCTTCAGAATTGGAAACGATCACCGAAGTTAAGCAACGTCAGGTCCGGTCAGTCTTTGGATGAGTGACCGTTTAGTGGTATTTCATCTCGAGCGTTTCCGTGCTTCGGAAGGTACGTTAAGCTGTTGGTCTCGGATAGTTCCGTCAGGTGGCGTTGTAACTATTTGTTAAGCCTAGTCAGAGGCCTATTAAGGCGGCTTGAAAGTTCCCTGAAAGCAAGTTGACCACTAACTTCGCTCCTCCACATACACTGGGCCCGCGTGTGGAGTATAGCCCACTCCCTCTCACCCTTATTCGTGAGAGGTGGCCTTTGCCCTGCAGTGGGATTCTACAGGCTATAACTTACTTTCTCACACATAACATACGAATTAAACAGAAGTTTATTCCGAACGCGCTAATGCGCGCTGCATACAAATGAAGTCTGGTTATATTTTCAATAGATACCAATTAAAGTAAATGAAATTTTGCAGAAACAATGCTATCTATGATTGTATATTGTCCATTTTTCATATAAATATACAGTTTCAATGCTAGGATTAATTTAAGATTTGTATGGAAATCTTTGAGGCACTGTAAGTTTAAAACTATACCTACATGCATAGCATAGCATATGCTCACGACTATATTCCCCGAGGGGGTAGTCAGAGATATTCTGAAACCTCAGAACATCTATTTCCAACATTTAACGAAAATCTGACAACATACAAGCGTAGAGATTAGTTTCTACATTGTTTCTGAAACATTTCATTGACTTTAATTGGTTAGTATGGAAAATATAACCAGACTTCGTTTGTATGGAGCGCACCAACGGTAATATACCCTTAATTTAACTTCATAAGTTGCCCCTGTCCGTCGTTTGAGTGATAAACTCAATTGGTCTAAGTGGAGTAAACGATGATTAATTTTACTATAAAGGGATGGGCAGTGAATTAATGGTTTTTGGCATGAGTATACAGTTTTTTGCTGTGTAGTACCTAGCTGGCGTAGCAAGTTGCTACGAGGGTGGATTTGGGGTCTAAAAACTTTATAAGCTCAGAATAGAGAACAAACTAGAAAGAACATACAGAGTCCTTCTTAATATGCTGACACTTTTTTAAGGGGATGATCAGACCATCAAACTGAACAACTTTCTCTATGGGACCAACATAAAAAGCGCGAAAAAAAACAACTGCTCCATACAAAACTGCAAACCTACTTTAGCCAATTGTATGGGTCAGCTGATATTTTTTCCTCGATTTATATGTTGGTCCGATGGTGGAAGTTGTTCAGTTTGATAGTCTGATTATCCTCTCAAAAAACCATCAGGATATTATGTCGGACCCTGCATGTTCTTTAAGTACCTATCAAGACTTTACTAGTACTTTTTTTATTTATAATTAATGTTCTTTTGCTTGTGTAGTGCTAACGCACTACATTTCCGCCAGTGTCAAGTAGTTTGAGGGAATATCTATCCCAATATCAGGGATTGTATTTGATCAAGAACAAGAAGAGATTGCGGATTGCGGAGCCTCGTGACTGGCAAAAACGCGACGCGCCAACACGACGCGAAACAAGTGCTTGTGTCAGAACCTGCAACGTGACTCATTTAGTATACCTAATCTTCATTGTATACCGCATATTTTGTGTCAAAAATTGGTCAAAAAACGAGGATAGGTTACACCGCATTAGCCTATATTTTTAGAAGGGGTGTGAAAATAGTTTTTCAAATAACTCATCATTCACATAAACTGTTTTCTTGTTACAGAAAAAAGCCACGATGAGCTCACAATATCGACGTAAAGTTACATGAAGTGGTAAGTGTAAATATTTTTCCCATTTATTTCCTGAAACAAAAATTAAGTTGGTTTTATTAAATTAATTGGGTCCATAAATATCGTGAGCAAAATCCAGTTGACAATAACAATGGGGTATGAATATAAACTTTTTAAAAAAATCCGGATTTTTTACAGCGTTTTTGGAGTATTTCTATTTTTCCATTCCATCCACGGGGGACACCTAGTAATATGTATCTTATCTTTCTTATCTTTTCTCCAGAGACAAGATAAGAATGATAAGAGACATGTCGTATCGTGGTGTAGTTTCTATGTAACGACTACTACCACTGGTGATAGTGGGTGTGGGGTTAGAGGCCGTAAGGCGGTCTGACAAAACTCTGACACCAGGGGTCTAGAAAGTAATTTGTTTAGAATCGAGAGCAGAATCTTAATTATCATGGCTTCTACATAGGTAATTTTTTTCAAAATATTAAATAATTTGTTCGCCAAGTTTACGTACGTAAAAAAGAAAGTTGGTACAAAGTTTCCTCTATCAAGCTAACTTATATGCAAATATTCATTTAGTTTTCTAGATTGGTAAGAGCAGACAAATGTCTACCTGTACATCCAATAAACTTCTTCAGTTCCAATTCCAATTTAAAGTTTGATGTACCTTGCGTAAGACTTTGATGTCAAAGACGATATAAGAACATGACCCTGGTTGACTGGTTGCCCGTTAGAGTGTTCGCCTTCCCCTGGATCCATGGCTGTGCTCAATGCCAGCGCCGCGGTCCCGCTGGGCTTCAATCCTCAAATGGAACCGCCCGGCCCCCGACAGCGCTCGCTAATTTCTTTTCGATATGTCTTTGATTAAATTAAAATGGGAAGATAGGTGACGATCTTGCATTACATACTAGTAAAAACACACGAAGGCATTGTGGTACAGTAGTACCAGTTTTATAAGTCTGACCGATGTACCTGCGCAGTTGACAAATTTTAATAGAGCGCGAAATTATATTGACCAATCAGAATGTGCCACCTTAAATACCTTGTCGCTATTGGCTAATTGTTTTCGCGCCCTTTTCGCTGCTATCCGACTTTGCACCCTTTGATTACTAAATGGCTTCGGGTTTTGACGGGGACTCAGTCCTGCTCTGCGCAAACGAAGATTGACGAGCGGATATATTTTCCTGGTCGTATTGGTACCATTATTCCGCATAAAATAAAAAAGTAACTCAATCAAGCAATGCCGCTCGTATTGCAACTAAGGAAATTAGGCGACGGGGGCTCAGTTTATGCGGTCAATACGCTGTAGGCCAGACACTTATCTTCCTGTTTTAATTTAATCAAAGCGATATGCAATTTATATTCGTTATCTTCTTCGAAGCCGTGGGGAAACGCATTCGCTTCAATTTTGCTTCAATACTGTCTACTAAAAGTTACGATCAGGCTTACCCGGACAGCGTTTGGACACTAATAAAACTAGTGCTAAGCGTCTCTGAGCTAAGCCGCGGACAGACAGACAGACGGACAGACGGGCAGACGGACAGACGGACAGACCGAAACTATAAGGGTTCCTTGTTGACTTCGGAACCCTAAAAATTGGGGTGGGTAGAAGTCGACGGGCTACTACCGCAGGTAGTCTTATTTCGTGAATTTGAGCCTACGCCTACGCGTTGATTGAACGATATCGTCGCAAAATCGCCGCGATACCGCCTCGATGTTTCTAGATCAATCAGTGTCGTGGTCGCGGCGGAATTCCGGCGATAATTCAGTAAAAATTGTGGCTAGTTGCGACGTCGCGGCGGCGCAGCAGCGGGTTTCTACTTTTCAGGAAATTATACTTGTCGGGTTTGAGGGAAAGAAACTGTATTTTAGAGCCATATTGCCAAATCGATTTTTCAGCATAGGCGACGCTCTTTCGACTTCGACCACCAACTTCGTTCCTTAGTCGACTCGTATCTGTTTACAAAACAGATGGCTGAGTTGGGCTAGCCACCCAACACCGAATCATTTTATGGTTCCGTACCCAAAGGGCGAAAACGGGACCCTATTACTAAGCCTATGATGTCCGTCCGTCCGTCCATCCTACCTATTTAGGGCTGTAACTTTTGAACCGCAATAGCTAGACTGTTGAAATTTTCACAGAATATGCGTTATTACGGCGAATTTGTTAATAAATAATTTAAAAAAAATTAAGGGGATTCTTCATGCAAGAAACTAGTTTTTATCAACGTTTTTTCTTCTCGCTCTATCGTAAAAACGGTAATACATTCAAGCATCAAAGTTGGTGTCATTATAGAACAAACTCTACAGTATAACATCAAATAATAAAAACCGGCTAAGTGTGAGCCGATCTCTTGTTAAAGGTCCAGTACAAAAAAAAGTTGTAGTTATTATGTTGTGTGGTAAGGTGCGCGAGTAGCCCGACTCGCACTTGACCGGTTTTATTTATTGTGAAATTACGAATGTGAATAGGTACGAGTATAAAGCTTTGCAATTCTTTGCCCGCACTCTCGTAAGCAACTAAAACCAAATTAGCAATAAACTAAGTTTCAATCTCGTCAGAGATATCCAAATATCACTGTTGCTATCAACTACTTACGATCTAAAATCGTTTAAACAAAAGCTCCCAAAAAGCCATAACTTCTTAGAATCAATTTTATTGCATGTTGAATCAGACGGCGCGTAAAAAGTTGCTGTTCAAGAAGAAATGAATAGATCAAAGAGATCGTCGGTCCCTTATTAGTTTAGGAAAAATAAGGTTTGAGATTGCATTAAATACACTTTAGTAAATTGTGTTTGAAATAATATTACTGTTAACTTATAACACTTTTGTCGAGATTTCGTGGTTATATAGGCTCAGGAACATGAGAAATACCTTAAAATCGATATTAATGTACAAATGGCAAGCTTATTTCTAAAAATATTTCGATCAGCATACCAGCAATAGAGACAGTTAATTATCAAAAGGCAAATTTAATGTGTTAAAACAAACAGTAAATAATTTTGTTTTGAGGTTATAATTTTTGAAGACTTACAAAATATTAAATATCTACCCAAATTAACGATATTAACCGGGGATTATTATTGTTATTAGTAAAACGTATTGAACGAAGCCATCCTGTACAAAATCACCAGTTTTCCATTTTATGTTCATACCTAAATTTAATGTTTTGTAAATGTCTTAATTATTCAGTAATACAATATAAAAAATCGGGGATTATTGAGAATTTATGTTTTTCAGGTATGTATCTACTATATTCCAAATTTTCACCAAAAGTGCAATTAATGCAACCTACTCCATACAAAAATCCGTAGATTTCCCCGACTATATTTGTTCGTTGGTATGGAAATGTTCTCGCCGCATGATTTCAATCGTTGCCTTTTATGTGGGAAGGATTTTACTGGCAGCAATATTATACCACTTAAAGGGAATATAATTCGGAGCGCGCTCCATACAAACGAAGTCTGGTGATATTTTCAATACTAACCAATTAAAGTCAATGAAATTTATCAGAAACAATCCTTTGCGTCGCGAAGTCGGGTAAAAAGGTTGATTTGGAGTGAGGGACACCTAAAACCAATAATCTTTTTCTTGTAAATAAATATAAAATAAAATAAATAATCTTCATTGTAAAGACACACTTCTTTTATAGTTTTATAATAGTTAAGATATTATTACTATTAGCCACAATACTGTCTTCCTCTTAGAATCTTTATATTTTTTTAAATAAATAAAAATATATTCATACATTGGCTGATAACCACTTTGCGTCAAGAAGAAATCTGCTCATACAAAACTGCAGTAGGTACTTACTCTACTCGAAAATGTTTGGGACAGCAGATTTATTTTGTCTTTTTCGAGGTTGTTTCTACAATGAAAGTTGTTCAGTTTAACCTATAACATAATCGATAGCTGTAAAACGATACACGATGACATACATATTTATGCAAGTGATTACAAATAGTAGTAAAGCTGAAGGACACCAATGACAGTGACTTATTGGATATTTGTCGAGAAACAATCATGATAGAGTATCTAGTCTAATAGCTCTGTCCACGCGTGTTGTTCATGGTGGCATAGTATAGTATAGTACAGTAGCGTAGCGAGGGGGGACAAATGCCCCGGGCGAACCTTTACTAGGGGTGGCATATTTGGGAAAAATATAAATTGATTGAGGTCTGTTTATAACTTATTCGTAGAGCAGGGAAAAGTCGAGTTAATAACTGTTCCTACACATAATCCTAAAGAGTTCTGACCGACCATTAAGACGTGGTACCAAACATTTCGAGCTTGCTTCGCTCGATCCAAAGGTTTTGTACGTAAAAAGCTCTGGCTCTAACCGATTCGTATTGAGGAGAAAAGTCAAGCTCGCTCTTAGTTTCTATTTTTGCATAGATAAAACCAAAAGATGTCTGAACACGACCTGAAAAGATGTGCAAAAAAATTTCGAGCTCGCTTCGATCGCTCCCTTATTTTTGATATAGGTGAAATAAGGGGCAGGCAAAATCAGTCTGTGCCCCGGGCGGCAGAAACCCACGCTACGCCACTGGAATCTCTGACTATAGTCGTGAGCGTTATGCTATACTGTAGAATATGCTCACGACTTTAGTTAGAGATTCTGAAACCTCAGAACATCACGTTTCACTAGTACCGAAACCAGTATCCAGTGTGACGGGGAGTAAGCCCGTCGCCACTTAGTCTTGTAATGAATAGTGGGTAGGTACAATACATGCCTCGAAATTGAAGCATGCAGGTTTCCTCACGATGTTTTCCTTCACCGAAAAGCCAGTGGTGTTACAAATCGTACACACGGCGACAGATCAACCTACCCATAGTTGAACTCTATGTTCATGGACATAAGGTCCAACTATGGGTAGGTTGATCAGTCGCCGTGCGTACAATAATAAATCTAATTTTAGTCGAATTTAAAATTATTACAAAATTGTTGATGATATAGGTACTTAAATTTCAAATAGTTAAAATACAAAATTAACAACAGAATGCCAAACAAGGATTAAAATTAAAATTGAATGAATGTCATGGGAGAAAATTAATAAATATAATAGATTAAATAAATTCTTATCCATTAGATTAGATATACACAGGATTTATATCTAATCAAAAGCTACCGCAAGGCTGGTTCCTAGGTACGTCCCTAGGTTATACTCGAAGGTGTAAACTAACTGAAATATGTGTAGAGGCTTTCCCCGAAGAATAGAGATGACCAAGTACAGATAAGGAAAATCGTAATCGCCTTCACACGAGAAAGATGAAGACTGAAGATGATTGTGAATAAATACTTTACTTTATAATAAAACACTTGCAGGCGACCTGTCCATGACAACCTGACAAGTACCTATATTATTTATCTGTCTGAGCCTGAGGCGATAAAAACCCCTTATATAATCAATAACATAATACCTGAGGTCAACTCCAGTCCAAGGATAGGTACCGTGACACTTTTTCTTCTCTATTGGTATAGTAATAAGAATCAATTTGAATTGCAGACAAGAATGCAGGAGGGTTAAGAGGATAGGCGAGTACCGTTTTTTTTTCATATAAACGTATTCCCCTGTTTCCTCCCTGGATAAATACACTAGAGCAAAAATGTTTTTACCCTACAATCTATGTTACCTCTGCTGTGCCCCTATGTTTTGCTTTTTTGCATTAATCAATTACTGTATGAACTAGGGACCTTCGAAAATGACCAATTTTAGTGCCCGTTTTCAGACATCCACAAAACAAATTTGACGAATATAAACAAAAAAGCAAAGCATACAGACATAGCCAAAGTCTTTTTCTTATAATTCTTGAAAGAATTATTAAAATCGGTTTAGTTTTGGAGGAGGAAACAGGGGAATACGAAATGCTGTTTTCGGTGATTTTATGTATATAAAATAGGTCCGAGCTGCAGTTGTCTCTTTCGCACTCTAGTCGGTGGGGTGTATGGGTGGGGCGGATCGGACAAATATGTATACAGTCGGAAAAGTGACCTATTCTCCAAATTAGCATTTCAGCCCGCCTATCCTCTTAACTTGCATGGATTTTACCGCACTTGGCCGCGTAGCCAAACTCATTTCATTTCACACGGTTTAGTGTGGATCGAAGCGAGCTTAGCTTGAAATTTGTGTCTTTTGCATACGATGGCGAATCTGGGAGGTCTTTTGAGAGGATTTGGCTTTTGACCGCTACTTCTGAAAGGAGTTAATTTCTCCAGCTATGGGAAATAGGCCACAAAATGTTAGCGTATAGTTTTGGAACTCATGTGAATTTGTTTCTCATAATCTCTAGATTATAGTGGTCATATTATCTACCTCATCTAAACGGACTGTCGAGTAATCGCAGTTTTGGCGTACATCTTGTCGTGGTAAAACATGTTGGTTTTTTATTTTTATTTTCGTATGAACATCTAAGACAGTCCTATACACGCATTGTTTTACAAGAATCTTAGCCACAAAGTCAAAACGGCGTATTTTTTATATTGATTTCATCATTCCGGTTGCATTTTTACCTAATCTTTCGCATATTACTATAATAAATTAAATTTAGTTTTTAGAGTGACCATCGATAAACGTTAACGTTTGTGGGCCTAAAAGAAATTGACTCCTTTATATAGGTATTTAATATTAGATAAGTTTAAGCTTATCTAATTAATGTATGAAAACGATCGCATATTGATAGGTCGTCATTAAATTGCATCGAATGTGAAAACACTTAATTAACTGTTATAAATTTAATAGCTAGCATATGATAGTAACGTAGCATATTATATTGATCTACCTAATTGGATCACCATATTTTATTTACCTATGGATTATAGTACAACGTTCAAATAACTTTCATATATAATAACTTATTCTGTTGTTTCTTTCCAGATAATTAAATTCAGAGGCGTATTTCCACCATGCCATCTCCGGACATACGAAAGCATTGTAAGTATTTATCATAGCATATTACATTTCAAACATAACTCTAAGATATGTGGTGGTCCAGTGAAGAGTAATCTTGCCTGCCGTGCAGGAGGCGATGGTTCGATCCCCGTCGAAGCCGACTCGTACCAATGAGATTTTCGGAATTTATGTACGATTGTAACGCCACTGGCTTTTCGGAAAAGGAAAACATCGTGGGAAACCTGCGTATTTCTATTTCAAGGCAAGTGTTGCACCCGCTGTCCATAACAAGTAGCAACGCTCACTCCCCGTCACACTGGACAGAGTTTCGGTACTACTAGTGAAACGTGGATGTTCTGAGGTTTCTGAATAGCTCTGACTACCCCCTCGGGGAATATAGTCGTGAGCATATGCGTATGCTCATGCTCTAAGATGTGTGCCACATAGGAACAATTATGAACATTTCTTTGGCCATCCTGGACAATCATCATCACTGTCCACTGCTGAACATATTGCCTCTCCGAAGGCACAGAATAAATACCGTGATAAGTGCCTACACCACAGAATAAAAACTAGTACTACCCGCACAGAAAAATCACATCGAAAACAGATTTAAATAAATAGCGATTCTCTCTGCACGGCAATAAGGTGCAAAGTTATTCGCACCCGTCCTATCGTACAATTCGCGTACCGTAGTCTTTGTAAGTCACAGACTGTTTTATCTCATGGTGGTGGGTATAACACGCACATCTGTTTTGGACTATTACCAGGCCTGTCTCAGGTCAGGTACGTTAATATAAATAATAGTAATAACCTACCACCCGTCACAACGGCGCGCATGCAAACAAAAATGAACCGAGTTATTAGACATGAAAGCTTCCTTTTGATAGTCTCCCTCTTTCATTCTTTCAAGTGCTGATAGCGTGATATCGCAAGGGTTTTCAAGTCTCGCATTGACTACTCACAAAATGGCGGCAAGTCTAATGAGATTTAACCAAGAACCAAAAAGTAGAAGGCCTACACACAAAATAACGGAGCGAGTGAAGCGAGGTCGACATTTTTTAGCACAACTATTCGGGTTGTTGACTTGTGGTCAGACATCTTTTGGTTTAGTCATGGGAAAATAGAAACTTAGAAGCGAGCTAGACTACCGCCACGAGAGATAGTAGACCAACAGCTTGGACTGACTCACGTGGACTTGGCGTGACTCAGGAAGTTGGAATAGGTATTGTCTATACCTGGAGTACAGACTGCCTTATAAGCGGTGAAACATGAAAATACTCCTTGGCCAGCGGTAATGTTCGTACTTCTTTCGTAGATTCCTGTCGTTGTTTCTGACGTCAACTTTATCCCTTTCTAATCCAACGACAAAAATTGATAGAAAGTGACCAACGTAAAATCAGAAACATCGACGACGGACGCGTACGAAAGAAGTACCTACGAAAGAAGTACGAACATTACCGATCGCGATGGTCTATTTTTGTGTTTCCATGCTTGTAAGGTGGTTATGGATCCATTGGTTACAAATCAATGGTCAAACTGAACAACTATCTTTATGGGACTATCTTACATCGGAATCGCGAAAAGAAATTTGCTGTCTCATACATTTGGGTCGAGTACGTTTGCAACTTTGTATGGAACAGCTGTTTTTTTTTTCGCGATTCCGATGTTAGTCCCACAGTGAAAGTAGTTCAATTTGTTGATCTGATTATTCCCTTAAAACTGTCAGCATATTGAGAAGAACTATGATATGGCTGAATATGAATATGAGACTATCATATGGATGAATTGAATTGAATTGGAGCCAGAGCTTTTTACATTCAAAACATGTGAAAAGTAACCTAAGTAAGAGCTATGGATCGAAGCTCTACTTTCCTCTACTCTAGGAATTGGTTATAGACACAGCTCAATTTTTCCCGAATTTGCCGCCCCTAGTAGCAAGCCATAAAACGCTGTCTTCGGGCCTTCGCTATCAAGTCTATCTAGTCCTGGGTATTGCGGCCAGAAATTATAGAGATTTTTGAGCCAAGGTTGAGCAGGGCGAAACCTATTGTTTTGATAGTAATGGTTTGACGAAGCTTACAATACCTATCCCGATTTATTTTGTGAATTGCCATTGACAAAATTTGTAGCGGATATTGAATATTAATGCAATTTGGTTTGATGAGGCCTACGATGCGAAATCGAATTTTCTGTTACTTAATTACCTTTTGAATCGGATTTTATCGTTTTGGTACAATAATACTTTTCTTTCTTTTCGTAAAATTTTACCGTACAAAATCTTAGGCTGGATGTCCAAAGATGGTCGATGTAGCTAAGCTGTGTGCGATGAAAAAAATAACCAATCAGATCACTCTATTTTCATACCTTAGCTTAGCGCAGTTCTTGTGGACGAGGGTTTAGCTAAGAGAGTTGTTTTTACAGAAAACTTGCGTGCTAAGTTTGAAGGATATGCGCTAGGGATGTGTAATAGGGTAATAGGGAAGTGTCCTATAGATGTGTGTTAAGGACGCTATGAGGTACTAGGAGAAAGGCATGCAGTTAGGCAGCTAAGCTAGGCAGCTAAGCTAGGCAGCTAAGCTAGGCAGCTAAGCTAGGCAGCCAAACTAGGCAGCTAAGCTAGGCAGCTAAGCTAGGCAGCTAAGCTAGGAAGCTAAGCTAGGCAGCTAAGCTAGGCAGCTAAGCTAGGCAGCTAAGCTAGGCAGCTAAGCTGGGGACACTTTAGGAGATCCGAGCAAGGGAATGCAGACAGGCGCGCGCACCTGTTGGATTTGACTACACAAAATTGTGTCTTTTCAGAGCATTAAGACGTTGAAAAATTACGCAAAATTCAAATTTTCAGTAATTCTTGAGCACAAATACAATTTTTTTAATAACAGAACGAACAATTAAAAGTATCGAAATGTAGATGACGTTAAATGCAAAGGGCGGTTTTCAACCTTACACGCAATGTCATGTACAGTTTGCACAAAGTGCGCATGTGCAGACGCCATTTCGGAATTTAAAAACGTTCTATAGAGTGCCGGACCTGTGGCTGTGCTACTTAGCAAAGCTAAGCTACGGAGCTAAACTCATTTTCACATCGCTCATCTACTTCGCATAGCTTTGGTGGACGCGGGTACATAGGTTCATAGCTTCGCTCGCACAGCTTAGCTACATCGCTCATCTCCGATGGACAGACAGATTTATGTAAACTAAGGCGCGATTCATACAGAAGAGACGTGTGGCAGTGGCGGATAGTCAAATTAACACAATTATAAACCTTATAGTACGTATCATAGCGTCGTTTGGAGAATTACGCCCGCCACTCCAGGCGACGACACCTAGAGGCACGTGCGCGATTCTCCTTTACGACAAAAACGACGCTATGCTACGTAGGAACTATAAGGTTTATATTGTGTTACTTAGATTATCCGCCACCGCCACACGTCTCTTCTGTATAAACCGTGGCTTAGTCTCCCTAACGGTCCCACTATCTTAATTTAGGCGTTATTGGCCGACATTTCATCACTTGTATCATGAATATGCTAACGACCTCACATAGGTTGAATAATAGACATGTTCGTGTTGATTGCTCGTACCTACTACCAATAGGGTTGCCACTTGCGTTCATCCCGGTTTTGAAAAGCCAAATTTACCTAGTAAGCAAAATCTTGATCTCTATTTATTCCTACATTTATCTTTAATATCCTGGATACATCCTAGAGCTTTTTCTTACTAAAAACGTACCGTAAGATTTAATTTGTCTTAATTTATGTTTCGCACAATACAGATGAAAAATAATTACTACCTAGCTAACTTATGTACTTAAAATAGGCCGTTGAGACTTACGAGTTTAATTGTAATGTAGTTCCTACTTATATTTAGGTAATGTTAATTACATTACCTAATCAATCTGGCAAAGCCATATCATAAAATGGTATTTGACAGTTAGGGGCCTTGACAGACTAGCGCATGTGCCACTGCGACCATCGCTGGTCTTTTGTGATAAATTGGTAAAATATAATATCGTAAAATACAACATATACGTAGATAAAATTGCGTAAAGTAACCGAATAGGTAGAATATTTCTTAAATATGATCAATTACAATAGTAGACCTAGTCTAGATTAGATTTAAGGGCCTATGTCGAAAAATAATTGAAGCGAAATGGGCGTGGCTTAGCGCAGCAAGCGCCCCGCGCCCCGCTACCGAACATCGTCGCGCACTAGCCCGCGAAAATCAAATCACTCAAAATGCGTAGAAGACGCTTCGCTGTTAATATATTATTAGTACCTTTTGTCGTATGAAAAAACACAATATATTATAATTAAGAATCGTTCTATTTATCCTCCTTGATCAATTATTAATTTGTTACAGGATCAATTACGGACAACCAATTTATAGATAGAAACAATACCTAACTACCGATACTCTTTAATTGATTTCACTTAAAAAACTTAAAACTCATTAATATCATACCGAAAATCACTGTACCTATCTAGAAGGAAAAAAACTATCATTACAGGATTTTGTTTTACTTTATAGTACGAGAGCTACCTGTTGGTCTTCGGTTCGGTTCTTGGTTAGGCTTTACGTCTTTAAATCAATTCAACTTCTTATTTTGTACTTGTAATTGATATAATACAAGTCAAAACATTCTATGGTCAAAACATACCGACTATCTAGATGAAACCTGGAAGTTATTTTACGCCGTCAACAAAAATGTAAGATGAACGTGAAAAAATAAGTTTCGTAATACTGCAATAATCTCAGTTATTCTCGATACCACAAGAACTTTCAGGTTGAGAAGTTGTATAACACTCATAAACCTATTTTAAAATCCATAGGTAATTCTAAAATATCTCGCATCCCTCAGATGCATGGCATAGCATTGAAGGATGAGGATGATGCAGGATATTATAACAGGTTATGAATGAATTTTAAAATGGTAAATCAACATTTATTTACAAAATCACTAATAATATTTATCTTACGACCTAAAATCAACATTTATTTACATTAGTACATTACGATAAATGTGACTTAAGTAGTTCATTATTGCACAGCGTGAAGTTAGCACCCGAGCACAAGCAAGGGTGCTAAACGTATATGCAGGTTTAGGTAACAGAGTGCTGGAAAATTATTTACAACTTATTACCTTTTCTTTTCTCTCATACTTCTGGTATGTTCCTGCCTACGTTTCAAATTTAATGTTTTGTTCCGTTTTGTTTTTCATTATCACGGTTTCTCCTAGTACCCCAGGAAAATTAGGTGAAAAAAAGGGTCAACCTCGGATTGAGAGATAATAAGCTACAAACTTCTTTAAATCATCGTTATGACATCCAATATGTTAGGTCAAATATCACATAAAATCTCGTTTATGCAGGTCAAAAGATTCAAGGTAAAATGTCAAAAAACAGGTCTTTAGGAAATATCTTCTTTTCTATGCTCTAAATGACCTTTGAAGTTTTAAAAAAAATTTAGGACTTTAAATTTTCTTCAAATTTGGTCATTTATAATAGTTGACCGTTCTTGAGATAGATAGGTAGAACGCAAAGAGTTGTAACTCCCATAACGGTTTGCTCCCATAGTAAAATGATACTTTTCCTTACACCCTGTATAATATTATTTGGCGGTATTAATGAAAATACATAATTTCAATAACTATACACGAAAGAAGATGATGAAGAATTATTTCGAGTTTGAATCAATCGGGATAGAAAAACGAGTACAGAATAGTGATCCTGAGCAGCGCGCATTGAAGATATTGAATGAAACCAGTCACCGCCTGCCCGACAGACGCTTCAAAACAATACTTATATGGAAAGAAGACGACATGAAGATTCCGAACAACTACAAAAACTCACTCAAACGGCTGCACAACCTAGAGAAGAAACTAGACCGAGATGAAGACCTGAAAAAGAAATATGAAGAAAGAATGCAAACCCTCTTCACTTTGGGCTACGCCGAGGAAGCTACCACACCGCCGGTGCCAAATAAAACATGGTACCTAACCCCACTTCGCGGTCATTAACCCCGCGAAACCGAAGATAAGAGTAGTACACAACGCCACAGCGAAGACAGCCGGACGCAGCCTGAACGATATGCTACTCTGCGGTCCAGACTTGCTGCAATCTCTGCCGGGAGTTGTAATGCGATTTCGTCAACACCAACACGCCGTGTCAGCTGACATAAAGGAATTAATGTTTATGCAAATATAAGTTCAAGAGGACGACAGAGAGGCACTACGATTTCTATAGCGGGGCGACGAGAGAGTGAACCAGCGACCGCGAGAGTACCGCATGACTTCAGTGATCTTCGGCGCGATGTCATCACCATGCACCGCGCTATACGTGAAGAATAGAAATGCTTCAGACTTCAAAGAAAAGTATCCGGCAGCCGCGCGAGTCATTGAAAAGAACCACTACATGGACGACTACATAACAAGTTTTCCGACCGAAAAAGAAGTCAAAGAAGTATCGAAATCAGTCGACTACATTCATCGGCAAGCCGGCTTCGAGCTATGCGGATGGGTGTCCAATACAAATTCAGTAGTACAGCAGTTTTCCGCCAACTCGGGCGGCGCCACGGTTTCTATCGGCGGGAGCGAGGTCCGATGGTACAACGGGCCGAGCTTCCTACGAAACCACAAACGAGAATGGCCACAAGAGACGAAGACAGAAGCACCGAAGACAGGAGAAGAGAGGGGACTTGTCACGTCACCCACCAGCGATCTGACCACGCTCACCTACCTCGAATCGAGCGATTTTCGTCGTTCCCACTTTTGCTACGAGCTACGGTGCGCATGCTACAGTTCGTCAATTTATGTCGAAAGAAGAAAAATGAAACAGTATTTGCTACGAAGCGCAAACGAACGAAAGAAAACAATAAAAACGACTCTGATTCAAAGATTGATAAGAAAACACGCAAGAACGAGACACCGTACGTGAAGAAATGAGATAGCAACACCATCGGTATCGAAACGCACTATCTCATTCGCGCTGAGAAACTATGGTGGAAACCTGTACAAGAAGATTGTCTTTCCGAAGATTTACGTCGAGTAAGGAGCGGCGCGGCGCCTCAGCCGGGAGACAAGCTGTCGGCGCTATCAGTGGTCGTCGGCGAAGATGGCTCAAAGGAAGAATCCACGTAGCACCTGACATCGTTGAAGACACTGCGAGCCCGACCGTACTCGACGGGAAACACTACTTCACGCGACTGTACATACAACACGTACACGAGCGACTACATGGCGGTATCGAAACCGTCGTGAATGAGCTACAGCAGCGACTATGGGTACTGAAGATACGACCGACGGTGCGTGAACGTCATCAAACACTGTCAACTATGCAAGATACGAAGAGCGAAGCCTACGTCTCCGGCGACCGGCGACCTGAGGAGGTTCGTGGCACGAAGAGCAGTGCCTAAGGAGCTATGGAGTGACAACGCGACGTGCTTCAAGGCTGCGGAGAAGGAGCTCGCCAAGGCCGCGCTGGCGGCGGTCTGCGAGGAGGCGAAGGCGCGGCGCATCACCTGCCGCTACGTACTCCCGGCCTCCCCCTTCATGGAGCGGCGTGGGAGCGCATCGTACGCACCGTGAAGGAGGCACTGCGCGTCAAACTCCACGAGCAGTACCCTAGCGACGAGACACTGCTCACCCTGCTCGCCGAGGCGGAGAACACCGTCAACTCCCACCCACTCACACACGTGGCGGTGACCCCAGAAGAACCGGAGGCGCTTACACCCAACCACATCCTGTTGGGACCCAAACGACCTCACCGCGCGCAAGCGCAGCGCGCTCAACGATGGCGGACGTCTTCTGGAGCCAGGTCAAAGAGTACCAGCCTCTACTCCAACACCGGCGGGAGCCTCACACGACCAGCGCACGCTATCGGCGACCTGGTACTCGTCTGCGACCCCACCCTGCCCCGCAACACATGGCCGACAGGAAGGATCGTCGCGGTCTACCCAGGGCGAGACGGCGAGGTGAGGATCGTGGACGTCGTAACCAGCAACGGGCATGTCCTCCGGAGACCGACCAAGAGGATCGTCGTGCTACAGGTTGGATCGCAGAGCTGCGACGGCGGGAGAAATGTGCACGACAGAACCTGAATTGACTACCTTTGTACATAGTTTTTTACATTACTTTGTTTATTTCGCTTCACTACCTCATTAGAAGGGGTAGAATCCTATTAGAAATAATTGTTAGAAAGAGACAGAACGCTCCATCTCTGTCAGCGCATACAGGCGAGCGAGGGGGGCCCCGGCGTCCGGAACCTGTGTTATGAGGAAGCGGGGGCCGGGGTCATATAAATATTGTACCTTTCCTTTTCGTTCTGGACTCTGTTATGCACCGGCGGATGATGCACCTGCTATTTTTAGAATAAGAAAATAAGTATCTTAACTATATAATTATATTGGTTTGTAAGCGTAGAAATTAAGATTGTATGAGAAATAAAGAGATTTGTATTCAGGGTAAGAGTGCGGGGTAAGGAGGGGTGGTCGCTTGAAAATGATATAAAATGGCGCCAAATCGGCGTAGATTCATTCCGGATCCAGCACTCAAGAAAGAAACAACTTGGAAGAAGAAACTCTCTGCGACCACTCGCCTTCCCTACCCTGCCCTTCAGCCTGGCTCACCATACTGACTACCCATACAATTAAGGGCCACAGAGTTTTCAAACTCTCATACCAGGCAAGATGTTCCGGAGCAATAGAATCCTTCAACTCGGTAAAAATACTGACAACGGTTCATAAATACGTTTATAACCAGATTCCATTATGACAAATAAATTTAATTATTTGAAGAAATTGAAAAACAAGATAGTAAAACCGAAAATTACGACGACTTAAAGATAATAACAGCTAGCTCTTGATCTATGAAGTCCAAAAAAACTGCTATACATATTTGAGTGAGAAATATACTTAAGAGAAGTTTATTCCGAATGAGAAAATGCGCGCTGCATACAAACGAAGTCTGGTGATATTTTCAATACTAACCAATCAGTAAATGAAAAATTTGCAGAAACAATCTAGAAACTAATCTCTATGCTTGTATGAAGTCAGATTTTCGTTAAAATATACAGTTTTAATGCTAGAATTAATTTAAGATTTGTATGGAAATCTTTGAGGTATTGTAATTTTAAAACTATACATTTTAACGAAAATCTGACTTCATACAAGCATAGAGATTAGTTTTTAGATTTTTTCTGAAAAATTTCATTGACCTTAATTGGTTAATATTGAAAACATCGCCAGACTTCGTTTGTATGGAGTGCGCTCCGAATTATATTCTCTTAAATGTGAAGCTGCTATGGCCTTGAATTTATTTTAGATTGTATTTAATATATTACACTATAATATTTACACGTAAGCTGGATAATTAATCGTAATTCGGAAATTGTGCATCCGAACGCAGGTCTGACGCGGGCAAAGGCCACAGCCGACTGAGCTTTTTAATAGATTGTGATAGCTTATATTACTGCCTGATGCGAGAGAAAGAGATGGGGCGGCGCGCGCGCCTGACTAAATAAAACGACGTAAGCGCCAAAACAAACTTTATTTAGTTGTGATTTTACTATTTATGTAAGTTAATTTCTGCTGCAATCAAAATTTATAAAATATCAATCTCTATTTTTTAAATCAAGTCTCGTGTTTCTATTATTCACCGTTTAGCAGTTCCAAGCGTTTATAGATAAAGACGGAGGCTACTTTGGCTTGTTTTTCTATCGAGAAAATTTGTCTTAATCGTGTTTTGGCGGCAATCAAAATTTTAATAATATGTTCAATTTACACATATCCTGAAATCATACTCCTACTGTTAGTACTTCATGATATCTGATGCTTTGAAGAATCCTATTTTTTTCACATATCCTCTTAACCGAAACTTTAACAAAAAATTACAGGATTATTTTTCCGCAATGGCAGCTAGCAGTTTTCCCGCAGTGGCCGGATACGTGCTGACAAGGCCGGATGCCGCAGCCCTACGGCCCGGTAATAGGCCCACAGCCTGCACTGTAATTTGATTCTTATCTTAACTTTCACTGGTAACCTTCAACCTTCCCTCTAGGTCAGTGTTAATATTTGGGCAAGTGACCTCACTATAAAATTATGTAGGTCACTTACAGGAATGTGCAATTGCCAAAAATATATAGACGATGGCAGGACACTTAACTTCATCAGGACACCCTTAGTTTTTGATTACTAAAAAATTTTTAAGCATCTGTCCCTAAAGAACATGCGTCGAAAAACAACATTTTTTGGATCTCCCATGCAAAATTGCGGATCAACCGATCGATCTGCTATGGGAGTCCAAAAACTTTTTTCGTTTCAGAGTACCGACCTTTGAACGGCTGTATCTCCTAAACGGACTAATAGACCATGTCAATTTTTGTACTGTTCGCATAGCTATAGTGCATATTACAATAATACATGCATATTCATTTTTAGCAACCAGACCTTTGAACGACTGTAACTCCTAAACCAACTGGAGTTATGCATGCAGACCTGGTCCATCCCCATCACAGAGATGCTCTACACCCTATGAATACTGAATCAGCCTTGCAGCTGATGGTTACCAAAATGCTTCTTATATCTTATACTAATATTTTTCTTTGGCAGTATAGTCCTCTCTCACCTCTCTCTCTCAATCTCTCACTCAGCTCCGTATCACACAATGCTTGCTTCTTTTTGTCAGTTTTCCAATTTGTATGAAATGTCAGCTACGGTGTACTTATAGCAGGCAGTAAATCAGGCAGCAGATGGTTTTTCAACCCTTAGAAAACCTTTACCATTGTGTTAAAGAACCCTAAAACCAATCTGAAAATGTGGGCAAGCTTCACAAAAAGTTACAAGTACCTTTGTTGATGAGGATTCACTGCTGGCACAGATTACAAATAAAAAAGCTATGGGCTTTGATTGCCAGCTGAATATTGTTTCCGGAACAAAAGCTATTGTCTTCTTTAAGGCCCATTTTAAAGGCTCAAAATCCATTGTTCAGTGAATACTTACGAGTAAAAAATAATTCTATACTAAGCTATGGATTGCTAAAGCTTCTTCGGGTTCCTCTCAATTTCTGGAGGTGGGCAGTCAGCTCTGCATATCTATACATATATCTACAATTATAATCAAATTGCAAACTTGGCGTGGATGTCCATTGAAGATATTTGCAAAAATGTTAATTGACGGCGTTTCGGATACATATAGGAATGCATTGAAAACATGTTCAGAATTTTTGTCTGTTTATCTCTCTATTTGTTTGTTTGTGCACGCACTACTTAAAAACTACAGAACCTTTGAAGATTTGGATGACAGAAACATAGAGCTTAGTTTTGATTGACATTAGACCTACTGACATTAGGGATCTCCCCTCCAAAAGCATATTAACATGGTTCATGAAGACCCGTGGGCCTAGGAAATGACCTTTAGGCCAAGGCCTAGGTTTAGGTGACAGCTACAATAGATCTGTCCAGTTTGCGGTAGCTATTGGTCATTGACCAAGCCCTTACAACCAAATAATAATTTGATTGACATTTGGGCAACTATTTTATTAAAGTTATCTTAACTATTATAAAACTGTAACAGTTATGTGTCGGTCTGTAGGTACATTGAAGATATTTACAAAATTAAGAAAAACATAAAACCCGACTGCATGAAAAAAACCAAAAAAAATATCAGCTGTTTAATATGTTTAAGTCATGCAGGCATTGCAGTTTAGTATGGAACAGCAGATTTTTTTTTGCGCTGACAGGTTTGATGGGTGGAGTACGTGGTTTAAAGGTTTGCCTTTAGTTAGTTTACATACTGTATGTCGCGGCAAGCGCGGCTTTTGCTCTCCGAAAAGCGCGGGTAGAGAGGTCATGTTAGTAGACTAGCGACACGTGCAGCATTACCCAGGGTGCGTTGGTCGTAGGTATCAGTTCTAACCCACTATTTCCATTATAAGGGAGATTCAATTCATAACAACTTACAGTTCCATTATAAAATACATTTAACAACTTGTTTGATACGTGTCGCCGTCGACGCTAAATTTCGAAAAATTCGTTTAAGTTCACATAAAATCTAAAGGGAATATAATTCGGAGCGCGCTCCATACAAACGAAGGCTGGTGAAATTTTCAATACTAACAAATTAAAGTCAATGAAATTTTTTAGAAACAATCTAGAAACTAATCTCTATGTTTGTATGAAGTCCGATTTTCGGTATAGTTATAGTACCTCAAAGATTTCCAAACAAATCTTAAATTAATCCTAGCACTAAAGCTGTATATTTTAACGAAAATCTGACTTCATACAAACATAGAGATTAGTTTCTAGATTGTTTCTGATAAATTTCATCGTCTTTAATTGTTTAATATAGAAAATATCACTAGACTTCGTTTGTATGCAGCGCGCATTTACGCATTCGGAATAAACATTTCTTAACAACACCTCCGGCTACGAAACCAAAAACAAATAGGTACTTAACTCCACATTTATGTACCAGTGTGGAGTAGACAGTGGCGTAGCATGGGTTTCTGCCGCCCGGGGAACAGACCGATTTGGCCGCCCCCTTATCTATCCTAGAAAAAAAAAATAACGGAGCGAAGCAAGCTCGCAATTTTTTTGCACATCTATTCCGGTTGTGGTCATACATCTTTTGGTTTATCCATGCAAAAATAGAAACTTAGAGCGAGCTCGACTTTTCTCCTCAATACGAATCGGTTATAGCCAGAGCTTTTTACGTGCAAAACATGTGCAAAGCAAAGTAACCGAAGTAAAAGCTATGGATGGAGCGAAGCAAGCTCGAAATCTTGAACACCACGTCTTAGCTGTTGTCAGAACTCTTTAAGATTATATGTAGGCATAGTAACGAAAACAGAAACTTAGAGTGAGTGAAGCGAGCTCGACTTTTCTCTGTTCTACGAATTGGTTATAGACAGAGCTCAATCAATCAATATTTTTCCCGAATTTGCCGCCCCTGCTAAAGTGCCGCCCGGGGCATTTGCCCTGTCCTCCCTCGCTACGCTACTGGGATTAGTACCATATAACGTGGTTCAACATAAATTACGGTACCTCTGGGTATAGGGTACGGAAAGCTACTGGAAATAAACACTAAGTGTGTTACATATTAGTCCCCGGGGCGAAGGTGTTTACAACCTGAACGTCCATGAATAAATGCTTACTTGAGCAGAAGTAATGCCTTTCCTACATGATATTTGGTAGGATTTCGGTATCGGTTATAATATAAGTACTTAAATATTAGACAGGGTGTTAGGGTAAACAGTTGCATTACCTTAAGGGGTGATTGTACTCATGATACTGAACAATTTTCCCAAAGAAACCTATAGGAAATTCGGCATTTTATTATTATTCTTCATTGTCTAGTGTTGTGAATGGTCGCCGCTGTTGATCCTAGTTTGCAGGAGCTACAGCAGTGGGAATGTGTAGTGGGCCCATGCCCGACTAAAAATCTCACAAGTGAGTTACAATGTTATTCCTAAGGAGTGTCAAAATTAAAGAAAAATAATGAAAAACGATGAATGGCGTTAGTTTTACTACAGCTAGCGCCTTAACAACCCTCCTTACATTTAAAGCAATAGTCCTACGTCAGACGTAAACCGATTACGAGTTACTCGAAATCACTCTCGTAATTCAAGCAAGTTTAATACGGTTCATTCATTACAAATGTTATATAAAGCCCATAGATAGAACCAGAAAGAGGAAGATGCCACAATGTTCATTATAATATTACGACACATTTTGTCGTTCACGAATCCTCACGTGAATCTACTTTGTTTTTAGAAGGCTTTGATTTTTATAGAAATACGCGAATGTAATACAGGACGACTTTTTTTATTTACATTGGTGGTTCAGGTGATTAAACTGGACAACTTTTACAATACAGGTGAAATTGTTATCATTAGTATCCTTTTAAACTAAGATTCTACCCATCAAACTGAACAACTTTTACTATAGGAGCAAACTGATCGCAGCAAATAAAAATCTTCTGTTGCATCATTTGAGTTTAGTAAGGAACAGCATTTTTTTTTTGCTCAGATCTGTTTGCTCCTTTAGTAAAAGTTATTCCGTTTGATGGGTAGAATCTTAGTTTAAAAGGATACTAATGATATCAATTTCACCCTGTAGAAGCAAACCTGAAATCTCAAAAATAAATCAATTGTTCCATACTCTGTAACTGCAAATGCCTATTCGACTCAAATATGCCGTTTTGGTTTCATCTAAGACTAAGTTTCAACAATCTTTTACCAACTGTTAGGTATTAATGTTCCAAAGACAGAGTCTCGTGAATAAAAGTATTTTTGTCTTTATGAAGTGGAGATACTGTTCTGCCAGGGTACTTTTGTGGAATTACCTGTAATTAAACAGTAACATAACAAGATGTGTGACGTAACGGTTACGGTAATTATAGCAGTAATTAATACGTGAGTTTAAACATGTGCGTTTACAGCTTTTATTAGGGTTCCGCTGGGGTTCGGAGAAGGGTTCCGCCAATCGTGATCACGTTCCGAGCAGTAAGAAAGTTTTCTCGCAAGAGTTAGTTACTACTACTAAATATATAAATTACAGAACGAAAGCTTCATACAAGCGGCCGCTGTCGGTGCACTCACACATAGCTCGCGTTACAAGACGTAAGAACAGGTAGTGCACACACTCTGTCGAGGTATGTGTTCATCTGTTCGTACGTCCTTTAACGCTACATGTATGTGTGAGTGCACCGACAGCGGCCGCTTGTACGAAGCTTTTTAAACATCTGAGCAGTTCAGGAAAAAATACCTTACTTCGTTGTTATACATTTCAATTTTAAATAACATAGTAAAGAAATAATTTAAAATAAGTCGTTCCGATATTTACTTTGACTAATTATTATAAGGACTAGCCTTGCGGTAGCATTTCCCCTCTGCCACGGTATAAGGACAATTGATCTTGTGCATTTACATTCAATTTTACACCTTATCACTAAACGAGACAGCCTATAATTGCGAAATAATAACTTCGAACTTAGAACGTTTGGGGTTCACAAGAGACTACTTTTCATGATTTTTAACATTCAAAATTAGAATCTAAAGTTATGGAGAATAAAATCCAAAGTTACGGATTTCATGTTACCCCGCCCCCCGCAAAAAGTGGCAGAAATGTTTGTTAGTAGAATTACACGCGTAACCAGTCCACATATAAATATTCAAAGGATATTTATGATAAAATACACGTTTGGATATAGATAATTGGTAACATTTACTGTAATGAATTTATTGAAAAATAGCACTGCTCAGAAATATTTGAACACCTTGTACCTATGCTACGGTATATCTGATGCCGACTGTACGTGTTTGCATAAGCATAAGCATATGCTCACGACTATATTCTCCGAGGGGGTAGTCAGAGATATTCTGAAACCTCAGAACATCTACGTTACACCACTAGTACCAAAACTCTGTCCAGTGTGACGAGGAGTGAGCCCGTCGCCACATAATGGACAGTGGGTACAATACATGCCTCGAAATTGAAGAATGCAGGTTTCCTCACGATGTTTTCCGTGTACGTGTTTGCAGTAGTGCAAATGTATGAAACAGCTGTTTTCGCGATGTCGATGTTAGTTCCATAGTTTCATAGAGAAAGTTATTCAGTTTGATGGTCTGATAATCACCTTAAAAGGAACGCATCTAACTACCAAACACCCTGTATACCTTCCGGCATTGACGTAGTAACTTATTATTAATCTGTGGCATTGCTTAGCTAAATTATAAGAAACAGTATCTAGTACTACATACAGTACGGACACTCCCTCCCTACCAATTTAAACCTCAACCCCTCAGGCCGGAAGCGTGGTGGAAAATGTAGGCATTGGCGTATTCCTGACTCGCTCGCATTCATCCACAGTATCGCACTTGCTTACCTCTTCTCAGTTTTTCCCATTTGTATGAAATGACAGCTAAGTGCGGCCATGGCACAGAATAGGTAATAGTATATAGTTCTTCATACAGAACGGCCACTCCCCGCCTCCCTCTGAATTCAGATCCCCTACCTCACAAGTGCGCATGTGCGAACGTCATCATGTCAAATCCAAAACGTTGTTTGAAGTGCTGGACCTGTGACCAAAGTCTGGCTTAAGTACTGTTATTGTTTCCAACCCCGAACCTTCATCATTATCGCCTCTATTTTGAGAAAAATATGAATTCTCTACGTATAATTTATAACTACAAATATTTGAACAACATTCAGAACCCTAAGCCCCTGAGTCCGATTAGCACTTAACCTTTTTATCATTTACGAGCCTACGTTATAGCTTTTATTGTGTTACGGACAAACACCGTAAACATATCAAAGGAACTGTGCCAATATTATTTTGGTACGGCAGCTTCGGATTTATTGCCCTAACTTTGTGTTCGACCGATAAAACTCTTAGCCATAGACATAACCACCCTATAGACTTCTCTTTTATTAGGGCATCGACCCTAGATTTCACCCGACTTGTGTCTAAACACGATGTGTTAATTATTCTTTGTAACGGGAATCTGTGACGATTTTCAACACCTTTAACTCTATTCTAAGCTGTTTTGGAACCAGCAAAGATTATTGAGGAGTTTTTTAAACCAATTTAATAACAAATTGCAAGTGGAGCATTGACTTACCAACTACTAGACATTGGCCACGATCAAAATTGTCCGAACCAAAAGACGTTTGCTCTACCGACTACGCGCACGGATATAATGCCATGCGTGCTGCGATGGGGTAAAAACAAGCAAAAAAAAAAAAGAATTTCAGCATTTTCAATGTTTTAGTTGGTTAATACTCCACGAACATAGGTTTTTGTAGGTTACTTTTATCGAGAATTTTGTACTAGACCCCGCGTCCATTATTTGGTAAGTCAATGAAGTGGAGGTTATTCGCGAATTGTATAGGTACGATAGGGCTGGTGCGAATAACTTTGCACCTTATTGCCGTGCAGAGAGAGTCACTATTTATTTAAATCTGTTTTCGAAGTGATTCTTATGTACGTGTAGCGAATGCTACTGCACAAAATAAATATTTTGTGCTGTAGGCACTTATCACCGTAGGTACGTTCAAGTGACGGCGGCCTGGCTGAGGGGAAATTACTAACTTACGCATCATACTCGTAACTGAATGATAGAATTAGTGACTCACTAGTCACTAGACTTAGCAGACCAGCGATTTGTCACAGCTCATAATAAAATTATCCATTCAATCAAGTCTTCATGAAATGAATGTTTCTAAGCCTGCTCTCAATCGGTGATGGAAAACATCGTGAGGAAACCTGCATACGCTGAAGAAAAAATCTTGATGCGTATGTGAAATCTACCAATCCGCATTGGGCACGCGTGTCGGACTAACGCCCATACAACCTCCCGGAGGGTAGGCCTGTGCGCAGCAGTGGGTCGTATACATATAGGCTTTGATGATGATGATGATGATTATATTAAGTGATAGAGATATTCTAAATATACTTACTATATTCAGAATATCCACATAAAATGTTCACTAGCAGGGGTATACTCTCTCTAGTGCAAGCGTCTCCGTCGCCACTATCAAAACCAGTTTACCAATATTTTTACATTGACGTTGTGCAGAATGTGTTCAATGGATTTAAAAGTCTATCGGGTATGTAGTCTATGCTGTTTCAATTCAATGGGCTGGAATAGGGACTTGCACAATCGGTCAACGAAAAGTTAACATTCGTATGCGTCACTTGTGAATGGCGGAAAATTCTTTTGTAATTCAACTGATAAAGTATAGCGTTTCAACAGAAAAGTGGTTTGAATACTTAAGTATGTTTTAGGGATCGGACAGGACAACCGTCGCATTGATAACGAATAGACTGCAAATTATGTGACGTCATAATTTAACAATACAAGGTGTAAACTCCCTATAAATTTAAATACGTTACATACTTCAGGGAGTGCTTTAAACTAGGTACGAAACCATTAAAAATAAATTACACATCTCTTGTTGTTCAGTAATAGATTTTGGAGAAACGGTTAACCATAGACGAATTAATCTTAATTAATTAGATAATTAGCGTATGCTCACGAATAAATTCCCCAAGGGGGTAGTCAGAGATATTTTGAAACCTCAGAACATCCACGTTTCACCAGTAGTACCGAAACTCTGTCCAGTGAGACAGGGTGTGAGCCCGTCGCCACATAATGGACAGTGGGTACAATACATGGCTCGAAATTGAAGCATGCAGGTTTCCTCACGATGATTTCCTTCACCGAAAAGCCAGTGGTGTTACAAATCGTATGTACAAAAATTCCGAAAAACTCATAGGTAAATAAATAAATAAATAAATATCTTGGACATTGTCACACAAATTATCTAGTCACATTTAAAGTACCAGAATCTAGCCTGGACTTGTGTTATGATGTCTAGACAACGATATAGAATACATATATAGATACAAACATCCATGACTCGGGTACAAATATTAATATTCATCATACAAATATTTGTCCTTTACGGGATTCGAACTCGCGACCCTCGGCACAGCAGGCAGGTTCACTACAGACTGTGCTATCGGGCCGTATAGGTACGAGTCGGTCTGGACGGGGATCCAACCATCGCCTCCTGCAGGGCAGGCAAGGTTACTCGCCACTGGATTATTAGATAATTACCTATATTAATTACATAATTCGATATTGGCATAGATATGCCAATGTCCTCTATCTATCCGTTGTTTCTCCAGAGTCAAGTCATATCAGCTTAAGCTTAAATACTCGAACGAGAATAGACCTTTAAGCCTACACGTTAAGCCTTGTTATGCATTCTTTACACAAGTTTAGTACTAACCACTAGTAGGACGTGGTTTTCTGACTTGACGGCACTTTACCTTACGTTCAAAGGACGACAGTTCAAGCGCAATGGATCTTCCAATAGGTTATTTGTAACTTAAAATCATACCGTCTATAAAAATTCCGCGTGTATACGGATAGGTGAAAAAAGAACAGGCTTTCACAGCCACATCCATGATTCTGTCTCGGATCTGACCGTCAAATACCATACTTTTCATGAAGGTCCATGATTTCTTGGATTTAGTGGAAAAGCGCTACTAGCAGGCTATTCTTAGGCTGCTTAGAAGCGTTTTTCCATTAAATCCGAGCAACAATTACAACCAAGCGTTTAGTTATAGTTAATACGATTAAGTACCTAGGTACTTACGATATAAGTCAGATGCCTTCTTGGCAGCATGAAAATTGCATTCGGTCTTCCAAAAGATAAATTACCTTAACTTTAGGTAATCTAGCTTGGAAACCAGATATCCTATTTTGTCGAATTAAAACAGCATGTAACATAGCCATATAATCAGAGCTTTGATTTATTTTAATGTGACTGAAACATTTTATTGTTATTTTTTTAAATCTGCTGACTGACTGCACCTTGACAACTAAGTAATTTGCCACTGTCAAACTGTAAAGTGACATACTGTTAATCAAAAAACATGCTCACGACTATATTCCCCGAGGGGGTAATCAGAGATATTCTGAAACCTCAGAACATCCACGTTTCACTAGTAGTACCGAAACTCTGTCCAGTGTGAAGGGAGGGTGAGCCCGTTGCCACCTATAATGGCCAGTGGGTACAATACATGCCTCGAAATTGAAGCATCCAGGTTTCCTCACGATGTTTTCCTTCACCGAAAAGCCAGTGGTGTTACAAATCGTACATAAATTCCGAATAACTCATTGGTACGAGTCGGCCTGGACGGGGATCGAACCATTGCCTCCTGCACGGCAGGCAAGGTTACTCGCCACTGGACCACCACGGTTTTTTAAATCAAAGAACGTATCTGAATAATTGCGGCCTTACCGATTACTTTTTTTTAAATAGACCACAGGTTAATTGAAAGCTCGTGTAAACTAGGCTTTACGCTGTTGAAAAACTTCGATAGACGCGCAGAGGGGATTATTCTTTTGCGTGGGACTTTTTTGAACAATGGATGCAGATTGCGAATGATAGCGATTTAGGTCGCATGGAGTATTGAAGAGTTGTGTTGACGAGTCGTCCGTTTTTGTACCTTTGGAAAGGCCTATATGCACGAATAAAGGTGAAAAGGACTGTCTGCCAGTTGCACGTACGTTCATTAAAGTTAATTCTTCATTAAATTTCTTGCTAGCTTTTACTTCGTCAACAAGACAAAAAGGGACAGCAAGAGATTTAATGGAGGATTAACTTTAATGAACGTACGCGCAACTGACCGTATGGGTCTTACTTCACCAACTAACCCATTTTTAACCCCCGACGCAAACGATTGTGGTGTTCCCATAGAGAAAGTTGTTCAATTTGATGGTCTCATCATTTGATCATACCCTTAAGAGAAGTTTATTCCGAATGCGTAAATGCGCGCTGCATAAAAACGAAGTTTTGTGATGTTTTCAGTACTTACCAATTAAAGTCAATGAAGTTTTGCAGAAAGAATCTAGAAACAAATCTCTATGCTTGTATCTTGTCAGATTTTCGTTAAAATATACAGTTTCAATGGTAGGATTAATTTAAGATTTGTATGGAAATCTTTGAGGCGCTATAACTTTTAAAGCATACATTTTAACGAAAATCTGACAAGATACAAGCATAGAGATTCCTTTTTAGATTGTTTCTGAAAAATTTCACTGACTTTCATTGGTTAGTATTGAAAATATCACCAGACTGCGTTTGTATGGAGCGCGCCAACAGTAATATACCCATAAAAAGTACAGGGTTCTTTCTTGCGCCTATTCAAAAACACGTTGTATAAGGTCTTTCTTGATATGCCGAAGATTTTTTAAGGGGTTGATTACACCATCAAACTGAACAACTTTCTCTACGGGAACAACAAAATCGATATCGCGAAAAATCTGCTGTCCAATACATTTGGGTTCTGTAGAGCAGATTTTTTTCGCTATTTTATTGTTGGCCCAGTAAAAGATGTTTAGTTTGATGGTCTGATGATCCATTTAAAAAACAGTCAGCATATTAAGAAGGACCCTATACAGGATGAAATTGATATCATTAGCATCCTCTTAAACTAACTTTAAACTACCCATCAAACTGAACAACTTATACTATGGGAGCCAACCGGTCGCAAAAAAAAATGTGCTATTGCATACAATTGAGTCGAGTAGGCCAGGCCAGGCATTGCAGTTTAGTATGGAACAGCAGATTTTTTTTGCTCCGATCGGTTTGCTCGCATTGTAAAAGTTGTTCAGTTTGATGGGTAGACTCTTAGTTTAAAAGGAAGCTAAATAAATCAATTTCACGCAGTATGTATACATAGCGGCACTCCCTAGGTGTAACATATACTCTTAACTCTTACTTTTTTGCTATTTGAATGAAAGCACACCAAAAATTCAATTATTTATTAGCTAGCGACCCGACCCGGCTTCGCTTGGGTACACAAACCTTCCTCTTGAATCAGTCTATAAATTAGTGAAAATCGTATCAACATCCCTTCTTTCGTTTCTGAGATTTTAGTATCCTATAAGTCTGACAGGAGTTCTGTCACAGGACGACACAGAAAAACGCGGCGGTGGACTTTAAATTGTATACAGGGTCCTTCTTTAATTATGCTGACACTTTTTAAGGGAATGATCAGACCATCAAACTGAACAACTTTCTCTATGGGACCAACATGGAATAGGCGAAAAAAAAATCTGCTTTCCCATACATTTGGCTCGAGTAGGGTTGCAGTTTTGTAAGGAATTGGTGTCATAGGAAAAGTTGTTCATTTTGACGGCTAATCATTCCCTTAAAAAACTGTCAGCATATAAAGAAGGACCCTGTATACAACGTGTTAATTAATAAACGCAAAACTAGAAAATAGTTTGTTTAGAATCGAGAGCAGAATCAAATTATCAAGGTTTCAACATAGAATAAATGTTTCCAAAATATTAAATAATTTGTTCGTCTGATTTAAAATTTACCCACCGCGCAGGCACACTCACCGTACTTTCTAGCAAAATAATGAAAGTAGTCTTTCAATGCAATTATTTCGTAAAAATTCGTTCGTGTAAATCAGTTGGGGTGTATGAGATTTTGCGTAGGTATATTGTGATAGTGAAAATTGATCCCTGTATTAAGATACCTCATAATTAATTGTTATTGATTGATTATTGCTGATTCTAACTATGACTTATTTAAGTTTGAAATACGTTGATTCCACATAGCTAGAAATTTAGTTACAATGTTCCTTCTAAGGAGTGTCGCTATGAAATATGTATTTTCATCCCCCCATCTCGGAAAGAGTATTTTTACTGTTCGATATCTGAGTGCAAAAGCCGTTGTTTTTCGCCGCTGGCAACACTGCCGGCCGGCTGTCAAAACAAAACTCGTAGCAATTTTATTAGAAATAATTAGTAATAATATATTTAAATACATCTACTTATCAATAATAACGATAAAAAATCATTATTAAATAGACTATGTATTATTGTACACATAACTTTAGCTTAAGAATTTATATTGTAATAGTTATTAAGTCGTAGAGTTGTAGAGTTTCTGGCCGCATCTTCTCTACAGCGACAACACGTTCCGACGCGGTGGTAGCTTTAAAAAAGATTTGACGTTTGATAAGTGTGCTGCAAGCTCCAATATTGAATAAATTATATTGACTTTGACGTTTTTATCCACTAGAGGATAAAGTAAATTAAATTTAGAACATCGTGTGCACTAAGCTTGTGAATTCAAAACATCATTAAACCTATTTACTTCTCCCTCCATGGTGCCGAATTTATTATACCTTTTTTTTTCATTTAGTCATTTCCTCGCTGAGGTGGGATGAAAAGTTACGTGTTGCAATTGCACTCTAAGAGGAAGGATCTCCATAGAGTCCGCATAAATTTACGATTGTAGTTGGTCTCTTTTGTCTTATGACATACCTTTAATAGTAGAAGGAGATGGAACTATAGATATTTGTTTATGCGGCTGTCCACTTTATTTTGAGCTAGTGTGTGTGAAAAGTGACCGTAAACATAAGGCCAGATGCCACTTGGTGCCTTTTGTCCATACTACTTGACACCACACACTCAAAACTAAACGTCAAAAAAAGGGGACACTTTACAATTGGTATGGCTCACTCTAGTCTTGAAGAGAGATCCTTCCTCTTAGGTTGCACTCGAGTGCAAAGATTTTTCACCTCTTGCTCTTTTGATTCCCTCGCTAACGCTCAGGATTCTAATTTTAGAATCCTTCTCTTGCTCGGTCATCAAAATTGAGCACGCGGTTAAAAAACAACTTTGCACTCTTTTATAACAAATTACTATTATGTACCTACCAATGAATATAATAATTCAGCACCTAAATATAATGTAAACACCCAAATTCAGTCTCCTGTAATTAAATATTCCGTAGCTACATTTTAGTAATTACATCAGTGTTTGATATCGTATCTTATTAGGATTAAGGTTGGTGCCCATTACTCATCCATCATTCAAATTAAGTTATTTTACATTTGCTTGTGTTATTTAAAAATATCGTAGATATATTCCACCCCTAGGGTATGAAACCCTTAGAAATGTACTGTCTAAATATTACGTAGATTTTTAAGGGTTCCTATTAAATAGTATTGTTGTATTCTCCATTAATATTATTGAATTTTTTTTATTAGAATTTCTAGACACATAACAAAAACCGGCCAAGTGCGTGTCGGGCCACGCGCAGGGTAGGGTTCCGTAGTTGCCCGTCACAATATAGGGACTTAGAAGGGGGCTTTTTGTTTTATACTACGGTTTTACGGCTCATAAAGTCTAAAAAGTACATTTTACAAGTTGGTCGACTATTACTCATTAACTTGGAAATCCTACTTAGCGGTGATAGTTTGCCTTTTAATTTCGTTATATACACTACTGCCGTGAATTTTTTCACGTATCCAGAAAAACCGTTTAGCGGTGGGGGAACGGGGGGGGGACAACACTTGACTCTGAAAAAAAATTTCACTTTAAAGCTTAATATTTCGATAACAGATCAATAAATCGAAAAATGTTTTTCCCACACACACCCATATTTTTAAAGACCTATCCAACGATACCCCATGGGATAGACCAGAAAATAAAATTCCATCCCCACTTTTCTTGTAGTTGTATTTCACCACTTTGTCAAATTACAGTTTTCTAGTACTAAGCCGCGGACAGACGGACGGACATGGCGAAACTGTAAGGGTTCCTTGTTGACTACGGAACCCTAAAAAATGACATACCATTTACGTAGTCATAAGAAGTATTATATGAGATACATTTTCTTTTGTATTTTTGTATTTTTTCCATTTTCATCCCTCAACAATTAAACCAATTAGAGTTATGTTTGGCACATACATAAATAATATACGTACATCCATACACATAGTCTATGGCTAGGAGTATTAGATATACGATGGTATTTTTCTCGATATCTCAGGGCTTTTTTCACCACTACAGGATAAGTTCTTATTAGCTTATATGACAGATACATTGACATATCTTTCATACGAAATATGTCAAACGATCTGTCAAATAAACAAACAATGACTTATCCAGAAGTGGTGAAACAGGACCTTAGAGATAATACAAAATAATACTACTAATGATCGATGTTGGAACTTTGCATTTTTGTATTAAAATTATTTACTACGTGTCTACGGCTTTGTGTTGTGTTGTGTGTGTGTAAATGTTATTTAACCTATCTTTTAGTTCGACTTTGTATTTTATGTTTTATTAAACACAATATTATGTGTAAGTACCTATTTAATAATTTAGCTTATTATTTATAATTGTGTATTATATTATATTATCTTGTTTTTAACTTTGTATCTTACACTGTATTAAAATCCCACGTTGGATATTAAATTTTCCCGTTTACAAACTACATACCTAACAAACAAATTACCTGCTAACTAAAATTCGCCAACATTTACGTCAACATTGAACCCGCTGAAGATAACCTGAACAATGACGTTCATGATTTGAATAGTCATCAGTGATGAGTGATGACTCATAAATCATAATATAATTATCTGTTGAAGTCATCGGCAGTCGGCCCTCTACACTAATTGCTAATTAAATTTTGTGATCAAATAATAGTGTATTCTGCGCGCTGCCAGCCGCTGTTCTTTTAATGTGAATTGGCCCTAATTCGCCAGTCTGTCTGTTGTTTTTCTCTAATATAATTGAATAACGTAGAAATTTTAAATTTGGAAGGTACAAAAATAAGGAAAGGTGGCTAAAATAATAATAGTACAGTCGGGACAATTTAAAAAGCCACATTTGACATCTGTTGATACTTCATCAATCATAACCTTGTAACGGCGGGCATAGAATAATATAATTTTTTTCGTAGTTAGAACTGTACCATTGCTTTACTTTTTTTTATTACGATAACATATTTATTGTAATAATGACCAAAGAAGGTAATTTTACGATTTACTTTCACTAATAAAGCATTCTAAACATAATAAACAATTTTTGTTCCAAAGAACTGAACGTCGTTACAATGTTGCGTCTGTGAACCCTTTTTCTTTTTTAACTCTAGGGATGTAACCCAAAAAAATCGATGTAAAACGTAGTTCCAACAAATCGCGATATTCACATATAATTCGATTCACGTATGTTTGAAATCCGTATCGATTCATTCGCTTTTATCGATGTTTTTAAGCAGGTCACCTCACTATGAAGCTTAAACTGACAGATGTCAAATGTGGCTTATTACATTGTCCCGACTTTAGTAATAGATATACAGAGTCCTTCTTAATATGCTGACACTTTTTGAAGAGGATGATCACACCATCAAACGGAACAACTTTCTCTATTGGACCAACATCGAAATCGTGAAAAAAAGAATCTGTTGTCCCATACATTTGGTTCGAGTAGGTTTGCAGTTTTGTATGGAACGGCCCTTTTTTTTCGCGATTTCGATGTTGGTGCCTTATAGAAAGTTGTTCTATTTTACGGTCTGATTATCCCGTCAAAATAGTGTCAGCATGTTTAGCATGATTTCTCTACTTGCGCGCGACTCGGCTTTTTCCCATACTACAAGTCGCGGCAAGCGCGGCATTCGCTCTCCGAATAGCGCGGAAACAGGTTATTTTCTATGCAGCGAAGGCGCGTCGCGCGCGTGTAGAGAAATCATACTAGATATGCAGTATATTAAGAAGGACCGTATATATCTACGTTTTTAAATAATCCACCTAAACAATTTTTAAGGACTAGAACCTAGATTTAGCCTGACTTGCAATAAAAAGTATTTAAGCTTAAAGGTATTCATAGAGCGGTTCGCGAGCAGCACGTGTGCCGTTTGGTATGTTTTGGGCCTGTTCTACCGCATTTTTTAGTTGACTCTCATGAAAGGCTTGTATAGTGAGCGCGCGCGGTGCGCGTGCTGTTCGCGCGCTCATAATTCCGTTTGCTTTCATACTGTGAGCCTTAGTTGTTGGGCGCATGAGCGACGCACGAGCATAAAATGCACACGCACAGCTCGCGGGTGGCTTGCATGCTGTGCGCGACCTGGGCATTCGCCTGATGTGGACGCAACCTTACACTGCTTTTACTGATGACAGTGATAGCATAAGCATATGCTCACGACTATATTCCCCGAGGGGGTAGTCAGAGATGTTACGTTACGTAGTCACGTTTGGATATAGATGGTAACATTTACTGTAAACAATTTATTGAAAAATAGCACTGCTCAGAAATATTTGAACACCAAGTACCTATGCTACGGTATATCTGATGGCGACTGTACGTGTTTGCATAAGCATAAGCATATGCTTACGACTATATTCTCCGACGGGGTAATCAGAGATATTCTGAAACCTCAGAACATCCACGTTTCACCAGTAGTACCGAAACTCTGTCCAGTGTGACGGGGGGTGAGACCGTCGCCACTTATAATAGACAGTGGGTACAATACATGCCTCGAAATTGAAGCATGCAGGTTTCCTCACGATGTTTTCCTTCACCGAAAAGCCAGTGGTGTTACAAATCGCACATAAATTCCGAAAAACTCATTGGTACGAGTCGGCCTGGACGGGGATCGAACCATCGCCTCCTGACGACAGTGATAGCATCATATTTAAATATGTTTAAGCTTATACTATGTGCTTATATATGTTTAGCTTTACTTTCTGGTGCAAGCCACCCTTAATGTAAAAGCACTAGCTAGTAAAATAATAAGCAGACATTAAAACAATTAAATAAATAAAAACTTCACAAGTTGGTAAGTTATTAGTGAAGATTTATGCATGCGACAAAAGAGTTCTTAATTTCTTTTGAGATTTCGTCTAAAACTTTCGTAACTTAAGTAAATACCATTAACATTTAATACCTGAAAGTTGGCAATGGAATAGATAACGTTTTATTTAAATAGCATTTAGTTGAAGCACACAAAATGGGCACTTGGTCCACATAAAGTACACACTTGGTCTGATGAAGCAGTCGCGCCGTGGCCGAAATCGATCAGTACCTCGATCGATCGATACCTGGTCTACATTACGTATTTGAAGCGCCATACATGACGTTTCGTCAAAGTAAAAGCAATATCGAATAGCAATTCGGTATTTCACGTTTTTTTTTTGGTCTGTATTTTATATTTTTACGGATAGAAAACATCACTATAAGAAACTAATTAAATTTTTTCGATTCATCGAGTTTATCAATATATATTTAATTTTATAACTATCATCTCTACTAACTATGGTAAAAGTGGTCGCGAGAAGAGACATTCGAACTCCATGGAGAAAAAACTTTGCATAATTAAAAAACATTAAATCATCTGCCTTCTCTTTCTAACTCTGTGCTGGAAACAGAAACGGCAACATCAAATGTCAAATTCTGACATTGAAGTTGATTTGAAGTTTACCATGCAAGGAGTTTACAGGTCCGACGAGTGACGTCGGACCGAATAATGACGTTATTTAATTAAAAATATTTATGTTTCATTTTAAATATCTGAAATCGAAAATATTGTTAATGAGACAATTATGTCGAAATGGTTTTCGATTCAGCCCTCCAAAGAAAAACTTGACGTACCGAATTGTTTTAATTATTTTTTCGCTTAAAATGTTCGCGTATTGCCCATCTATTAATTATACTTTGATCGAACTATGTGGAACTATGACAGTAGATATGTACCTACGAATACGAATGTAAACTGTATAAACTACAAATGTGTATTGGCATAACAAAATTGTGAACTCGCGCCTCGCTTCGGGCAACAAATACTCATTTCCCTAACCATTAGGTACAACAGAATAATATCCCTGCGATAAATAAACAAACACCCCTATACACAAGACAACAAAGAACAAAGCTTATAATTTGTTAGTACCTCGAGCGGTTGCTTTGATAACAGCCTTTCACGCCGAATTTAACTTAATTTCACTTTGCTTTGCCAGAGTTCTTTGTTTCAGTGTTGCCTTGCCAGCTCTCGAAAGAGATCGCCTGGTAATTGTTGAGTATGTCGTCTACAGATTTTAGAATATAATTACCTACTATTTTACCTTAGGATAGGCCGTTCTAACTCTACAGCTCAGGAGAGCAATCGCGCTGAATAAATCGCAACTGAACCATGATTGGACTGCGTGCGAACCATAACTTTTAACACATTCGGTATTGCTCTATTCATTTGACAGCCGTTAGAGCCGTTTTGACAGATAGCTCAGACGTTAAAGGCTGTCAGTCACATAGAGTTAAGCGCGATGCGGAATTCAGCACAGTTGAATAGTAATTGGATCGCAATGTGATTAGAACTGAAATTGGATAAGAATAGAACTTCGATGTTTTACAATTAGCGCAATCGGTCTACAGGTACGCTTGACGGCCGATTCCCACCGAGTGATGAATGGCAATAGATTAGTTATACCTGGTCAAATCGCATTAGACTTTCCGCCATTTTGTGAGTAGTCAATGCAAGACTTGAAAACCCTAGCGATATCACGCTGCCAGCACGTGAAAGAATGAAAGAGGGAGGCTATGTAAATAAAGCTTTCAAGTCTAATGACTCGGTTCATTTTTGTTTGCATGCGCATGCACCGTTGTGATGGTTGGAAGGTTATTACTTTTATTTATATTAGCGTACCTGACCTGAGACAGGCCTGGTAATAGTCCACAACACATGTGGGTGTTACACCTACCAACGTGAGATAAAACAATCTGTGACTTACTAAGTCTACGGTTTACGTTTACTAAATTAAATTTTAGAAATTCGCCGACCACTACGCTACACTTAAAGAGCCGTGTGGCCATATTACCACGGAATAGCCCACCCATGGTTGTCTGTTACGTTGGTTCCTAACACAACCTGGAGACTAATCGCGCTAAATAAATCTCCACTGAACCGTGATTGGACTGCGTGCGACCCACAACTTTACCACATTCGCTAATCATTTGACAGCCGTTAGAGCCGTTTTGACATATCGCTCAGATGTTAAAAGCTGTCAGTCACATAGTAAATGAGTGAAGGTCAGAATTCACAACACACGGCCGCTATAATATGTTGCTGTACTCTTCTAACGCACGCAAGTTGCTAATTGCTTCCTCTCACTCGCACGCAGGAAAGAGACGTGCTTATGTAATTTTGCTTGCGTAAGAAGAGTTCAGCAACATATTATAGCGCGTGTCTGTGACGACCGTTAAGTTTATACGGAATTCAGCACAGTTGAATAGTAATTGGTTTGTAAATATGATTAGAACTGAAATTGGATTAGGATTGAACTTCGATGTTTTAAATTAACACGATCGGCCCTACTGGCTTCACATAAAGAAACCAAAAGCATGCAGTTTGAAGTACATTGCCGCAAATAAAGGCTAAAGAGGTATTTGAATTAACTCAGATGTGGATTCCTTTGCCTGTTATCACTTGGAACACTCCTCGAGACGACCTGTAAAAGGCTTCGAGAGCATTTTTTCGTTCAGTTGTTCAAGACTAACGTTTGTACCTTTATTCGGTTGACCTGTTTCAAATTAGAGAACTACTGAAAGGAGACTTCAAAGGATACGTCCAATGTTTATAAATCACAGCCAATACTTATGATATAAAGGAATACATAAATAAATACGTAATCGTTCTACAGAACTAAAAATCTTTCCTACATAATCGTTAAGAGAAGTTAATTCCGAATGCGTAATTGCGCGCTGCATACAAGCCAAGTCTGGTGATATTTTCAATACCAAGCAATTAAAGTCAATGCAATTTTTCAGAAATAATCCTAAAAATAATCTCTATGCTTGTATGAAGTCAGATTTTCGCTAAAATATACAGTTTTAATGCTAGGATTAATTTAAGATTTGTATGGAAATCTTTGAGGCACTGTAACTTTAAAACTATAGAGGCAAGTGGGGCTTATCTTAATCTTAACATAACTGTAGCAGAAGTGTATCTGTACATTGAAGATATTTACAAATAAAAGAAAACGATATGGTTTTTAGATGTCTCTGACTAAAAATCAACCTTTTTTAGAATTATTATGTCTGTTTGTTTGTGCGAGCATCACGCGAAAACAACTACACCGATTTTGATGAAACTTTTTTTTGTATTATAGCTTAACGTCTGACTTAAAATCTGGTATATAATTTGTGCAGACGAAGTCTCGGGTGAACTCTAGTATTTTATAAATGTGTAAATTTGAATTTTAATGTTTCTGACGCAATCCCGCGTAACTGTGTACTAATTTTAAGTTCAAAGTTCAAGTTGTTGTTTTTCTAAGTTAAATAATCAATTTTGTAAACTGAATATCTCCGGAAGTATTCGCAACATTCCACAATTTCGGAAACATTCCCATGTTTTCACCTCTAGTCAAGGCCCCTACTCACACAATAACAAAACTCATCTTTACTTTGGATAGCATTCGAGAGAAGCTGCGTTAGAAAACGTTCATTTATTTTGTGTCAGATTATAGATCATAGAGGTGTTAGTAAAAATGACTTAAGATATATGCTAGTCACAAAAAAAATATACATTTCCATTTATTTAACATTGACAAAAGCGGGCCTAGAGGCCCTATGCAGGCTATTCCAATGCCCAATGATGGGACACTGGAACCGCTCTGCAATGGGTTCGAGGAGGGTATTGGCGCTGCCGCGTACCCTGCGCAGCAGGGAGGCGGCTCGTTTGCGTATGATGGCTGCAAAGCTATCTACTCTTGCCGCCGCAAACATACCCGATGCGCTGCAAAAACGAGGCAGCCTCAACAACATCCTCAAGTCAAGTCAATATAATTTATTCAATATAGGAGCTTACAGCACACTTATCAAACGTCAAATCTTTTTTAAAGCTACCACCGCGTCGGAACGTGTGGTCGCTGTAGAGAAGATGCGGCCAGAAACTCTACAACATAACAGGACTTAATAACTATTACAATATAAATTCTTAAGCTAAAGTTCTCAGCCCATTATTACACGGTTACTATTGCCAAAGTGAATATAATAATAATAGTGATCGCGCTCTCGGGTCGCGACAGGTCTTTCGTGCGCGGGGTGCGGGGCGCGGGAGGAGCGCGTCTCGGCTCGCTCTGCCTGCGGGCAGTACCCTAAGTCAACAGAGACTTGGGGTACGCGCCGGCAGCAGTGTCAAAATTTATACTTGCGAACGTGCACGTACCACAATGGTTCGAACTGGTTGTATTGTATACGAACGTGATACCACATTGAATCAAAATAAAGATTTGTTGGAAATAAAGTGGTTTGAAACATTTTTAACGCGATTTGAAACTTTGTTGTTTTTACTGTAGAATACCGTTTGAAACTGCAGGTAATACTATAAATAGGAAAGCTACGCTGCTACATAATTGTTTTTGTACATAATAAAAGTTATTAATTGAACAATAATGTGTTTTTCTTACAAAACGTTGAATTAAAAACGTAAATAATTGTTCATAACAAAAATAAATACCTAGGTAGATATTATGATCACTACAAATTAATAAAATATTAAACGATTAGACTTATATCATATTGGTTATCTTATATTTATTTCATATCCCCTAACAACCCTTAGCATGGCCGCCATCTTGTCGCTTTGCCGTAGCATCGCGCGATTTCTTAGAAGCGCGCCTACTATTTCTTATACTAGCAGCCGGTCCCGGCTTCGCACGGGGTAGACAATTGTCTATTTTACCAAGGATCCCTAATTTTTTTCTAAATGAAATGTAGCCTATGTCAAATTGGAAGAATGTAGCATTCTATTGGTGAAAGAATTTTTTAAATCGGCCCAGTACTTTTTGAGCCTATTCATTACAAACATACAAAAATAGGTACAAATCTTTCCTCTTTATAATATTAATATTAGTGTAGATGTACTTTGCTATTGCACGCGCAGTGCACTGAGCGACTTCTGCGTGTAACTGACCCACAGGCTGCACGTGCACGACTGGCAATCAGCCTTGAATAACGCAACTTTTACATCTTTAGTACATCGTGCAAACCTGCGGGTTTAAGTATTTGGGTTTCATTCAAACTTTTAACTGCGTACCCTATAAACTATCTTCTTAATGAAATTCCTTTAACCTTGTCCTTTTCTTGCAGAGTTGAAATCAAGAAATTTCATTAGTAAATACCTGTTTTAGTGAAAAAGTGTAGAATTCTTTCAAGTATTGGGTCATACCTGTGGGTCATACACATTCAGTAGCGTAGCGAGGGGGGCAGGGGAGGCAAATGCCCCGGGCGGCACTATAATAGGGGCGGTAAATTCGGGAATAATATCGATTGATTGAGCTGTCTATAAACAATTCGGTAGGTCACGTTTTTTTTTGGAGGGCTGAATCGAAAACCTCTCGAAGTCTCAACAACAATATTTTCTATGTTAGAGATTTTAAAATGAAAGGATTACAGATATTTTTATTCAAATCGCGACTGAATCGATGCGCTGCAAAAAGTTACAGAGTGTAAGGGCCCTAATCCAATAACCCCAGTGTTGCATTTCCTTTTTTGCCATCAGATTTTGGTCGACCTATATAATTAATAATACCTATTTATTTTGTTGTTCGCAGGCCGCGGCCGCCTTGAGACGATGGTAGAGCTGCCTTCATCTCTTGAAGACGCTACTGAGAATGTAAGTCAAATATTTTAATCTTTCTTATTTACTTCATTGGCTTTTATGTGAGGGACATTTAGTGAGCGACTCTACATGTTTCATTTAGAGGTGTTTATTGTATCCATACTGTATAGTAAAGTGGTGAGACACAAGTCAGCGTATACAGGGTCCTTCTTAATATGCTGACTGTTTTTTAAGGGGATGACCAGACCATCAAACAGAACAACTTTCTCTGTGGGGCCAACCACAACAACAAAAAGCAGATTTTTTTATTCCCGATTTCGATGTTAGTACCAGAGAGAAAGTTGTTCAGTTTGACGGTCTGATCATCCCCTTAAAAAAGTGTCAGCATTTTAAGGAGGACCCTGTATTGCTTTAGGTTTGCAGTTTTATATGGTAGGGTGTTAGGGTAGACAGTTGCAATACTTTAATGGGTGACTGTACCCATGATGGCTAGACGGTTGACAATTTCACATAATGTGCTTTATTATAGCGGATCTGCAAATAAAAATGTAAAAAGGAAAAAATGATGGAGGGTCTCATACAAGAAACTTGTTTTTATCAACGTTTTTTCTTCTCGCTCTATCGTAAAAACGGTAAAACATATAAGCGTCAAACTTGGCGTGATGGTAGAGCAATAAATAATAAAAACCGGCCAAGTGTGATTCGGTCTCGTGCTAAAGGTCCCAGAGAAAATAAAACTTTTATTTGTTAGGATAATATTTTGTGTGGTGGTGTTGTACGGGACCATTCGGTGCGCGAGTAGCCAGACTCGCACTTGACCGGTTTTATTTATGTTTTAACGGGATTCGATTTACTTCAATGATAATTGTTTGGGGTGTATGAGGGTTTCAGTTATTTTGTTAAAACGTTTTATAGGTATACGTATCATGATGATGATATAGAATAGGTATCTCGGTATACACGTGTGAAAGCAGTATAAAATCGTAGTACAAAAATAATCCTCTAACAATGCATGGAGCTTGCCAGCTTCGCTCTAAAGCGCTTCAAGTGTTTGCGGAAGCTCGCATAGTCAGTTTTCATGCATTGTGAGCAGAGGAGTCGGTTCTAATCCCCGGAGTGCATCGCAGTTGCTGTGTTAACTCACTGGCAGCTCGACACTTTTAAAAGACAATGCGGGTTTTCTATGGAAGGTTGGCGCCTCATTTTACGCGGCCATCAACCAAACTGGAATATTTTAGTTTAGAATAAAGTAACAGTACAAAACTTGTTATTACATGTATGTTAGCGCCAGCGTTCAAAACCAGTTGTTCGGTCTGATCATCCCCTTAAAAAGTGTCAGTATATAAAAAAGGACCCTACACATGGTGTAAGGATAAATATCATTAATCTTTAAACCACATACCTACCCAACAAACTAAAGTCCGGCCGCTGAAAGATTGCGTTTAACAGTTACCATAAAATTGTAAAGAACTGAATGAAAATATTGTTTACCTGTGCTCACTCTAGTACACAGGGCACTAGCTGCCCTTTTAAGTTTAAAAAGCTACTAAATAATGATCGGCATTTATAGTTTTCATTCAGTTTTTTACAATTTTATGGTAACTGTTAAACGCAATCTTTCAGCGGCCGGACTTTAAGCAACTTTTACCCGACTACTCGACTGAAACGTATGAAACAGCATTTTTTTTTTGTTCTGACATGCCTGCTTCCATAGTAAAAGTTGTTCAGTTTAATGGATAGAGTATGTGGTTTACAGGTTAATGATACTTTTCCTTGCACCGTGTATAAACTGTGTTACAGTAAGTAAATAGTCTAATAATCCCGGGTGAAAACTAGTTATTAGTATCGAATACAATTTATTAGGATCATTTCCACTGAAATAAGAACTGTAGCATTTGCCCAAACATTGCGGGGTGTCGAAAAATCACAGCGGGATCTTAGCTTATTAACCGTGCACTTTGTTAATAATTGGTTAATAAACAGTGGCGTAGCGTGGGTTTCTGTCGCCCGGGGCACATACCGATTTTGCCGCCCCTTATCATACCAAAAAATAACGGTGCGAGCGAAGCTAGCTTGAATTTTTTTTGCACATCTATTTCGGTTGTTGTCAGACATCTTTTGGTTTATCAATGCGAAAATAGAAACTTCGAGCGAGCTGGACTTTTTTCCTAAATACGAATCGGTTAGAGCCAGAGCTTAAAAAGCAGGTACAACACATGTGCAAAGTAACCAAAGTAAAAGCTATGGATAAAGCGAAGCAAGCGTGGTCAGAATGTGAAGAAAACAATTTTTTTTCGACACCTCCCATACAACGAAAAAGTGGTTAGGAAAAAATAGTTTTTTTTTAAATCACCATTTGTACAGTAGTAGGTAATGTAATGTAATTGATATTTCAATTTATTGAATTTTATTAATGAATGTATTTATTTGTGAACTAACATAGTTATAAGACAATTGTTACTAACACAATATGGATGAATAATCTGAAATAAATGATTTTTAATTTAATTTAAATCGTGTGAGGCGACGTTGGATAGGTCGTGTCCAATAGAACAAAACTCCCATGCTTCTGTCTCGAGATATCTGCGTTCAAAGTCAAAAATAGGGCGTACCCTCTTACTTCTAAAATACTGATGTGAAAAATCTGTAAATATTATAAAATATAGCTTAAGGTGAAACTTTCAGTGAAAATTATAACTGATGCTGTAGCTCAACCAGTTTCGGAAAAAACCAGTTAAATAGATTTGTTCTCTAACGACAAACTAGATGGCGTTAAACGAAAATAAATCGCGCTATCATTGTGTTTAAAATTTTTTTCTTAGGTAAGATAAACAAATAAAATTCTCTTCTTTTCTACTTATACAATGGCTACGGAAATGGAACCCTATCATGGGCGAATCCGACACGCTCTTGGCCGGTTTTTTCTTTTAACATTTTATAATTATTAACAAATAGTACTTTGTTGACAGTACGTACTTCATCGAATCTGTGTAAATGGTTTTCAAGTTTAGTGTCCATTACAACAACCATTTGTATTGTATGTTTTAGTTATATGTGTATTTAAACCCAAATAAATGTAGTACAATACCACGTTTACTTGGTCTAGTCCTCACAAGGGGTGAGAAGGGTCAACAACTCGCTGTTTCTATTTGCAGTTGCCATAATAAGGGATTGGGGCCAAATTGTTACGTTCTCGATATCGGTCACATTCTACGGCCTTATATTTGTTTTCTCTGTGTTTCAAAATAGGCCAACAAAAAATACCTAAATAAACTCACATATTGTTCTACGCAGTGTAAAATTAAATGCTTTACATATTAAACAGGGTGCTTCAGAACATCAAACTGTACAACTTTTACTATGGGACCAATATTGAAATCGCAAAAAAAATTGCTTGTTCCATAGAAAATGTCTATGACGACTTTGACCCATTTGTATGAAACTACTGTTTTTTTTTATCATCTTCGATGCTGGTCCCATACAGGGGTGTATGTTCAAATATTGCGCCCCTAGGCAAATATTTTTGGCCGCCCCCCATAGCTTCAGCTTGCCAGTGGCGGGCCCGTAGCCAATATTTGAATCAGCAAAAATTATACGGTTTTAAGAATTGACCGACAACAGTTTGTCGGTTATTTCACGACAGTATTGCCACGACTTACATCCAAATCTAGAGCGAGCGAAGCGATCTCAAAATATGACAGAACTGTGACCAAAATTGTGTTTTGCAGTATAGCAACAAAATTCGAAATATGGAACGAGCGAAGCGAGCTCGAGATTTTTCCGTTATATAAATTGGCTATGCTTATATAAAGAACTGTTATCAGTCTATGTATGAAGTGTATTAGTAAAAACAGAGAACAGAGCGAGCGAAGCGAGTTCGAAATTTTGTCAACACTACAACTTGGCTACGATCAGAACTCTGTCTATATGTATTTATGACACTGTATACATCTATGCGTACAGTGTTAAAAATATAAATAGACAGAGTCGACCGAAATTACAAAAAAGAAATCGAGCTTGACAATTTTCCACAATACGGTTTGGCATGTATTGCAATAAAAAGAGAAAGCAGAGCGAGCGAGGCGAGCTCGAAATTTTTTCGCTATATATTCGGGTTGTGGCCAGAAAATTTTCGGTCTGTGGAATCAGTGTGCCTCTGGCTATACTGAACACGCTACTGATCCGATAGTGAAAGTTGTTCAGTATGATGGTCTGAAGCATCATTCAAAGAGTGGCATGTATTTATAAGTGGCGACGGGCTCACCCCCCATCACACTGGACAGAGTTTCGGTACTGTACTACTGGTGAAACGTGGATGTTCTGAGGTTTTCAGAATATCTCTGACTACCCCCTCGGGGAATATAGTCGTGAGCATATGTATAAGTAGGTACATTTTTCTGCATATTAAATTAAAGGTTTCAGGAGATAAACGTTTTTCGTTGTATGGGTCGAAAAAAACTGTTTCTTTATTATTTATGTTTTTGGATTACTATTATCTGTCTTCATGCTAAATTTCGACGCTAAAGACGGGGCATACAGACAGACAGAATGAACGAAAGTATAAGTGTTCCTTGTATGACTACGGAACCCTAAAAAGCAGTGGTTTAAATAAATGTAGTAACAGAGGATTAAGATTCCTCGTCTCGTTGGTCCTCAGCAATAAAACATTCTAGTATTCCCACTGTGCAGAAGGATGAGACGGACTTTGAACCTTAAGTCCATTAACATTAAGAAAATCCTTCTTTAATAAATATATATTAGGTTTTAAGTCACGTTCTAAGTGCAATTACTTAAGGGTTGGTGCACTTGCAATGAAGATTGAGTTACAAAGTATCTATACTTTAGTTCGTTTCTTCTGAAGCGCTCGTTGGCGTAGTTTCGCTTCGGTATTGGAAACGATCACCGAAGTTAAGCAACGCCTGGTCCGGTCAGTCTTTGGATGGGTGACCGTTTAGTGGTATTCCATCTCTTAAATTGGTGTGGCAATGTCTGAAAATATATTTAATTCACAAAACTGACCATATAGAAAAGCAAATATTTACTCGCTCTTTCAAAAGTTGATTAGTTTTCACGTTCGATCTGCGTTTGAATCTGTAACCACCCTCTAAAAATGTGGCCAGAGATCAAAATGGTTACCCCATATTATACAGGGTGTAACAAAACACCCTATTAATATTTAAAGGGTTGCTTTAGACTCTCAAACTTAATAACTTCCACTATGGAGAATAAAAACAGTCTCATACAAAACTGCAGTACCCAGGGTACTTGGCTGTGACAACAGAGTTTTTTTTTTTCTATGTTGGTTCCATTGTGAAAGTTGTTCAGTATGATGGTCTAAACCACCCCTTTAAATATTACTAGTGTGTTTAAGTTGGGAATGCGCGTCATCTACTTGGAGTATTATGGAGTATACAACGTGTTAATGAATTAACGCAAAACTAGAAAGTAGTTTGTTTAGAATCGACAGCAGAATCGAATTATCATGTTTTCCACATAGGTAATTTTATTCAAAATATTAAATAATTTGTTTGTCAAATTTAAAATTTACTGAACTTGATCTCAACCCACCGCACATGCACACTCATCCTACTTACTACCAAAACAAGACTCTTAAAATGTATCCATGAGCACGCTAGCGCTTTCATTAATTGCTGAAATGATAACAAATCATTTTTGCATGAAATCTTAAAATACGAATAACTTAAAATTTTAATTAACAAAATAATGAAATTATTGTTTCAATCTAATTATTTTGTTATAAATCAGTTGGGGTGTATGAGGTTTTGCGCTTATTCATTAACACGTTGTATAGAATACTATGTGGAGAAACAGAACAGAGAACAGGCCCAGGAAGCGGTGAGAAAACAGCTGCGATGGACCTGGTGCGGGCTTCGGGTTCATGGCGTGTGACTGCTGCTTGTTCGACCTGGTCGAGGGGTGTGAAGGATTTGTTGATGCTGGTTGCTGCTCTGTGTTGGTGCTGCTCTGCGGTGTTCAGGTTGCGATGTTCTTTGTCGAGGGTTACCACTGTGGAGGAACTACTGTGGAAGGTTCCTCCAGTGAAAAGGGAAGATCTTCCGCCAGGTTAGGTGTGAAGCCTGGGGACCGGCCGTGGTCCAACAGATCTTAGTTGGACCTTGTATATATATCGAATCTCTGTGATTATTTCTCTTGCGCGATTCATGTCTTGTATACGATTGTGAACCTTATGTGTAGCGGCTAACGGGTTATCAATGTGACGTAGCAAGTTGTCTTACGTACAAATTTGCGAGGTGCGTCCGTAGCGCCATCTGTTATCTTCGTTGCTATAACTTGCGGGTCAACGTCTGTGGCAAGTCCCCACAACTATATTATTGTTGTTCTATAACATTATTTTCCATATTTCGCGGAAATTTGTAAAGCTCTTAACTCCTGATAATGTTAGATGTGTGGTAACCCTAACTACGTGGTTTAAGTTGCTCTATGCAGTAATAACGATGTTAGCTAAGGATAGACATTACAGTCTTTACTAAGTAGTAAGTACCAATCCTCAACCAAGTTAACTTATGCCTTATATCTAGCAGTATAACATTTAAAATAGCTCGGCTTTTACTCAACGATTTATTAGAGATAATACAGGTATAACTTAACTATACTGTGTAGCAAATAGAATAACACTGTAGGTTATTAACTCTGCCAGGATAGCGAACTAAGCACTAACTGGCAAATTAATGGAATATAACAGCGTATATATTATATTAACATTGTAGGTACACACGGCGACACATCAAGCTACGCAAAACCAATATAAATTGGCCGCGCGTAGGTAGAGTAATGTATAACGTCGCGTGGCCAGCTTATTTTGGTTTTGCGTAGCTTGATGTGTCGCCGTGTGTACATTGTTGTTATTTGTCGGCATGATTAATATGTATACCCATGTCAAATTACAGCCTTCTAGCTAAGTGTCTCTGAGCTAAGCCGCGGACAGACGGACAGACGGACGGACATGGCGAAACTATACGGGTTCCTTGTTGACTACGAACCCTAAAAAGGTGGGTTAAAATGTCGACAACAGGACCCTTCTTGTGTGGACGCCCACAATTATGTGGCTTACTAAAACTGCCTAAGTTTAGGCGACACTTTCAAGCAATTACAGTCATCGTCATCATCATCCTCTCATCGTCCACTGCTGAACACTGGCCTTTCCCAAGGCACGCTACAAACAGGGTTGCCAGATGTACGAGGCTCCTCGTACAAATACGAGATTTGTGGTCTCTCGTACGAGGCACGAGGGTGCTGTCAGCCTCGTGCTGTCAGACTTTTAGGGAAATTATGGCATGATTTTCCATTGCAAACGTTGCTTTGTAGAATAAATGAATATTTTAACTATTAAAGATTAGAAGCTTATAGTAAGATTGTAGTTTGCCGGGAAATCGTCAATAAACTCATCACCGCTTAAATTTGTTCCTTGTATTAGCTGCTATCATCTTTCTTCTAGCAGAATCTAGCCTGGACTTGTATTATGATGACTAGACAACGATATAGAATACATATAGGGTTCTTCTTAATATGGTGACACTTTTTTAAGGGGATGATCAGACCATTAAACTGAACAACTTTCTCTACGGCACCAACATCGAAATCGCGAAAAAAAATCAGCTGTTCTATACAAAACTGCAAACCTACTCGAGCCAAATGTATAAGACAGCAGATTTTTTTTCGCGATTTCGATGTTGGTCCCATAGACAAAGTTGTTCAGTTTGATGGTCTGGGCATCCCCTTAAAAAAGTGTCAGCATATTAAGTTGGACCCTGTATAATTTTGTTGCCCTATGAAACGTCTAAAATTAAATTGTGTTATTGGCCTAATTCAAGCCTAATCCGTAGTTTTTTCGCATTTTAGACTAATGTACAAGGTTTAATAGGCAAACGGGAATATTTGCCCCTAACGGGAACTATTCCGTGCGGTGCCGGCTAAGAATAGCATCATACCATTTCCTCCTGTGGGTGTCGTAAAAGGCGACTAAGGGATCTACCAGAGGATGGGCAGCATTCTCTGAGTATACATATCCAGCCAACTGCGATCGCCAACCCGCCTGCCAAGCGTGGCGATTATGGCAAAACTCCCCAACATGGACCGGCGGTTGTAGCGGTCCTTGGGGGAGGCCTATGTCCAACAGTAGACGTCCATCGGCTGAGATGATGATGATGATGAACGGGATTCGAACCCGCGACCCTTGGCAAAGCAGGCAGGTTCACTACGGACTGAGCCATCGAGCTGTCTATGAACTAAATGAATGACTTATGTTATGAAGAATTACTTATATTTATTATGCTAAGTCCTACAAAATTAAAGTGATTCAATGCCCTATCTATGTGAATTGTACCCGCATCAGTCAGTGGGTCTACGAGAAATAAGTCTCCCTCGTGGACCCACCAGTGGGGCAAATTAGTGGGTCTACGAGAAAACAGCAGAACGAGATTTTTTCTTACTTTTTTACCAAGAAAAATTTTCTACATCTGGCAACCCGGGCTACAAAACCCTATCCTCGAGTTTGCTTGGCGCCATTGCTCTTGCTGTGTTTCGTCGTATTTGAAAGTCGTAAAAAAATCGTTTTAGTGATATTTGTGACATCATTTCGTGCGGATTGTGTACCAAACAGTTGCGTAAAGCGACCGACGTAACAGGAATCTCAAATAAATACGATAAAAGAACATGAGTTTTGGTTCAAGTTAACTCGTACATGGTCATTTTGGCGGCAACGCGCGATCTTACGAAATCGACCACAGATTCATCGTCATCTATCATCCCATCATCAAAATTAAGAATATAAAATAAAAAATAACGAATGGCTCAAAAGGACTAGTATCCAGAGCCGTTAAAGACATTATAAAAAACCTATCCTCGGCCTTCCTCCGCTCCCCGCAATTTTTTACAGTTCGACTTTCTTTGTTGTTATGCAAAATATGAATGATGTGACATTATTAAACGTGGTAATATCATCAGAAATTCCATCACAGTTAATAACTTGTTGTGTACTTTTGTTAAAAACAACTTTTATACGACCTGAGAACATCCAATGATGCGTAAATTTATTGGACAGTAAAAAGGCTAAAAATTAAAAACGTAAAGGAAATGAGTTAACTTTAGTCGTTTTTAGTTCTTAATTTGTAAACATTCTAAATAAAAAACTAAATTCAGTAAACAAGAGAGCGTTGGTAAAAACATCACCCTCCTTCTGGCGCAGTCGGGTAAAATAGAAGGACATTTATGTTCTAACCAATAAAGTATTCATTTTTAGGGTTCCGTAGTCAACAAGGAATTATAGTTTCGCCATGTCCGTCCGTCTGTCCGTCTGTCCGTCTATCCGTCTGTCCGTCTGTCCGTCTGTCCGCGGCTTAGCTCCGAGACGCTTAGTACTGTCTGTTTGTCTGTTTATTTGTGCACGCATCACTTAAAAACGACTGAATCGATTTTGATGGGGTTTTCACAGAAGTGTAAAGCTTAGTTTGGATTAACATATAGGCTTTATTTCATCGCAGTCGGTTCATTCAATCAAGAGTTGTGAGTATTTAAAGTCAATGGTCGCTGCTAGTTATAAAATTGTTAGCTTCAATAAAATGCTAATTATTTGAACCGGTATCAATTTGCTGTCTACCCTTAAGTTAAAGTATCGTTTTACTGGCACTCCCCGAAGCTTTATGGTCAACTTAGTGACAATAAAGTAGATTTATGTGACCACAGCCGGCTGTATGAGCTTCCTGACTTTACCCGGAACTGGGGCACTGGGACAGGCCCGGCATACATATTAATCTGTGGGCCCCGCGTTAGGATTGTATGGACATTCTGGGCCCACTTTGTTATCAAATTGAACTATTCTATTTAACGATAAATAAAAAATAGTTTTTTGAATTTTTTCATTTTTCATTTTATACAGGTCCTTCTTAATATGCTGACACTTTTTTAAGGGGATGATCAGACCGTCAAACTGAACAACTTTCTCTTTGGCACCAAAGTCGAAATCGCAAAAAAAATATCAGCCCTTCCATACAAAACTGCAAACCACTTGAGCCAGCTGGGACTGCTGATTTTTTTTCCCCTACTATATAATACCCTATATAATACTTTACAGTTTGTATTTAAAACTATTGGTCAGACAATTTTCTACCTGCCTAGGCATATAGCGTATGCTAAAACAGGAAACTATCTCTTGGACGTTATTTTCGACTCGACTTTAGTTTTGATTAAGTTTATTATCAATTTAGGGTTTATGTATGAGTGCAGTATAGGTGTATACAAGATGTTACAAAAAATACAAATAAACCACCCAGGTTTAGACCATTAAACTGAACAACTTGTCAGAAACGAATATGAAGAAACAAATTGTAACCTTTATTTCTATGAGAATAGGTTCAACAGTATTTATCAATATTTATTGCCGACAGTGGAGCCGTGGTGGTCCAGTGGCGAGTAAAGTTGCCTGCTGTGCAGGAGGCGATGGTTCGATCCCCGTCCAAGCCTACTCGTACCAATGAGTTTTTCGAAATTTATGTATGATTTGTAACACCACTGGCTTTTCGGTGAAGGAAAACATCGTTTGGAAACCTGCATGCTTAAATTTCGAGGCATGTATTGTACCCACTGTGCATTATAAGTGGCGACGGGCTCACCCCCCGTCACACTGGACAGAGTTTCGGTACTACTGGTGAAACGTGGATATTCTGTGGTTTCAGAATATCTCTGACTACCCCCTTGGGGAATATAGTCGTGAGCATATGCTTATGCTATGCTTATTGCCGACCGTTCAAAATTAAATTCTCAGTCAACTACCTACTTACACCCAAAAATTTGTTAACAAGACCAGTCATTCGAAGGAAGTCAAAAACTTTATCTTGTGTAATTTGAAAAGTTTAGACGCACGCTCCATCTTGGCATGTTATAGGAGAGCCAGGCAGACGGAGAAAAACAATCGACAAGTTTTTTGCTGAGTCACGGATAGTTAAGGACCGCTCGAAGAGGAGTTTCTCGATATTCTTTCACAAACAAAGTCACAAATTGACATGTTTTTCCTCTTAACTACTTTAATACAAATTAAGAATATATGTTATAAGGACGTACTTAGGTATCTAGATTCTGGACAAAAATGGTACGGAAGACGCGGTTTATACAGAAGAGACGTGTGGCAGCGGCGGATAGTCAAAGTAACACAATTATAAACCTTATAGTACGTAGCATAGCGTCGGTCGTTTGGAGAATTACGCCCGCGCCTCCAGGTCACGTTACCTGGAGGCGGATAATGATGTCCATAATTACAACACTCGAAACAAAAATAAACTGATATCTCCACACTTTCGGCTTAGTAGGGTCAACACGTCTTTCATGGGTCACTGTATACGTTGTTATAATAAAATCCCCGAGACCATTTTGAATCTTTCCGAAAACATGTTTAAAACTCAAATCAAAAAAGTCCTCTGTAAAAAAGCGTATTATAAACTGGATGATTATCTAAATGATCAAAATGCTTGGGTCTGAGGTCACTAGCTTATAGTTTATTTACTTTACTGTATAGTATCAATTATTTTATTAAATAGACTATGTATTATTGTATACATAACTTTAGCTTAAGAATTTATATTGTAATAGTTATTAAGTCGTGTTATGTTGTAGAGTTTCTGGCCGCATCTTCTCTACAGCGACAACATATTCCGACGCGGTGGTAGCTTTAAAAAAGATTTGACGTTTGATAAGTGTGCTGTAAGCTCCTATATTGAATAAATTATATTGACTTTGACTTTGACTTTGTTACTTATATTATCCACCACCGCCACACGTCTCTTCTGTATAAACCGCGCCTTACGTACCATTTTCGGCACCGGCGGGGCATCTCCCGCCATCAAGAGCGTTGCCATACTGTAAGCTTTAGTAATTCTGTGCTACTATCGCCACAGAATAAACTAGTACTACCCGTACAGAAGAATCACTTCGAAAACAGTTTTAAATAAATAGCAACTCTCTCTGCACGGCAATAAGGTGAAAAGCTCATACTAGACCTTTGACTATTTATATGTGGACTGGTTACGCGTGTAATTCTACTAACAAACATTTCTGCCACTTTTTGCGGGGGGCGAGGTAACATGAAATCCGCAACTTTGGATTTTATTCCCCATAACTTTAGATACTAATTTTGAATGTTAAAAATCATGAAAAGTAGTCTCGTGTGAACCCCAAACGTTCTAAGTTCGAAGTTATTATTTCGCAATTATAGGCTTTCTCGTTTAGTGATAAGGTGTAAAATTGAATGTAAATGCACAAGATCAATTGTGCTTATACCGTGGCAGAGGGGAAATGCTACCGCAAGGCTAGTCCTTATAATAATTAGTCAAAGTACTAGACGTGCTGGAATTGCTAAGCTACTTTTGATGCTGACTGTACCAAATAAAACTATCGCACAATAGTAAGTTATTAATTATTATGCATATGACAGAACCCCCTTGGCGCATATTTCCACCCTCTACACTAAATACGTTATCTAGTAATACTTTTACTAAGGTCATCGACTCTTGCGAAGGGCGAGGGGTGTTTTTATATAAAAATTTCTGAACAAACACACTCACGTATGTAATTTTCTGCTCTGTCTATTTTGTTATACGTTTACGTATTGGGTTCCTACGTGATCTGGATACGCGGGTTGGAAATAATAATGTAGGTTATACAAATCATTATTGTTCTTATTAGGGTTCCGTACCCAAAGGGTGAAACCCCTATTCATAAAGGTACAGGTTGGTAGCCGACCGCACGCAGCAGCAGACGATATGTGTCGCTCCGACACTACTGGTTTGTACGTTTTCTATGAAATACCCTGCGTAGCTTCCGACACTGTGGTCGACGACACTGCTGTGCGGTCGGACTTCACTGTCGCTCGACCGCAGACCAGTAGTCTCATTAGCTCTATTCACATTACGACGGACGGGCGCGGGGGTGCAATGTAAAATAATGCTATTTCAGTACTGATAAAGTTGACAGCGGAATACGGCCTAAGTTGAATAAGCGGAATAAGTTGATAGTGGTCGGCGCTGCAGTCTACTGCTGCTGCGTGCGGTTGGGTCCGAAATCATGACCGCAGCGAATGGTCGCTACGACGTGTCGCTACGACGTGTCGCTACGACGTGTCGCTACGACGTGTCGCTACGACGTGTCACTACGACGTGTCACTACGACGTGTCTATGGTCGGCTACGAATTTGTACCATAAGCCTACGCTGTCCGTTCGTCCGTCCGTCCTAGCTTCACAAATTCTGAACCGTAATAGGTAGCTAGTCGAAATTGTCACATAATATGTGTCATTGTATTGGATTTGATGACAAATAATTTAAAAAAAGTAAAAATTAGGAGGTTCTCCATACAAGAAACTTTACTAACGTTTTTTCTTCTCGTTCTATCGTAAAAAACGATAATATGTCATACGAGCTTTAAACTTGGTGTGATTATAGTTCAAACTCTAGACTATAACAACAAATAATAAAAACTCGCCAAATGCGATTCAGTCTCTCGCTAAGGGTACCGGAAAGATCTTTTTTTTTTGATAAGTTAATATTATTGTGTGGTGGTACGGAGCCCTCCGTGCACGAGTCCGACTCGCTTTTGGTCAGTTTTTTATTATATTCATTTTGATTGCTACCCACTGTATATGAATGAGTTCGATACTACAGGTAATATCCCCCTATTTTTTTATTAATAAAAAATGTTAAGAGGTTTCCCTGACAGAACGACCTTGACCCTTTCAGAGCCGACTCACCTATACTAAACTACGTCATTTTAGTAGATATACCTATGTTTGACTGGCTTGTCCTTTATTATGACACTATGGTGCCTTGTAATCCAAGGAAATCAAATTCGAAAATCATAAGAATTCGCACCAAATTTTACATTACAAAATAATAATCAATAATAATAAATATCTAGGACATTGTCACACAATTTATCTAGTCACATTTAAATTACCAGAATCTAGCCTAATTATCATTAATATAATAACAATTATCTAATTAAACATTGGTATTAAAAAAAATTACCTAATAAAGCGAAATAGAGCGAGAAGAAAAAACTATGATAATGACTAGGTATGAGGACCCCCCTTAATTTTTTACTTTTTGACATTTTTATTATTTGTTAGCAAATGCGCCACAATAACACACATTCTTTGAAAATTTCATCTATCTAGCTACTACGGTTCAAAAGTTACAGCCCTAAATAGTTAGGACAGACAGACAGACGGACAGACGGACGGATGGTTTTCACCCTTTGAGTACGGAACCCTAAAAATGCTCAAAGCCGTTTCAAATTATGAATATTCGTTCGCTCGCCACGAATACTGCTAGTGAGAACACTCCTTTAGGTAACTTTTGTCGTAAATTCTGTAAGTAAATTGCCGTACTCTTGTTTTTCTAACCAGCCGATGTGAACACATGTTGCCACTATTGAAATGAACACAAAAATACTTTAGCAATATAACCCTATTATCACAGTATACTATTCAAGCAGTGCCTGCGGTGACTATGCCTATATGATCGAGATAATTAAATCGCTGGATGAAAGAGATCACGCGAACACAGAAGCGCTCAAAGGGAAGTTCACTAGCAAGCTGAAATCTCCCGAGGTAGCCAAGGTGAACCAGACATAATGGAGCGACATGCATCACTAAGATTTTAGCATCGCTACTGAATATTATAATAAAAGCATTATAGTTATTATATTAAGCATCAGTTGTCCCTTACAAAACCGCTGTACCTACCCGACGCAAATGTATGGGACAGCTGATTTTTTTTTGCGTTTCCTGAGGTATGCTCCTTAGTGAAAGTTGTTCAGTTTGATGGTCTAAGATCACCGTTTCAGTATTTGCTAGGCTGTCACTTACACCCTGTAGATGGTTGAATATTTCTCACTGACACAAGCAGGACGCGTTTTATTTTACTAAACTGTCTCAGCACTGAAGGTATTTAGATAAACATTGACAGAGCCGATTGTCATTCCAACAACATGAGAATAACTGCCTCGCAAAATTTTATTTTTGTTGATTCGAACTGCTCTCTCGCTACTGCTTGTGTAGTATATTGGGCTATCATTTAGAGATGTTGTATATTTACATACTAAACATTTTATTTCCAACTAACTTATATGAAGTTTACATACAAAAAAGCCAATTCTTCCTCAGGAAAAGTTTTGTAGCGGATCATTATTACATCCTGTATAATAAATAGCTGTTGCCCGCGACTTCGTATACATTTACTTTTAAAAAGTATTCTGAGTTTTTTTTAATTTATAATTAATAGAGTTTTTGCTTGTGCGTTAGCACCGCATTTCCGCCAATGTCAAGTAGATTGTGGGAGTATCTATCCCAATATCAGGGATTGTTTTTGATCAAGAACAAGAAGAGATTTAGGGATTGCGGAACCTCGTGACAGACAAAAACGCGACGCGCGAACAACACGCGAGACAAGTGCTCGGGTCAGAACCTGCAACGTGACTCCGTATTCTGAGTTAATCCAGAACATATTCTTATTAGGTATGTATGTAAAATTTTAGCGTCACAAACACACATTCGCGTTCACATTTATAGTATTTAGTAGAAAGGAGTAGAATGAAGGCATTTGATAATAGAAGAAAAGTCATGATTTTGAAGGAAGACTGTTTTGATTTATAAAACAACTATATTAAAGTAAATTCAACAAATCAAATTAAAGATTGAAAAATTAAGTCTCGGGCGGGACTTGAACCCGCACTCTTCCAAACCGGGGGATTGCGTTTTCCAATTTCGCCACCGAGACCACTACCCAGAGAACGAAATTTTCAATCTGTTGCGTCTTTAAGGGACGTGGCGCCATCTAATGGCAGTTATTGCAAACTAGCCAAATCGTAAGTCCAGTATTACAACTGGAATTCATACCATATTTTATAGATGACACGACCTGTTAAGGCCGTCACAGACATGCGTTATAATCTTTGACTATTTATATGTGGACTGGTTACGCGTGTAATTCTACTAACAAACATTTCTGCCACTTTTTGCGGGGGGCGAGGTAACATGAAATCCGCAACTTTGGATTTTATTCCCCATAACTTTAGATTCTAATTTTGAATGTCAAAAATCATGAAAAGTAGCCTCGTGTGAACCCCAAACGTTCTAAGTTCGAAGTTATTATTTCGCAATTATAGGCTGTCTCGTTTAGTGATAAGGTGTAAAATTGAATGTAAATGCACAAGATCAATTGTGCTTATACCGTGGCAGAGGGGAAATGCTACCGCAAGGCTAGTCCTTATAATAATTAGTTAAAGGTTATAATATGTTGCTGTACTCTTTTTACGCATGCAAAATTACATAAGCACGTCTCTTGCGTGCGAGTGAGAGGAAGCGATTAGTAATTTGCGTGCGTTAAAAGAGTACAGCAACATATTATAGCGTCCGTTTGTGACGGCCTTTACAATTTCAAATATTATTGATTATAAACATGTTATAGCCATGTTGTGCTGTGTGACATTCAAAAATACATACAATCATTCACACACATTATGTGATAAAGAAAGTGTTGATAATGCAAAGCAAATATTTAGTAACAGGAGACCGATTGCGCTAATTTAAAACATCGAAGTTCTATTCTTACCCAATTTCAGTTCTGATCACATTGCAATCCAATTACTATTCAGCTGTGCTGAATTCCGCATCACGCTAAACTCTATGTAACTGACAGCCTTTAACGTCTGAGCGATCTGTCAAAACGGCTCTAACGGCTGTCATGAGCTGTACCGCGATTAGCGCAATACCAAATGTGCCAAAAGTTATGGTTCGTACGTAGTCCAGTCACGGATCAATCACCGAATGTTTACCGCGATTGCAGCCCTGTCCTTATTTTGAAATAAGCTTTCAATGACAAAAAACTGCATCGAAATTGGTACACCAGTTTAGGAGCTACGATGCCACAAACAGACACACAAACAGTCGTTAAACTTACAACACCCCTCTTTTTGCATCGGGGGTTGAAAAAAAATGTTATCTCTCTTCAAACTTCAAAATACAACGATTCTCTTCTGTCGTGGACAAGCCGCCCAGTTTCCAGCTATTTGGCTTTGGGATTATTTAACTTTAACGTGCCAAATCGGCTGTGAAAATTGACGCCTGCCTATATGACTACAAGGACAGGCCAAAAGTAGTCTTAATTGTGTCGGCATAGAGTTTGATTTGGTTTGTAGTTAAACAGACAAAATCAAACGAGCAGGTTAATCTGGTAACAATGCTCATACAGAGGGTTAATTGGGTACCTAGGTAGATTTAGGAGATTCAGATTTATAGAAGATGTACCTAGCAAATTTAAGTTTATACTCTGTATAGGCTCCTTAAGGGTATATGATATAGGTAGAGTATTAACAGAAGTTTATCCCGAATGCGTAAATGCGCGCTCCATACAAACGAAGTCTGGTGATATTTTCAATACTAACCGATTAAACTCAATGCAATTTTTCAGAAACAATTCAGAAACAAATCTCTATGCTTGTATCGTGTCAGATTTTCCTTAAAATGTACAGTTTTAAAGTTACGGTGCCTCAAAGATTTCCATACAAATTTTAAATTAATCCTAGCATTGAAACTGTATATTTTAACGAAAATCGGACACGTTACAGGTATAGAGATTTGTTCCTAGATTGTTTCTGCAAAATTTCATTGAGTTTAATTGGTTAATATTGAAAATATCACCAGACTTCGTTTGTATGCAGCGCGCATTTACGCATTCGGGATAAACTTCTGTTATTACTCTGACGGTTTTTTAAGGGGATGATCAAACTGAAAAATTTTCACTATAGAGCCAAAATCGCTAAAAAAAACTCAGAAGTCCATAGACATTATCAATAGCTACTCTACCAAAATGATGAGATTTTTTTGGAATTTTAATGTTGGTCCCATAGTAAAAGTTGTTCATTTTGATGGTTTAAAGCACTCTCTTAAGTATGCTAGTAACGAATTTAAGTTTACACAGTACATCATAGCTGGACATTAATAACATTTATTGTTACTTTGTCATCAATGATGGATGAACATTTATGTTCTGAGGTTTCAGAATATATCTGACACCCTTTAGGGAACGGTTGTCGTGCATAGCATAGCATAGCATAACATATGCTCACGACCACATTCCCCTAGGGGGCAGTCAGAGACATTCTGAAACGTTAGCACTTTCATTCATTGCTGATATGATAACAAATAGTTTTTGTCTGAAAACTTAAAATGCGAATAACTTTAAATTATAACTATCAAAATAACCAAATTATTGTTTCAATCTAATTATTTTGTTACAAATCTGCATAAGCATCATAAGCGACTTTATTCCCCGAGGCGGTAGTCAGAGATGTTCTGAAACCTCAGAACATCCACGTTTCACCAGCAGTACCGAAACTCTGTCCAGTGTGACGGGGGGTGAGCCCATCGCCACTTATAATGGACAGTGGGTACAAAACATGCCTCGAAATTGAAGCATGCAGGTTTCCTCACGATGTTTTCCTTCACCAAAAAGCCAGTGGTTGTACAATTCGCACATAAATTCCGAAAAATTCATTGGTACGAAGTCGGCCTGGACGGGGATCGAACCATCGCCTCCTTCACGGCAGGCAAGGTTACTCGCCACTGGACCACCATGGCCATACGTTGCCGTGAGCATATGCTTATGCTTCGTCATCAATTTACCATTTTTAATCATTGTCAGTATTTTAATTCTGTTTAAGTTAACTTCCATTTAATAAATTCCTTCTAAAAATTTATCAGTTACGTACCTTTACCACCCAAATACCTTTCTTTCAGTTTCGAGGTTTGTACCTAATTCTAAAGTCGGGCCAATTTAATAGGTCACATTTGACATCTATTGATACTTTATCAAACGTAACCTTGTAACAGCGGGCATAGAATAATGTTTATTTTTTCGAATTTAGAACTGCACAATTGCTTTACTCTTTTTAATTACGATTACATATTTATTGTAATAATGACCAAAGAAGGTAATTTTACGATTTACTTTCACTAATAAACCATTCTAAACATAACAAAAAATGTCTGTTCTAAAGAACTGAACGTTGTTACAATGTTGCGTCTGTGAACCCTTTTTCTATTTTAACACTAAGGATGTAACCAAAAAAAAACGAAGTAAAACGTATATTCACATATAATTCGATTCACGTATATTTGAAATCCGTATCGATTCATTCACTTTAATCGATGTTTTTAAGCAGGTCACCTCACTACGAAGCTAAAACTGACAGATGTCAAATGTGACCTACTAAATTGGCCCGACCATAGACTTTTGCATTTATTTGAAGTTACTTTCTACTTTGACGCTTTCATAGATTTTTTGTTGACATAAGGTTTTAGCGAAACTCGTAAAGAATATGAAAAATGCATTATAACGATGCAGTTGCATGAAAACGGAAGAACAATTTATCTTCTTCCTGCACTAATGGCCTGTCGTGTCGGACTTATAGAAAGCATTACAACTTCAACGATGTAAATTGATATATCCAACTTATCAACATAATGGAAAGGGAAGGCCACTTCAAAATGAATTTTTCTTATCTTATTTATTTTAAGTAGGTATTCAATTTCAGATCTTTAATTAGGTATTACGGCCGTCACAGACACGCGCTATTATATGTTGCTGTACTCTTCTTACGCACGTAAAATTACATAAGCACGTCTCTTTCCTGCGTGCGAGTGAGAGGAAGCGATTAGTAATTTGCTTGCGTTAGAAGAGTACAGCAACATATTATAGCGTCCGTCTGTGACTGCCTCACACTTTATTGTCATTTGATACAAACAATAGAAAAGACATGTTCAAAGGACGAGGAGATTTCTTCAAGCAGACCCGCAAGTGACAATTATTTATTTAATGAACATACAATAAAAAAAAAAAAAATGATACAGAATAATAAAAAAAATAACTGAGAAATAAAATAAATAATTAACACAATTAACAAATAAAATAATTATAAAATTATAATACATAAATTACCAAATGAATGCATACATACAGGGTCCTTCTTAAGATGCTGACACATTTTTCAGGGAAGGATCAGACCGTCAAACTGAACAACTTTCTCTATGGCACCAACATAGAAATCGCGAATTAAAATCGGCTCTCTGTTCCATACAAAACTGCAAACCTACTCGAGCCAAATATAAGGAACAGCTGATTTTTTTTCGCGATTTCTATGTTGGTGCCATAGAGAAAGTTGTTCAGTTTGACCGTCTGATCCTCCCCTTAAAAAAGTGTCAGCATATTAAGAAGGACCCGTATAGTTTTCATATAAGATTTTATATGAAATCAATCAATCATTTTAATCAAAAGTTCTGAAATCTGCAAAGTTAGTTTTCCAATTTATCGGCTGTCTTACAACTGCCATGATCACGGATTGACAAAATAGGACACAAAGTTTTTATTAAAGTCTAGAAAATTACTATAATAAAACCTCAAATCTTATTTTCCTCACATCACCTTTTATAGCCCCTTTGAATTACCACAAAAATCCGAACGAGCCTAGTTTTTGTTTAAACCTTTTCCCTTTTCCGACCATAAAACTTGACCCTTTCTGACTTGTAAACTCAATTTCCCACCACCAAGTAAACACGTTGAGATCTTCGGAAGATAAACAAAGCGATATATCTTAAAGACTTGGGGTTACCTCTTCGGGGTATTTAAATAAAGACGGAGGCTCTACTTCCTTACTCAAATGAAGATGTCAGTTCCATCCAACGGCCTTTCTTATTATGAAAAGTGTGGCTTTTAAAAAATTACAAAAAATCAAGGAGAATGTTAAAGTCGTGTCTAGGATCGTTCGTTTAGGATCTACAGAGAGAAACAATATAGTTGAAGGTACAATACAAAATTGTCGGCCTCTTCATACATTTTAATTTTATGAAAACGATTATGATGTTTCTTTATTTGGTGGAGTAAAAAAGAACACCTAGCATATCATTGACGTACTATGTTCCCCAAATGGGGAACTTGCACAGTTTTATATTTTTAGTGTATCATAAAGATTTAAGGCTTACATAAAAACACCAAAAACAAAAATGGTAAAATATGCACCAATCATTTATTTATTGCAAATCAAAAGTTGACTTTCACATTTAGCGCCAAAACGCTCACTGCCATGACGTGACGTCACTCCTTTTCATGACGCATGAAGCTCATCACAAATCACCGCTATAACATGTTGCCGTACCCTCCTAACGCACGCAAGTTGCGAATCGCTTTGCGCTGATTGGTGTTTGAAATTACGTTCCGATCCACGTAACTTATAATTAAAATATTTTGTAAAGAACTAAAACTTTTTGGAATAAATCTTTCAATAATGTTCTATTCACAACTATTATTATTGAATTATTAAGATAATTTCTCATTATTTTGGCGCAAGTTCCCCATTATCGTTTACATTTCATAATTTAGACAAAACCAATGAAGACTATCCAAGTTCAAATCTCTGGGTTCTTTATCATAGCACCACGGAAACTGTATGAAGGCTAGTATAGGCTGTACCAAGTACCACAACGGCTGTATTCGAAATAATTTCCGCGCATTGCTTGCATTCAACATAAACTGAACAATCTTGTGAACTGTCAAAATAGAGTTTGCAGGTAAAAAAAGAAATAAAGAACAAAAACAAGGCGACACGGCCTCAAGCCAAGCTCTATAATGAAGTTAAAAAAAAAAAGTAAAAAACCGGAGTAAAAATAAAACAAAAAGAAATCATAAAGATACATAGGTAATCTACATTTTTTTGTAATGTCTTTAACGGCTCTGGATACTAAGTCTTTTAAATTAAAGCCATTCGTAAAATGTTTTTTTCATATTCTTAATTTTGATGGTGGATGATACATGACGATGAATCTGTGGTCGATTTTGTAACCTCGCGCGTCACCGCCAAAATCACCGTGCACGAGTAAACTTGAACCAAAACTTATGTTCTGTTTTCGTATATATTTGAGATTCCTGTTATACTGGTCGATTTACGCAACTTTTCTGGACACAATCCGCAAGAAATTATGTCACTAATATCACTAAAAACCAATTTTTCATAAAAATTAAAAACAACAACGACTGAACAGAATAATGGTGGCAAGCAAACTCAGGTAATCAAAATATAAATAAAAGGGTAAATGAGCCAGCGGATGGAATAACCATCGTAGATTCATCGGCACACCAACTACTCGAAATTAAATTTTCCGTATTTATTATTCAAAATGAAGTCTCAAAGTAAACGCCGAAATCTTTAATTCCATCAAACATCAGAAAGGAATCCTGAATTAAACATTGGAGACTCATCACACGAAACTTATTCCCTTTGTCCTTCAGTTTACTTAAGGTTTCGCCTTAAGAGTTGTTTCTATATAATCTAAAAGTATTAGCATATGAAAGTATTTACCAAGTAAAAGCTAAAGAAAAACCTTTTAAGAGGATATAATTCGGAGCGCGCTCCATACAAACGTACTATGGTGATATTTTCAATACTAACCAATTAAACTCAATGAAATTTTTCAGAATCAATCTAAAAACAAATTTCTATGCTTGTATGGAGTCAGATTTTCGTTAAATTGTTTACTTTTAAAGTTACAGTGCCTCAAAGATTTCCATACAAATCTTAAATTAATCTTAGCATTGAAACTGTATATTTTAACGAAAATCTGACTCCATACAAGCATAGCTACTTGTTTCAGCAAAATTTCATTGACTTTAATTGGTTGGTATTGAAAATATCACCATAATATGTTTGTATGGAGCGTGCTCCGAATTATATCCCCTTAAGAGTTGTTTCTATATAACCTAAAAGTATTAGCATATGAAAGTATTTACCAAGTAAAAGCTACAGAAAAACCTTTTAAAAGTTTTTGGATGAACTTGAACTTGAAACTTGGATGTCTCTAGTCTCTAGGGTATATTATTGTCCGCGCTCAGAGCAACAAACGTGGTGGTACCTACCTACTGTCAAAAATTTTATATTCGATGTATATGATGATGATATCCAAATAACATGACTTAGCGACAAATTTCATAAGCATAAGCATATGCTCACGAATATATTCCGCGAGAGGGTAGTCAGAGATATTCTGAAACCTCAGAACATCCACATTTCACCAGTAGTACCGAAACTCTATCCAGTGTGACAGGGGGTGAGCCCGTCACACTGGTCCACATAATGGACAGTGGGTATAATGCATGCCTCGAAATTGAAGTATACTGGTTTCCTCACGATGTTTTCCTTCACAGTGGTGTTACAAATCGTACATAAATTCCGAAAAACTCATTGGTACGAGTCAGCTTGGACGGGGATCGAACCATCACCTCCTGCATAAGCAGGCAAGGTTACTCGTCACAGGACCACCACGGCTTTTTCGCGACAAATTTCGATACCGAAAATTTCCACGAATCGTCTGACCGGCATCAACTGAAAAACATTTTCATCGAAATGTTATTTCAAACAGTTTTCTCTTTTATGTTAAAATCTCAGACAAAATTAAATTAATATTCAACTAAACGTGGCCTAAAACAATTGTGAAGCTTTTTACTCTTTGAATAACACTGGGGTTTGCGAAGTCTAGATAAACTGGAAAGACATGACTTTTTCATCTAATCAAATCGATTTTCAGAATCACTACTTTCCATCGTGTGTTCGTAATCATACTATAATCACAGGTCCGGCACTTCAAATAACGTTTTGGATTTGACTCTGATGACGTTCGCACATACGCACTTTGCGCAAATTGTCTTTTTCATATGTGTAGGGTTGACTTACCACGCATCGTATGAACATCCTCTACATTTTGTTACTTTTTATTGTTCGTTTTGTTATTAAAAATGGTATTTGAGCTGAAGAATTACTGAAAATGTGAATTTAGTGTTATTTTTCAACGTTTTTTTATGCGTGCGCGCGCCTGTCTGAATTCCCTTGCTCGGCTTCCCTCAAGTTTCCCAGAAAGTGTGAGGTAAGGTGGAGTATCTGAAGTCAGAGGGGGCGGGGAGTGGCCGTTCTGTATATAGAACTATATACTATTACCTAATCGCTGCTATAGTCACTAGACCATCACTTCAATACCCTTTCAGACATTTTTCTACATTATTTTATCACCAACAACCAACAAACCTACATCACACCGTGGCACTTCGTACAAACGACAAAGAACTCTGACAAGAAGAGGCTAGCATATAGAATGAGTGAGATTGAGAGAGGAATAAACCACTGCTTATGTCGTCCACCTGCCGTACCACCAGGAGGTGAGATCAAAAGTGGTGGCAGGGAGTGTCCGTAAGTACTATATAGGTAGGTAGTAGGTCCATACACATTCTCATACTGTGCCTACATTATCAAATGTTGAGGATGGCGAGGGCCCTCTGTATAAAATCTGGATATTCTGATCTTTAGAGACCTTCGACGTAGTTGCGACATCGCCTACGCACAGAAATCGCTTGTGTGATGATGGCCCTTAGAATATATCTCTGATTACCACGATGGAGAATGTAAAATAGTCGTGAGCTTATGCTTATGTTTATTACCAAACATTTTGTGTAGCAAAGTTATATTTAGGATGTCATGATACAATGACGACTCAAGTGATGTACACAATGGTATCACAATGTAAACGCATTAGCGGTGCCTCGATATGTTATCACTCTGATACCAACAGTACAGAGATTTGAATACGATCAGATATGTCTGGTGCGACTAATCGGGTGGATTTTTGTCTAGCCTATTCTATTACACTTCTGAGCATAGAATAAGACAAACAAAATAGGCTGAGTTAGAAACTTCTATTGCTCATAAAATTATAATTTATGCTCAAACTTAGGTTAATTTACCTTTCTTTAAGTCACTACTATAATATTCCCCAAGGAGGCAGAGATATTCTGAAATTTCAGAACATTCACGTTTCACTAGTAGTACCGAAACTCTGTCCAGTTAGCCCGGGGGAGTCCGGGTAGTGAGTCAATCGCCACTTATAATGGGCAGTGAGTACAATACATGCCTTGAATTCGAACCATGCAGGTTTCCTCACGTTATTTTCCTTCGCGGAAAGCCAGTGGTGTTACAAATCGTACATAAATTCCGAAAATCTCGTTATTTGTACAAGTTGACTTGTACGGGGGGGATCGCCTCCTGCAGGGCAGGCATGGTTACTCGAGCGTAAATAATTTAATTTTCACATTCTCTGCATGTTCATCGACTTCTAATCAATTATTGTAAAGTTTTTGTAACCACTTTTTGAATTTTCTGGAAATCACAGAGTTTGTCTCGCCAAGGTCTCGCCATATTCTTTGCCTCGGTGAAGTACTTTTTGGAGAAGGCCATAAGGGTCACTAATAGTTTAAAGATTCACCAATATAACAAACAATTTAAAACTTTTAAAAGTTTCTTCGTAATCAGAATTAGGAATGCTATATTTAGATTTCGCACATCCTAATTCGTAAAATACTCTAAAGGAAAATAGAGGGGAAGAGAGGCTGAGGAAAATGAAGTCAGAGTTAAATAGCACAGTTGAAAGAAAAGGGTTATGTCGTGTCGTAGCAGGAACCCAAAACACTAAAGGGAAACAGACAGGATTGGCGATTACTTCACCGACAAGACGATGACTCTTTAATAAGATGATGACGAAGCTGAATTGATGAATATTGCTTTACTTTTTCTAACTAATTATACAACGTGTTAATAATAGCAAAACCTAAAATTGAAAGTTATTCGCATTTGAAATTTTCATCCAAAAATGATTTGTTATTATTTCAGAAGTGAATGAAAGTTCTAGCGTGCTCATGGATATATTTTAAGAATCTTGTTTTAGTAGTAAGTAGGGTGAGTGTGCCTGTGCGGTGGGTTGGCATCGAGTTCAGTAAATTTTTAGTTCAGTAGATTCTGCTCTCGATTCTAAACAAACTATTTTCTACTCTTGCGAGCATCTGCCCAAAGAGCTTTGGGCAGATGCTGTAAGTATAAACCTTATCTTTGCTATACTTACGATAACACACGCGTATCATGATTGATGTAGGTTTGTATCACATTCACTGAAATCACTGGATGGTTTTTCATGAAGTGACATAGTTATTTCATATTTCGTTTTTATTTATCCTTTATAAAATCTGTTTTCACTCTTTTTTCTTTACCATATAATGGGAGGAACAACGGGGTTAAGTCGGTAATCTGTTTAAAAAGTCGGTAGTTGTAGTAATGTTTCTGGCCACCCTGAAAAGGAATGCGGTCGTGAGTTTATGTCTGCATGTATTTAGACAGGGTGTAAGGGATAGCCGCAAACTGAAAAGGTGAACTCAGACCATCAAACTGCACAACACTATGGAGCCTACCTCCAGATATGCAAAAAAATATCTGGTGTCTTATACATTTGAGGCTGGTATAGGCATACGATTCCAGAGGTAGGCTCCATAGTGAAAGTTGTTCAGTTTGATGGTCTGAGTTCACCGTTTCAGTTTGAGGAAGGCTGTGTAGATATGTAAAATTTCTTAAATTATTGAAATATTTAAAAAATATATCAATCTAGCGTTAGGATACGTATTTCTATGTATACCTAAATAGGAACTGTATTTTTCGTTCAACAACATTATCCCAAATTTTATTCAAATAGTCGTTGGGTCAGCCCTAAAATAACCTAAAATTTTTTTACACTAAATTAAGTATACAATCAGGTTTTTCACAACATACAATGCTCCAAGAATAAACAGCTGAGCTATTTTATTTAAAACGAGCGTTTATGCGCGACTTCGTCCGCACAAATGATATACCAGATTTTAAGTCATATCATGAACTATAAAAAAAAAAGTTTCATCAAAATCGGTTCAGTAGATTTTGCGGGATGCTGTTACAAACATACAAACAAACAGACGGAAAAAAATTCTTAAAAAGGTTGATTTGGAGTCAGGGATACCTAAAAACCATATTGTAATCTTTTTCTTGTAATAATCTTCAATGTACAGACACACTTGTATTACAGTTTTATAATAGTACTAGAGTTGATCCGCGACTTCGTCCGCACAAATTATATACCAGATTTTAAGTCAGATCATAAGCTATCAAACAAAACAAGTTTCATCAAAATCGGTTCAGTAGTTTTTGCGTGATGCTAATACAAACATTAAAAAAAAAAAACAAACAGACAACAATTCTAAAAAAGGTTGATTTGGAGTCCGGGATACCTAAAAACCATATCGTAATCTTTTTCATGTAAATATCTTCAACGTACAGACACACTTCTGTTACAGTTTTATAATAGTTAAGATAGATAGATTAGATACTTTATTAGTATTGGTAAAGATCATATTGGTTCGAACTTAGATACTGTCTGAATTTTTTTGTGTGTTACATGTGGACTGGTTACGCGTGTAATTTTACTAACAAACATTTCTGCCACTTTTTGCGGGGGGTGAGGAAACATGAAATCCGCAACTTTGGATTTTATTCCCCATAACTTTAGATTCTAATTTTGAATGTTAAAAATCATGAAAAGTAGTCTCGTGTGAACCCCAAACGTTCTAAGTTCGAAGTTATTATTTCGCAATTATAGGCTGTCTCGTTTAGTGATAAGGTGTAAAATTGAATGTAAATGCACAAGATCAATTGTGCTTATACCGTGGCAGAGGGGAAATGCTACCGCAAGGCAAGTCCTTATAATAATTAGTCAAAGGTAGGTACAGAAGATGTATATATTTATTTATAGTAACATAACACAAATGAAGACTGAATTACGAATATATCATCTGTAAAAGTCGGTCTTCTCTTCAACGTATAGGCAGTAATCGCGAGCTTATCAGAAAGAAAGGGGCTATGCGATATAAAAAGCTCGATCAATCATATCCATTTGGCCGGAATATGCGCGAAATTGACAATTTATTGCCGAAGCTACAGCTTGTGTGGATGAGATTAGGGGGACATTAGTGGAAGTCAACGACCGAGTTTTAAAGTATTTTAAATCTGCTCCTATTAGAAAATCCATTAAGTGAACGAGGGACAAGCAAGCATGCGTGGCACGAGTAATGAATGTCTTTAACATAGATTAGATGGCTCCCCTCATGTTGGCAACACCAACATAAAATGTAGTAATTAAAAAAGTTGTTTTTCCGTTTCCGTCTTCCATATTGGTACGGTGCTTGTGCGTGTAACTAACTCTGGAATAAAAATAACTAAAATAAACCTCCAGTGCTGCAAACAAGACTTTCCTTTACATCGATCCACTCCTGCCACCAGAAAAACGACAGTCCACTAAAACCTCTCCAGCGGAGCCGAATATAACACCGGTAGGCCACGTTCCCTACACCTCAGACGACCGACGACCCTCGATGAGTCGCATTCCTGGTCCAGAGGATTCCTGGCCCTTAGCGAACCAAAGGAGTAATGCTGTATGCGTTATAGGCACTATTGGACCAGTATGTGACCCTGGATACTAGATACCAAACCTGTGCACCACCCCTCACGTTTGACAGCTGCGATAATGGGGAACTTGATGATGCACCAAATTTATAAAAAATAAAAATATACAGCTGTCCGTTAGTCTTGCTAAAACTCGAAAACAGCTAGACCGATTTGGCTAATTTTGGTTTTGAAATATTTGTGGAAGGCCAGGTTAGGCTTATACGGTGAACAAATGGCCAAGTGTTTGTAAAATAAGGGACATTGCAACGCATGCTGGGCACAGCTAGTAATTCAATAATAATAGTTGTGAATAGAAAATTAACGAAAGATTAATTGTAAAGTTTTTATTTTTATGAAATATTTCAATTATAAGTTACGTGGATCGGAACGTAATTTCAAACACCAATCAGCGCAAAGTGAAGAAGCGATTAACAACTTGCGAGTGTTAGATTAGAAGAGTATGATGAGCTTCTCGCGTCATGAAAAGTTCTGACGTCACGTCATGGCAGGGAGCGTTATGTCGCGGAATTTGAAGTCAACTTTTGATTTGCAATAAATAAATGATTTGTGCATTTTTTACTATTTTTGTTTTTGGTAAATCTTTATGATACCAAGCCTTAAATCTTTATGATACACTAAAAATATAAAACTGTTCAAGTTCCCCATTACCTTTGACACCCTGCATCAGGATTATAAGTGTTCTTTGGCCTGCATCTTCAGGCTGTCGCTCACTGACATAAGGCGCATTTTAGTTTTCGTTCCTGAAGCGCAAAGTTCGTAATTTGAAAAAGCGCGCGAAATGGAGTTGAGTCGATCTGTTACGGGGTAGTAACTATTTAAATAATCCGAACTGCATATTTTAGATAGTTTTTTAAAGGGAAATTCACACCAGAAAAGCATCGAAGAGCATCGACGTGCAACGGCAATCTTATCACTAGTGAATAAAGGTTACATTTATTGCACGTCCAGACGCGAGCGTCGGCTGCTTGCGGCGCCGCGTTACCCGTATCGCTCCAAATACCTCTTTGTATGACCAGATGAAACGCTGGCCGAGTTAGCTTCTTTATATCTGTCACTAGCAGCCCGTCCCGGCTTCGCACGGGGTAGACAAATACATTTTAAGACTCATTTTTCTACACCTTCGGTTACATTGTTCAAATTTTACCAAGGATCCCTAATTTTTTTCAAAATGAAATTTAGCCTATGTCAAATTGGAAGAATGTAGCATTCTATTGGTGAAAGAATTTTTTAAATCGGCCCAGTACTTTTTGAGCCTATTCATTACAAACATACAAACATACAAAAATAGGTACAAATCTTTCCTCTTTATAATATTAGTGTAGATATACGATATGGTGTAGAAAACCCCTTAGTAATACTTAAGAGGGTGCTTCAGACCATCAAACTGAACAACTTTCATTATGGAGACAACATCGAACTCGCCAAAAAAAAACAGCTGCCCTACACATTTGAGTCGTGTCGCTACTGCAGTTTTGTATGAAACAGATGTTTTTTTCGCGATTTCGAAGTTGGCTCCAGAGTGAAAGTTGTTCAGTTTGGTAGTCTGAAACACCCCCATAATTACTACTAGGGTTTTATTACTATTATGTAGTATTTTTAGAGCTTGTATTGTATAGCAGTTTGGCATAATATGTATCTGTGTAATATACTTTGACATACATACTCACAATCATTTAACCTTCTGAGAATCTCAAATACTTAAGAAATCACTTCTTATAAAATTACTACGGAACACTTATCGTAGGCGAGTCCGACGTGCTCTTGGCCGGTTTTTGCAATACCTACCCATGCAGAAGATAGGTTAATGCAAGCAACATACATCTTTCGAACATCAAATGCTCAACAAATTGCCTCCCGACGCCACAGGCTTCTTACTCGATTCGATATATTGCAAATAAAATATCGCTACGTTATCCATAACATCTTTCCCGCGATATATTTTCACAAGAGCGTCTCAATAGTGATCGAATTATTATGTCGGATAAAAAAGAAAAGGTTCTCGAAATATTTATGCAATCCAATAATAATATAGCTACATACATACAGGTACATACACCAATTCATCAGTTATACCACGTTATAATTTATGGTACACGAAAATCAAAATACTTACTCACACTAAATTAGGTACATTTAAATACATTAACTACTGGTGAAACGTGGATGTTCTGAGGTTTCAGAATATCTCTGACTACCCTCTCGAGGAATATAGTCGTGAGCGTATTGGCGTAGATGCTAGTGGAAATGATAGAATGTATGAATGAATGGATGATGATTATGATGATGAATGATAGAATGACAGAATGTATGGATTTGACATTAGCGATCGAAACATCTTGACGATCGCAAATGTCAATCCATACATTCTGTCATTTTCTACTAGCGTCAACGCCAATAGAATGTCACTTTGTCTAGGGGGGCAGGTAACTTGAAGTAAAGGGCCCCTAGACAAAGTATCTTTCGATTAGCGTTAACGACAGTAGAAAACATAAAAAATGTATAGACTTGACATATGGTGACGAAAGCAAACCTCAAAATGTTTCGATCGCCAGTGTCAAATCATTCATCTATTATAATAATAACAATAATTGTTTATTTATATAAAGCCAGATACAATAATAGTTAACAAAATTAATAAATCTATATTTAAAGCTATAATTTATTACATATGGTAGCGGTGGTGCTTCCATAAGTTAACCAACAGTTAAAGTTAACCATCTATCATTCATCATCATCATCATCATCATATCATCATATATACATTCTATCATTTCTACTGGCATCTACGCCAATAGACATGTTGCTTTGTCTATAGGCCCAGGTATGTGTACGCAAGTACACATACATACAAAGCACCAGTCTCCAGCCACAAATTTGAATTTTATAGTTACTGATTTGAACAGTGTTGATGAATATCGTATATTAGGAGGAGTATATTGGAGTTTTCCGAAACACACACGGACAAAGTCGCGAGCAAAAGCTAGTTTATTAATATGGAACGAACTACGAACCGTATCGTTCGAAACTTTCAAACGTATGCAATCTACAATATATGGCATAGTTACAAAAGTAATCAAAGAGTTACGAACTTTATTACAGTGTACATAATATTAATGTTACAAGTTTTCACAGCTTGCGAAAATGCTACAGTTTGCTACGAACCGTAGAGCGTAGCAAATGGCTACGTCAATTCAAAAATGTCGTAGCATATTTAAAACTTCGCCAGTGCAATATAGTATTCAGTTGCATCGTGTCAAAGGATATTTGTTACATACAATTTCAATGGCTTTGTAAAGCAGAATAAAATTTTATCGTCTTTTTAACAAAAACAAATTAGTGACAGCGAATAACCTTGTAATTGAGATACAGTTCCAACGAGCAATAGTTATTATTCTTTGTCTAAAAATAAAACACTGTCTTATTTCTGTTGCAAACCAAAACGACAGATGACCTTCTGGCAGATATTTCAAACATGCTTATTCCATTTTTGGGGTCTGTAATATTTCTCTGTCTCTTTTTTCCTGTCTATCCTAATCCCATTAGCTGGTGGGGCCAGCCATCCGCGTCTGTTCTCTCTACATCGTCTTATTCCTGAGATTAAAGATTTGAGATTATTGAGATTATTCAAAAACATTGTTTCTTTATAAACAAAACAATGAAACAAATAAATATAAATGTTTGGCAATAGCAACAGTGGCAATTGGCAGGGCACATTGCTCGCAGAACCGATGGCCGATGGGGCCGAAGAATTCTCGAGTTTTGACCGCGTAAAGAAAGGCGAAGCGTGGGTAGGCCCCTACAATGTGGTCTGCCGACCTGCATAGGTAGCATGGCACCGTGATATAGCGCTATCACACCCTCGCTCTCTTTCTATTTGCGTGCGAACGAACGTGATAAAAGACGTGATACAGCCGTATCACGTGTAACATGCTACGGCTTCTGGTGGAGGCGGCGGGAAACCGATGGATGAGGACAGTGCAGGACCGGTCGTTGTGGCAACCTTGTAGAGGCCTATGTCCAGTAGTAGACGTCTCGTCTATATAATTATGATGATGATTATGATGTCTTGTATGATATGATGTCTATCTTTGGCTAGACTAGGCTACACTGAGAAAAAATGCTACGTACGTAGCCCGTCGCAGCTTACGTACCAAGTAGTTGACGACGCGATACTGATTACGAGTGTTGCATCAGTATTTAAGTTGTCTCGTACTTCATAAAAAATTATGACGATGAATGATGATTGTTTTGTTTCAGGGCGGCAGCGGTGAAGGCACCACACAGACAGAGGGAACAGAGAGCCGGGGTGCGAGAGAGACGGAAGATGAAGAGGCTTCCCCCGTGGGTGAGAGACTCCCTGGTGACGGTTCCAGCTGCACCGCCCCTGATGATCAGGTAAGATTGTCAGAATATTATTATCAGCCCTCATTTGGGACAAGGGTTTTACTGTAGCTCGGAGACCTACTCCTAATCCGAAAAAAAAGAAAAGGTTTTTTCGATTATTTAAAATACTTTTGAATTTTCGCGATGCATCTTTTTTTGCATGTTGTAGCCCTTGTCAATAGGCGCATTCCGATACACCCAAAACTTCAAGAGTAATCGCCATGTTGCACTATTTCTAGGAAACGACCCCACCTGCAGTGATCAAAAAACATTTTCAATGTTAAAATCTATATAGGTAGGTACTAGGTACACAGTCTCGGTATGTAGTACTAAATACTTTTTCTTATACTGTGTTCTCGGGACTGACTGACTAGCGACAACGCTCAGCCCGAACCACTGAACTTGTAACAGATGTTATATTCTACAGAGTACAGAATGTAGTGGTGGAAGGCTTAGACACTAAGAAAGGGTTTTTCAAAAATCAAAAGTTTGTAATCCACGCGCACGAAGTTGCGAGCAAAAGCTAGGCAATATCCTGTATTATTGCCTAGCTTAGTTTGATGGTCTGAAGCACTCCCTGTGCTTCAGACCATCAAACTAAACAACTGTAACTATTCGACCAATATTTAAATTGCGTAAAAAAAATCTGCTGTTTCGTAGAAAACGTCAAGACTCGACCCAAATGTATACGTAACAGCTGATTTTTTTGCACGATTGATTTATATTTTTATACAGGGTAAATTTTATATCACTGTGGTTATCCACAGTGAACAACAACATCAAAATGCACAACTTTCACTGTGGAACCAACTTCGGAATCACGAAAAAAAATTCAGCTGTCCCATACAAAACTGCAGTACGTATTCGACTCAAATGTATAGGACAGCTGATTTTTTTTTCGCGATTTCGAAGTTGGTTCCATAGTAAAAGTTGTTCAGTTTGATGAGTAGAATACATGCTGAAGTTATTCGCAGTGATATAAAATTTACCCTGTATATTTGTTGGTCCCATAATGAAAGTTGTTTAGTTTTAATTTAAGTTTATAAATTACTAAACAAAAAAAGCTCGCTTGATTTGCTACACCACTTTTATACGTACATTACGGGATATGGATATAGTCTAAACATGATTGGTAAATGCCGTATGCTATACCTAATACGGCAAGCCCTAAGAGAGTGGTTCTTATCGACCTACATTGTAGAAGCTTCGTTACTAACCACAAGCAGCACACACATCCATTACCTCGTATTAGTAAAGTGAATGCCATCGTTAACTGCAAAAAGAGTAATTAAAACTGTCAAACGTAGGTGTGGTAGAGTGTTACTTCTAAAATGTGACACAGTTTATGTTTGTTCATTGGTCATTGTAGTGATAGGTATTGAAATGACTAAAGAAAATTAATGAATGAATTGTCGTAGCAAGCGAATAAAGCGACAAAAAATCCTATGTACAGGATATTTTAAATGTGGGCTTCATACTCGTCCTTAATCAAACTGAAACTTAAAATGTTGTATTCAAAATAATATCACAAGCTTTCTGACGTAATTTTTGACTCAACCGCCGCGTCGGAAGGTGTTCCGTTGTAGAGAAGATGCAGCCAGAAAAGATTACCTTCTTGAATCTGATGGAATGGGAAACTGATACAATCAGAGGTGGTGTGGGATACAGATACAATCAACGGGCAGCCACGGTGAGGGCATCAGAGATGTTGATGATGCCTGAAAGAATTAGTCGCCTCTTACGACACCTGTCTGGTACAAGATCCGACCGTTAACTTATGCACCTATTTGTTCGTTAAACGAAATGTAATGTAAACGCCGCCGGGTTACAAGGCAAAATCGGAAGGAGACCGATCTATAAAACTGGAAAAACTAGGGATGCCACCTCCTGGTGGTTGGTTGCTTTTTCTCCTGCAACTCGAGGGTTGCCAGGTTCAAAAATTTCTTCTTTGAACCTGGCAACCCTCGAGTTGCGGCAGACTAAGCAACCAGCCAAACAGGTAGGGGGACATTCGAGGAATTGTGCGTAAGGAGAAATGTCCGTTCAGGGAAGTGGTCGTACAAGAAATTCGGGCGATGGACGTTCAGGGAAAAGGACGTAACCGACCTGATCCGGAAAAAATTGTATCAAAAATCATAATGGTAAAGCTACTTGCGGCAAGATTTTGCTAGGCAACCCAGCGACGTTGTATGAACCCCGGTGTAAACATTCACTTAAATCACATTTTATTCACCAAACAAATTGGTGCTTAAATTTACGGTCGGATCTCGTACTAGTCTGGGTTAATGCTATTCGAAACAAAAACAATAATCCTTATGAAGTCACGATCATGATACAATCTACCTCCGATAAAAACATTAGTATTCAAGTTTATATCTTTTAAATACATTTTCTGTTATATTTGTTTAGAATTTTCGCAGCTCACAACGTAAAGCACTTTACTACAATTTCGTCAAGATATCAATTTCTATAATGTATTTTCAGTTACGAACCAGCGACGACGATGGATCCACTATAAGTACAAAACACAGCCTCGGCCCTTTCAGAGAAGAGAACGATCCAGGTATTTGTAATTACTTCATCATCATCATCATCATTATGCGTGTGAATTACCAGAATCTAGCCTGGACTTGTATTATGATGACTAGACAACGAGGTGTTACAAAAGTAAAAACAAATATTTCAAACTTTTAAGGGGGTTGTTTAGACCATCAAACTGAACAACTTTCACTATAGGACCAACATAGAAATCGCGAAAAAATAAATCAGCTGTCCCATACATTTAGCTCGAGTAGAATTTAGTTTAATATGGAACATCCGAATTTTTTTTCGCTATCTCGATATTGGTCCCATAGTGAAACTTGTTCAGTTTGATGGTCTAAAACACCCCCTTACATTTTTTATTTTATTTTTGTAACGCCTTGTATAGATACAAACATCCTTGATGAAAATTTATAGTTCAGGTGATCGAAGTACACTATACTGATTCGAGTTTATTGTAATTATTTCTTCAAATAAGGTAATATTGTAATCATTTTTGAGAAGTTTTCCTTATGAACTGAAAGGGAAAGAAGCTTTGGAATTATTTGACCGCAAATATATTCGACTGGCATTGGGCCTGCTTGATGGGTAATGGCCCCTAGGCCTCGCAGTTCTACAAGATGTTAGGGTAAACAGGTGCATAACTTTAAGGGGCGGTTATACCCATGATACTGATCAATTTTTCCTAGGAAACCATTTAAAGAGGCATTTAGTATGGAAAGAGAAAAAAATTGAATCTTCTATAGGTTTCTTCAGGAAAATTGTTCAATATCATGGGTAGAATCATCCCTTAAAGTAATGCAACTGTTTACCCTAACATCTTGTAGAACTGCGAGGCCTAGGGGCCATAACCCATCAAGCAGGCACCGAAAGGGAAAGAAGCTTTGGAATTATTTGTCAGCAAATATATTCGATAATGCCACTCGAATTCAGATGCCTTTCGGTTCAGAAAACTTCTCAAAAATGATAGTTAACAATACGACCAGATTCGAAGAAACAATTAAAATAAACTCGAATCAGTATAATCTGTATGTGATGTAGTCTTCGATCACCTGAACTATAAATTTTCATCATCATCGTCTCGTGTATATCTCATAAAAAATCGGTATGGTTTGATCGATCGAACAACGATGATTTAAACATCCTTACGATCCAACCAAAGAACTATTATCGAACCGACAGTGAAAAGAAATCGTCTTCCTATCGATGGAAAAACGTGAGCGTGACCTTTTAACCATTTACTTTCTTATTTCAGTGGAAACAAAAGGCATGCTTAGAACAGGACGGTATTACAAAGGGATATACTGGCCTTCAATCACTAATAGCTTTAAGGTACGGACAATATTATTATCCTAATATAAAACACTAAATCTAATTCACCGAAAAGCTAAAAGGTATGTCTAGACAACGAAACCCAACAATTTTCCCCAATAAGAAAATTGAAAAAATTCTTTGGACCTTTAATAGAAAATCGATCAGCCAGATGAGCACTTTTGTATAGGTATAAAAAACCCGACTGCATAAAAAAACCTATTAACTGAAAAGAGAAAAACAAGCTCTATAATCACTAATCAGCTGTAACAGCTTTATTTGAGCTAAAATAATTTGAATGTTATTGAATGTTATATCACACCTTCGCTCTCTTTCTATTTGCACGCGAACGAACGAGATAAAAGACGTGATACAGCCGTATCACGTGTAGCATGCTACGCATGCAGGTGCACAGATAATGTATCCGGGTTGTGCGTAATAAAAATATGTCCAAAATAAAAGGATTCTCACCGATCCCCGCTACCCAATCCGCCGCGTAGCCCCAGCAACGCCCATTGCCGAGGTCCGTCTTCATCCACTGGTTCGGTAGACTTACCAGGGCGCTTCGCCGTCACTGGTGTGGTCCCCCATAGTCCGCAGTAACAATCAGTAGCTGCTCCCAGAGCAATACTGTATTAGTCAGTCAAAAAAAATAAAAATAAAAGGATGACAGATTGCAAAAGCATTTCTGAATTTGGCACGCACTAGTTGGTTGCGCGAGAATTTCAGTCCCAGTTTTTACAACCTGTTGCTTCTAACTTGACTGCCGGACTGAATTAGGTCACGCGGCAAATGTATTCTCATAAAAATATTTAAAATAACAAGTTAAAATCTAAACTATTTCATAAATACACATACACATAACTACGTACATAATCCCTTTTGTGGTGGTCAGTAACTTTACTACATCTACCAAGTCTACCATTATTGGTAGACTTGAAAGATTATTCTTTTTACGCGACTGCGCCAGAAGGAGGGTTATGTTTTTCGAGCGTATGTATGTATGTATATTTCTTTGGCACGGCCTACAGCATAAACAGCTTGATGGATTATAACGTATGAGGTGTCATTAGATTCGTAAAAATTGTGAGAGTGACATAGGCTATATTATTTTAATATGGCGTCTGTGAAATAAAAAAGAAAGGGGGATTAAAAAATATTTTTTAGTTCAAAATTACAATATGGGTATCAAATGAAAGCTAGAGATCAGACGATTCCAAATATATATATTTTATAGTACTTTTATGTTACCTTTTCAACACAAGACTAAAAAGTATGAAATAAACGAAATTATTGAGATAAACAAAAAACCCGACTGCATAAAAAACCTATTAACTGAAAAGAGAAAAACAAGCTCTATAATCACTAATAAGCTATAACAATTTTCTTTGTCCCCGTTTGCGATACCTACCTAATAACATTCAAATTATATTAGCTTAAATAAAGCTGTTATAGCTGATTAGTGATTATAGAGCTTGTTTTTCTCTTATCAGTTAATAGGTTTTTTATGCAGTTGGGTTTTATGTTTATCTCAATAATTTTTAAGTTAGCAGTTGTAGTAGGCTCCTTATAGTAAGGTTCACATGGCTCACCTTTATATTCTAATTTTAAAATTGTGGCGTCCTATTGATGATATTGCCAATGTCTAATTTAAGTAAGTAGCAATTTAAGTCCTTGATGGTTATAAAATATTTGGTGACTAGAAAGGTTCTTTATCGGATAAAACAATCTTGTGCCACCACACAATTCAGTATGACGAGTTTTTTTTTTGGAGGGCTATATCGAAAACCATTTCGAGATAATTGTCTCAATAATAATATTTTCTATATCTGTGATTTTAAATTAAAAGGATTACAGATATTTTCGTTTTTCGACCCGGCCAGTGACGTCACAAGAAAACCTGTGAACTCCTTTCTAAACTTAAAATAACTGGCCATTAAAAAAAAATACATTTACAATGTCAGAATTTGACATCTGATGTTGCCGTTTCTGTTTCCAGCATTGAGTTAGAAAGAGGAGGCAGGTGATTTTTTTTTAATAAAGCAGTAGTTTTTCTCTAAGGAGTTCGAATTATTTTCTCTCCACCATATTTTTGCACGTAGAGAGTAATCTCTAATTAAGTAACAGATCACAGATCAAATTAATTTAATTTATGTTGATAAACTAGATGAATTGGAATAAAAATTAAATAGGTGTCTTAAAATGATGACTTCATCCGTAAAAAATATAAAATGAAGACCAAAAAGAACTTGACATACCGAATTGTGCTTCGTTGGAATAACGTGTCAAGTGGTGATAGGCTTGGTTAATTCAAATTTAGATGAAAAAATGCTGAAATATGATTTTATTGATTGCAGGATGAAACGGTGGAATGTTCATACCAAAGGTATTCGAGAAGGCAGCGGCAGAGATCTCTCATTATGGTTAATTTAGTGGACTTAGCACTTAAAGTGAGTAGCACTATAAATGAAAGGTTCCTTCTGAATTAAGAATCTTTACTTCGATAAAAAAAACAAAAGACGACTAAAGGCCTGTTTCACCACTTTTTGATAAGTTCTTGTTAGCTTATCCGACAGCTCATTTGACATATTTTGTATAAAGAATATGTCAAATGAGCTGAAGGATAAGCTAACAAGAACTTATTAGGAAGTGGTGAAACAGGCCCTAAATAAATTATTTGAAGAGCGGCGGTGGCGCGGTGCAAAGAGATATGGATACTAAATCTTGAGGTTCGAATCCGCACGGACGACATGCTATATACTATGAGTTTTTCTAACTTATGTACGTAATACCGACTGCTCTCAAACGGTGAAGGAAAGAATCGTGAGGAAACCTGCATACGCTGAAGAAGAAATTCTAATGTGTAAGTGAAGTCTACCAATCCGCATTGGGCACGCGTGATGGACTAACACCCATACACCCTCCCTGAGGGTAGGCCTGTACCCTGCAGTGGGACGTGTGCAGGGTGATGATGATGATTACTATTGTACCCCTACATAACTAGTTTCCTTTTCTTTTCAGATATGTTTAACAGTCATTTATACATTGAGCAATCACCATGGCCATGGTAAGTACATTCTTTGCTGTTGTTATTTGGTTCCCATACAACCAAACCGAAAATATTTTTATTCAGGGCTAAGAGGAAGGATCTCTCTTTAAGACTAGAGTGAGCCATACCAATTGTAAAGTGTCCACTTTTTTGACGTTTAGGTTTGAGTGTGTGGTGCCAAGTAGTATGGACAAAAGGCACCCAGTGACATATGGCCTTATGTTTACGGTCACTTTTCACACACACTAGCTCAAAAAAAGTGGACAGCCGCATAAACAAATATCTATAGTTCCATCTCCTTCTACTATTAAAGGTACGTCATAAGACAAAAGAGACCAACTACTTTCTCTTAGATTCAGGGTATATTTTCGTTCGTGACGTCATCACTTGACGTACAATGGAATAAATCAGAAATAAGTATATTTTTGCAGTTGTCAAAGGATGTCAAGAGATTGAATTTATTCGCCATTTTGTATGGTAATCAGACTGTTTCATTTTTACTAAAATATTTGCAAAAATATTTTGTGTTTCCTACTAATATTGCAAAAAGTCTATTCATTGTTTTTTTTAACATTTATATAAACTTTATTTTACGTAAGCTGTATTTTCAAGCATGTTACGTAACTCCATTTTTAGAAATTTTTCGACTAACAGTGTCTGAATTTTTCGCGATTGCTAAAATAAATTATATGAAACATACATAAAACCATTCATTTAATTTTTAAGTAAAGGCTTTTATAATAAATATAATACACTGGATATTCAATAGCATATCACTGAAAACAATTTTCCTGAATGTTGGGGTTTTAGAAAATATACCCTTAAGAGCTTACCTCTATTAACCTGGTGCATCACATGGGGTGCATCTTGTTAGTTTAAATCTTGTGAATATTATTGTATCAACATCGAGAAATACTATTTTCGTTTCATATTGCCCTATTACCTACATATTCCGATGTTCAATTTGTTCAGTCTCGAACTACAAACATCCTCTTACTAAACCGGAAATTCAATGCGCGTTCAAGCAAGCTGAGCTGGATTTGCATTGTACGGAAATCTGTTTTGAGTTGTCTATTTTGAAAGATGACCAAGTGTGTTTTTTTTAATTTCACTCTTTCTGATTCGTATCCGATTTCGCATTATTCATGCATAAATTGCATATTCAGTTTATGTCACTAAAATGAATTTCGAATGATCCCACTTACTATACACCCTCCCTGTAGTCGGGTATCTGTGCAGTACTTTGACTAATTATTAAAAAGACTAGCCTTGCAGTAGCATTTCCCCTCTGCCACGGTATAAGCACAATTGATCTTGTGCATTTACATTCAATTTTACACCTTATCACTAAACGAAACAGCCTATAATTGCGAAATAATAACTCCGAACTTAGAACGTTTGGGGTTCACACGAGACTACTTTTCATGATTTTTAACATTCAAAATTAGAATCTAAAGTTATGGGGAATAAAATCCAAAGTTGCGGATTTCATGTTACCTCGCCCCCCGCAAAAAGTGGCAGAAATGTTTGTTAGTAGAATTACACGCGTAACCAGTCCACATATAAATAGTCAAAGGTGCAGTACAGTGGGACGTATACAGGGTGTAAGGAAAGCTGTGTCGTATCTGAGGCCGAGATTCAGAGACGATTTTTAAGTCATAGTTCGAACTCCCGTATGTCGAAATCCATACATTTTCGCCCTTTTTTCGTTTACTAGGGTTAGGTGTCTCTTCTATCGGCTTGATGGCACTCATAAAGTTTGACTTCCGATAGTGTTAAAGAGATTGGCCAATTTGCAAGGCTTGCTGATTACCATGGTGCCACTATTTTTCTTCCTCCAAACGCTTTCGTGAGCTTAGGCGAGTCCCCTACACATTGAAGCTTTTATAAAGTAAACTAGTTACAATCACTTTACAGACGATTCGATGTATCGGTACAGTGGGCTCTCTTATGCTCGCGCGAGCGTGTGGAGGAATCAAATAATCTGGGAAGGTGCGCTGGTGTAAATATGTCACACAGAGAGGCTTTTTTCATGTCCCATTGCAAATTTGAGCTTAATATCTCCGCCTAAAAGTATAGTTTTGTGCATTGCAGCGGAAGGCATAGACCCGTACGCGATAGCTTCGACAGTCGCATTCGCGTGTCTGAACGTGGGAGTGTGCATGCTGGGCTGCTGGAGGTGTTTCGCCAATAACTACCTGCATTGGGCCGCCGCTGCCACTTGGATACTGCTCATCGCTCAAGGTACGTAATTAGTTGGTAGTTATCTAAACGTCCGCACGGTCCAGTGGCGAGTAACCTTGCCTGCCGTGCACGAGGCGATCGTTCGATCGCCGTCCAGAACGACTCGTACCAATGAGTTTTTCGGAATTTATGTACGGTTTGCAACACCACTGGCTTTTCGGTGAAGGAAAACATCGTGAGGAAACCTGCATGCTTCAATTTCGAGGCATGTGTCGTACCCACTGTCCATTATGTGGCGACGGGCTCACCCCCCGTCACACTGGACAGAGTTTCGGTACTACTGGTGAAACGTGGATGCTCTGAGGTTTCAGAACATCTCTGACTACCCCCTTGGGGAATATAGTCGTGAGCATATACATACATACATTTCATTATAACCCGCTGGTCAATAATGAAATTTGAATTTGGTACCCCTATAGAATATAATATGCAATGTTCTTGTATAGGGCATCTTAACAAAACTTATCATAAACACTTATTCGAAAATCGAACTGGCCACCAAGAGTAAAACAAAACACAATAAAAAGAAAAAAAAATAGGCGCGAAATTATTTTATCGTCTCCTAGAAGGTTTCAGATGGTGTGAAAAGTAGAGTAGGTATGCTTATCGGGGATAAAAGTGTTTTCGTCTTGGGCAAGCTTGAACTTCTCGCTTCACTCAGGATTCTAGTGCTGCGCACTTCGTTACGCTCGGTATTCAATATGCCCGTGACGAAAGTCACTACTCTATCCCCTTGGTGCATAAAATTTACTGTCGGTACGATACACCCGTATAGTTCGTTACAGGTTTACTAAACCCCAAATCACAAAGCGCCGAAGTTATTGCTATGGTATGTCAGCTCTCTCATAACTTCGTTAATTACTTTAAACAAATCTTTATTTTAAATTTCAGGTCTGAGCGGCCAAGGCATAGGTTTCCAGTCACCAGAGAACCAAGTGTGGTACATGCTGTTCATAATTTTCGTGCCCTACGCCATGCTGCCTCTCTCACTCGGCTGGTGTATCGTCATAGGACTGCTGTCGTCTCTCTCGCACGTCCTCATTACTGCTGTTGATATTAGAGCTATTATGGATACGAATCCTAATGCGGTGAGTGATTTCATGACATAATTAGGTTATACAGGGTCCTACTTAATATGCTGACACTATTTTAAGGGGATGATAAGACCGTCAAACTGAACAACTTTCACTATGGCACCAAAAAAATCAGCTGTTCTATACAAAACTGCAAACCTTCTCGATCCAAATATATGGTACAGCTGTTTTTTTTTTTCGTGATTTCGATGTTGGTCCCATAGAGAAAGTTGTTCAGTATGATGGTCTGGTCATCCCCTTAAAAAGTGTCAGCATATTAAGAAGGACCCCGTATAGTCCATTTCAAATAGCAACGAATATTTTAGGCAATTTTGAATTACAGAAACAGAGATTTGAAACACTGTTCTTGTTAGCTTAAGCTTAAGGTTAAGGGGGGATGGTACTCTTAGTTCGTTTTGGGAAAGTTTTTCAGTATCATGACTGCCTACAATGATCCATTAAAGTAATGCAACTGTTTACCCTAACATCCTCTAGATCTATGCATGACGATAAGGTCATCAAATTCCAACTCTGAAATTTAGGGCCTCAGGCCGAGTGTATACAAGGTGTTACAATAAGTAAAAATAAACATTTAAAACTTTTAAGGCTTAGGCACTATGGGACCAACATCGAAATCGCGAAAAAAAATCAGCTGTCCCATACATTTAGCTCGAGTAGATTTGTAGTTTAGTTCAACCATCCGTTTTTTTTTCGCGATTTCGATATTGGTCCCATAGTGAAAGTTGTTCAGTTTGATGGTCTTAACCACCCCCAAACAACCCTGTAATACCAAACACTGTCTTTTAACACCTTGTTACAAAAATAAAACCTACCTATTCTCCTATTCACTATGAATACTACATTCCAGGCTCGTTCGTGCAGCTTGCGTCTCCTATTCAGCAACGCTCTCCTCTACACGGCGGTCAACTTCGCCGGCATGTACGCCAAGTATCTCGCCGACTGGGCACAGAGGAAGGCATTCCTGGAGACCCATCGCTCCATGGTCACCAGGCAGAGGACTAAGAGGGAGAGCGACCGGCAGTGGAAGTTGTTTCAGAGTGGTAAGGAAGATACGGCGGGTTGTGATCTGTAAGACTTTAGTTTTTAAATTAGTAATTTCGTACCTTTCAACAATATCTAAACGGCGATCAGTAATCTTTTTGGTAATTAAAAATCCCGGGGCTACAGTACTATGATAATTATTAACCGATGTCTTATTCATTCCCTTTATGGAATGCCAAATGCAATAAAAAAGTTATGGAGTAATTTTAATGTTGTCTGCCCCAAGTTTCAACGCCCCGGGGACGAGGTCACGGTCACGAAACTCAACGCGTTGTACCTACATCACAATTATAAAACTAGCGAGCCTCCCGGCTTCGTATGGGTACAAAACCTTCCGCGTTAACCAATCTATCGTTAAGTGGAAACTTATTTGAGACAAAATCCCTACATAACTGTAATTTATGAGATTATTATCCTATACAGACAGGTAGGAAGACACACAAACGTGGCGAGGGACATTAAACATACAGGGTGTAAACTTAAATGCGTTACATATTTTAGGGGGTGCTTCAGACCATCAAACTGAACAACTTTGAATACCCAGGACCCAGCATCGAAAGCGCAAAAACAAATCGACCGTTCCATTTGAAAATGTCAACGACTTGATTAATATTGTAAGCCTTTCTGCGCGATTTCAAAGTTGGTTGTGTTCCATAGTAAAAGTTGTTCAGTTTGATGATCATGGATACTGTATAGTGGTAGTTATAAGAGGGTTAACGAACATGTTATTATTTATTGGCAGTAATACCAGACTTCCTAGCGAAAGAGATATACAACCACGTGTCGAGAGTGAAAGGCGAGTTCCAGGAGCAGCAGTTTAACAACCTCTACATCCAAAGTCATCAGGACGTGTCCATACTTTATGCGGACATCAAGGGATTTACAGGTAAACATATGTAATGGGTAGGTATGCATAGGTCCATGTATAAGGTCCAACCAAGTTAGCTGAATCTAGTTTAAGGGGATGACAGACCATTAAACTGAACAACTTTTTCTGTGGGACCAACATTGAAAACGTCAAAAAAATCAGCTGTCCCATTCGGGTCGAGTACGTTTGCAGTTTTTTTATGGAAAAGGTGAATTTGTTTGAGCGATTTCTACATTGGCCCCCTAGAGAAAGTTGTGCAGTTGTGATCCTATTGGGATCAAATAGAAAAAAATAGCGTGATTATCAGGTACTACCCAGTCTATTCTATTCGACAAAGGGGATACCCCTTTCGAAGTAATCATAAACTTGCTACATACTAACTACGAAGATGGTAAGTAAACCAAACAGCCTAGAAAGCAAAGCAAACGGTTTGTCAGTTGATAACAAGAGAAAAGCCTTAAGTTACACGAATTAATTTGCGTCAGTACCAGCATAGCATAGCATATGCTCACGACTATATTCCCCGAGGGGGTGTCAGAGATATTCTGAAACCTCAGAACATCCACGTTTCACCAGTAGTACCGAAACTCTGTCCAATGTGACGGGGGGTGAGCCCGTCGCCACTTATAATGGACAGTGGATACAATACATGCCTCGAAATTGAAGCATGCAGGTTTCCTCACGATGTTACGGCACACCATCACAGTATAAAAAACTATTATCAGGGGGACTGTGGCCTTGAGCTAATCCAGTAGATGTCAAACTGATTTAATTTGGCTAGTAGATAAAGTAAGCGAAATGAGCTTCTGCTATCAGTCTCATTTCCGATTATTTAGAGGCCCACTCCACGTCCACGGAGAGGAAGCCTTTGTGTTTTGACTGATTCTATTAACTTTCACGTTTCACCAGTAGTACCGAAACTCTGTCCAATTTGACGGGGGGTGAGCCCTTGGCCACATAATGGACAGTGGGTACAATACATGCATTGAAATTTAAGCATGCAGTTTTCCTCACGATGTTTTCCTTCACCGAAAAGCCAGTGGTGTTACAAATCGTACATAAATTCCGAAAACTCATTAGTACGAGTCGGCTTGGACGGGAATCGAATTATCGCCTCCTGCACGGCAGGCAAGGTTACTCGCCACTGGACCATCACGGCGTTAGTACCAATCTCACAAGAACCCAATCTTTGCAGAATTATCGAGTAAATGCAGCGCACAGGAGCTGGTTAAGCTGTTGAATGAACTCTTCGCCCGATTCGACAGGTTGGCATCGGTAAGGTCATTTCTCATTTCTATCATCTGCAGCCTTCTTATAAAGTTTGCTAATTTATAACATATGATTGAACAAAACAAGATCACACGAAACACTGCAACTTCAGTTTCTTCTTCTCTGAGAAAGATGAAGTTTCTTCTGTGATCGTGGAGAGCCGGCCAAACCATTATCGACTTTGCTTGCGTTGAAATAAGTAATAAAGTAACCGAGATCATCGAAGCGACTTGAGGCGAAAGATTGATTTTCTGTTATTTCAATGCACGCAAAGTCGATAGTCGTTTGGAAGTAACAAATGGTCTGCGCTGCGCTTCGCCAGGTGTGAGCCGTCTACTGCAATAATTATGTTTGTACCTACAGGAGAACCACTGCCTCCGTATCAAGCTGCTGGGCGACTGCTACTTCTGCGTGAGTGGTCTGCCTGACCACCGAGAGGACCACGCGCACTGCTGCGTCAACATGGGCCTGCACATGATACGAGCCATACGAGATGTGCGGTATAATGCACAGGTATGCCATAGAGTACCCTACTCACGAATGACGATGAGAGAATTCATGGAACTTGTCTGTTTATTTGGAACATCACGCGAACCAGCCCCGGATCTAGGATTTTTCCGAGCCGGAGAATAAACTTGACTTTGAGGCCCCTCCCCTCCAAGGGAGCAATAATTTTTTCCCAGGGAGCAATAAAATATGTATTATAGAAATGTTTATTTTGTGTTTTTGTTTATGTCTATACTCCATGCTAAATATCAACGAAATTTTAAGGCTATTTTGAAACAGAAACAGAGATTTGAAACACTTCCTCTTACTTATTCTTAAAACAGCTTCCAAGATATATCGGATAGTATATCTTTCTGATAAATAAAGTATATTTGCTAATCAGAATTGCCCAGAAAGCTAAATAGGAATCGGAAAATCTCTTCATCCTTAATTGGAATGAATAGGTAGTTTCAATACAATAAAATAGATTTTTTTTTTGCAATAAAGCTCCTGATTTTGGCGCCCCAACCTGCCGTCCATCATGACGTTCAACTGGACGATGATAGGCGATTGATGATGACTAGGTACTGAATCATCATCATCAGGTGTAACTTAATATCCCGTAGGTGGACCTGGACATGCGTATCGGCATCCACAGCGGCACGGTGCTGTGCGGCGTGCTGGGGCTTCTCAAGTGGCAGTTCGACCTGTGGTCCCACGACGTCACCGTCGCCAACCACATGGAGAGCGGCGGGCTTCCGGGGTGAGGAGACCAAGAGACTTCTAAATAATTTACTTTGTATTTTAAAGACCTGGCCGTATGATATTAACAGTGGCGTAGCGTGGGTTTCTGCCGCCCGGGGCACAGATCGATTTTTCCGCCCCCTTATCTTACGTAAAAAAAACGGAGCGAGCGAAGCGAGCTCGAAATTTTTTTGCACATCTATTCCGGTTGTGGTCAGACATCTTTTGGTTTATCCATGCAAAAATAGAAACTTAGAGCGAGTTCGACTTTTCTTCTCGATACGAATCGGTTAGAGCCAGGGCTTTTTACGTACAAAACATGTGCAAAGTAACCAAAGCAAAAGCTATGGATGGAGCGAAGCAAGCTCGAAATTTTGAGTACCACATGCTACGGCAGTAACTATTAAATAATCTATGCCTGTGGTCAGAACTCTTTAGCATTATGTGTGGGCACAGTAACTAAAACAGAAACTTAGAGCGAGCGAAGCGATCTCGACTTTCCTCTGCTCTACGAATTGGTTATAGACAGAGCTCAATAAGTCTATATTTTTCCCGAATTTTCCGCCCCTAGTATAGTGCCGCCCGGGGCATTTGCCGCCGCGACACTGATTGATCTCAGAAATATCAAATCGCTTGTGCGATACGGCCATTAGAACCTACCTGTGCAAAATAAATATTTGATTTGGTATCTAAGGCCTCAAGTATAGGTATCCTTTCTCATCTAGTAGGTTCTCAAACCATGACAATATAGGTATTGTGGTTCAAATCCGACTCAGCATTAATACCGTATTCATAAACCAATATTCTGCTTCCAGTCGCGTGCACATCTCAGCGACAACGCACGGGTGTCTGAATGGCGCGTTCGAGGTGGAGCCCGGGGAGGGGGGGACTCGGAACGCGTACATCAGGGAACAGAACCTCACCACCTACCTCGTGCGCTCCAGCGAGAAGCCGAGGCGGACCAGGCATAGGTCCAAACCATCGTAAGTACCTATTGGCTTTTTGGTTTCTGGAGAATTTGACAAAAATAAGGGTAAGTATAAGCAATTAGGAAAACTTGCAAATTGTATAGTTAACATTACAATTGTCTACTTGCTGGTGAACGCGACGTCGTCTGTGTCGACTTTAAAAAGTTATCCAATGTCAGAGATTCATCACTTCCTTAGAAAACGATTAATTCTCACGCTGCCGGACGGTACGCGCAAAAATGTACCTAGTGAAGCTTGAGTCTGCGTTGTTATTACTTCGTACAGCGCGAATGCGACGTTGCCGTCGAGGGCGAGTGGCAGAAATCAAGCAAGCGCATCGCTTACGATGCGACAAAGTGTTGATACTTATCTCTGTACCTACGGCCGAGTGACGGACGCCTGCCTATGTATATTCCGGAGCATATAGCCTAGCCTAGTATACTTTTCATTATTATATCTACCTTGACAAATTATGCAAAAAAAAAATTATGAACTAATGTGACATAAAAAATTGGTGCTGAGTGGTCGAAACCAGTTTACCGACAAAGATAATAAGAAGCTAACGGAATATCTGTTTACAAATGAATTAAAATACTTATTGTATATTTGTATCTTGAACAGGGTACAGCCCACACAGCAGCCGAACTGGGAATCAAACCCGCGACGACCGAGCAGCAGTACAGAGGATGAGATGACCACCGATTGGACTCCCGAAATGCCTTTTCAAAATGTATGTTACTTTTGCTGATAACAGTTTACTTAAATATTCCATAGAAATACGAGTAAGTATATCAAAACGGCCTGAGGAGAAAAAAGGCGGCCTTTGTAGTAGGTAGTGTGGGGGAAAGAAGTGGAAGGTTTCTCCATTGAAAAGGGAAGATCTTCCGGATAGCAGGATAGCTGACGCCTGGAGACCAGCCGTCGTCCGACGATTGTTAGGTTGTACCTTGTATTTATATCTAATCTCTGTGATTATTTCTCTTGCGCGATTTATGTCTCATATCCGATTGTGAACCTTATTTGTTGAAGTTTAAGGTGAAAGTATTCTTTGATGGAGCACATTTCCAAGGGCGACACGTAGCGCCTTCGTCTCTATAACTTGTGCTGTAGTGGGTGAAACCATACGTGGCAAACTCCCCACAGGAGCTATAGAATGTGATGAATAGTGTAGTAATGTAATAATGTTGTGAACAGTATTACATGAGCGGAGCGGCGGGCATGAGGAGCAGATACAAACGCAGGAGCAACGACGCGGAGAGCGGCCAGGATCCTGACGACGTGGCCGCCTTGTCTGAGGTGAGATCGTAATCTCCTTCTTCCGTCTCAGCATGAGTTATATCGCGTGGTAACAGCAATATTAATTGCTGTAGTGGACAGAATAGCCAGTCAACAACGGTCGTATTAAGGCTGACAGCCCAGGGTGCGCCAGACGAACTCAGGTTTAGTCACTCCGTTATCAAACTATTCTCAAATTGATTGTCTTTCATTCCGGTCTTGTTGGACTTTAGTGTTTAAGCCAAACCAAGAGACCTTTAAGGTGGTAAATAGTGCTAACCAACGGCATTATTCAGGACCAATCAAAAGCTCTTGAAATGAAATGTCACTTGACTCTAGTTGCGATCACCTAACTAACACCACGTTTAAAAAGAGTATGTTACTACGTGGTACTGCATACTAAGACGCAGCGCGAAATTTTTAAATAACTGCTGATCATAATTACCTATGAGTATCATGGAAGCATCACTATCCTATGAGCGCCTCTACATTTTCTTTACTATATTCTGGTCTGATCCCAGTAGTCTTGAAAATGATTCTTATTCTTATTCTGTTCTGTTAACGGGTCTTCTGGGAAAAATAAGAGTCCGAGACGACATCAGGGGGGCTATAGGTATTAGACCGATCATCATTCAAAAATTATGCTTATATGGGATTTGGGGTCGACGTAATACGACTGTCATCTTCCTCCATTCAGATAGGAGATTACAATTCAACTTAAATTCGACAGGAGGACGACATAATAAACAACTCAATAGAAGTAAGCAGCAACAGACGCATGCGCATAGAGAACATGCGCGTCTGGTCGCTGCGGTTCCGGCGGCGGTCGCTCGAGCAGCGCTTCGGGCGGCTCGACGAGCACACGTTCAAGTCTAACGTCATGTGCTGCCTCGCGCTGTGGCTGTTCATAGTTTCCGCTCAGTACGTCATGCACTATAAGTGAGTATCCATCATCATCAAGATCTGCACCCCCGCAGGACGCATAGAGGTTTCTATGTGTCCTACTTGAACGAAGATCTATCGATCGATCGAAGAACGAGGCCAAAGTTACGTTGGTTCTGTCTGTACTACACATAGACAAACTCACAACTATATTCCCATGTCGAGGTGATTAGAATCTTTGTTACAACTACGAAACGCCATGAATTTTAAGAAAAGTTCACGTTTACCATATGTAGGGTTGCAGGATGCATTGAAAGATGCGAAGTAATGATAGGTGGCTAATAATTGTGTCTCAAGAAACACCGCACAAGGGGAATCCTTTTTCTTCACTCGTGTATCGTGTACTGACTGATTCAGTGAAATACAGTCTTGTCAGCCTTGCTAATACTTGCTATTTTAACTCCGTCCAATCCTGAAATCGCATTTTCATTTTCTATAAACGCATTATAACAAACCTTCTGCTTGTTCCAGCTGCTGTAACCTAGTGATAGCACTGCTTATAATGACGGTGCCCCTCGCGGTTTCCTTCATGATAGTCATGTTTGAGGAGTTCCCCGGTACCTTTCCGAGGCTTGCCAAGTTGTCCGCCTTCGTCAGTGGCAGTCGCATGCGCCGGAGTATACATATCTGCATGTTTATCACTATCATGTCTATATCCAGGTTGGTTTGCAAATTTTATGCCCATGTTTACATGTTTACACAGCTGTTGGATACGCATTCTAAATCGAATTATGCAGAATTTCTTGGTAACTCTGAATATCATTCCCAAACGCATGTAATGCAAATACAAACTGAAAACTCGAAAGTGATATAGAATTTGCCTTGCAAAAAACCTTGTAGATAATAAGTATAATTTAAAAAACAAGACAGCCAATTTGCTATTCCACTTTCGAATCCATGTTCGAGTTTCGAGTTTGTGCTTCATAGAATATCATAACTGTACAGCGGTAACGCTGACTTCAGATCCAGCGAACCATGTTAAATATCAGAGGACGCAAACAATTTTATTCTGGATCCACACTTGAAGACCTTGAAGTATGCATTGTTCTTGAAGACATCGGAAAGAAAAATCTGTAACATGGGGAATATTGGGACCAGTAGTGTGCTATGCTATAAATGTATATGGAATTCCTCATCGTTTACGCAGATCCTATACTGGGAACTTTAGAAGTGGAATTTTAAAGACTTTGGAATGGCAAAGATCTTGACGAATTGTCTTGTCACCAAGAACCTACGCCTGCGAAACTTGTAACCGAAAAGACGAACTAGAACCATTAATAGACTTCACCAATTGCGAAATAAAATCGGGCGGTTTAAAACCACTTGACGAATTGGAATTGGAACTGTCGTCATACTTGACCAATGGTTATACTAAATCAAAACCAATCCTGTTAATTGTTTGGAACCGAAATCTTAATTACCTACAGAATTACCAACAAAGATGAACAAACTTTCTTTTTCAGCACAATAAAACTCTACATCTGCCCTCCATCATTCCCTAACCTGTACTCCAACGCAACACACTCAAACCTGATCAACCAGACCTATTCTGGAGTACAGGGCGAGTGTTACCGCCCGGAGTACGTCGTGTTCACTTGGATCCTCTGCCTGGTGGCCCTGACTTCCATAGTCAAGTTGTACTACCTGATCAAGACATTCCTGGCTATTGTGAACGTGGCGATGTACGCTGCGCTTCTTTTTGTCTATTATGATGTATATTATTTTGATCCTGGTAATGCTAGTAGGTGAGTAAATATCATTAGCGATATAATTACAGCTATATTTCTTTCTTGACTCGGTTGAAAGTCAGTTGTCTCAAGATAAGCAGTTGCTGTGAAGCTGGCCTAATTTGACAGTCGCAACTAGTCGGTTAGATGTGTTCTCTTGAGGGACAAAACAGCGTGGTAATATGAATTGTACCCGAGTCATGAATGTTTGTATCTATATGTGTATTTTATATCGTTGTCTAGTCATCATAACACAAGTCCAGGCTAGATTCTGGTACTTTAAATGTGACTAGATAATTTGTGTGACAATGTCCAAGATATTTATATTTATAATCAAAACAACAAACTTAACTTTATAATCAAAACAACAAACATTAGTTGCTTCCTTACAAACATCTATAGAAAAGTTTACCTTCCAGCCAACTCCCGTTCTACGTACAAATGCTGATAATAATGGTGATGTTCCTGGTGATGGTTGTGTACCACGCTCGGCTGATCGAAGTGACGGCACGCCTGGACTTCCTCTGGAAACTCCAGGCGGAGACGGACCTCGAGGAGATGAAGGATACTCAGAAGACAAACAGGCATCTTTTGAAACATATACTGCCGGATCACGTCGTCAATCATTTCTTGAGCAAAGATCGGTGTCCGGATGTGAGTTTTACATGGGTACAATTTTACTTACGCCGCCTGCGTGCCGCCTACATATTACTCTCTCTTCTCTTATCATAGTTCTGATCCATATTTCGTGTAAACAAGAAGTTATTCACCTACATACATACATAAGCTCACGCCATTGTCCCATGGGGGTAGGCAGAGACCACGGACCGCCACACGCTATGACTGTGACACACCTCTTTAGCCTCATTCACATTCATACATCTGTTCATCTGTACATCTGTGAATAGTTCTTCCCCTGTCATTTAGGATTACTGAGAATCTGTTTTTCAATCAAAAAACGAATCAAATCTAGAGTAGATACCACAAGGTTGTGTATTTGGGCCAAAACTATTCTATGACTACAGATCTGAATTTTTTCGTTAAAGCTAAATATTTTTTCCAGGAATTATACTCCCAATGGCGAGACGAAGTGGGTGTGATGTTCGCGGGCATCCCGAACTTCCACGAGTTCTACTCCGAGCAGAAAGCGGTCGACTGCATGCGGTTGCTCAACGAAATCATTTGTAATGTACCAATCGAGCTTCATACCTTATTCTTTTCTAAATTGTTTCCTTTAAAAACGTAAAGTTTATAGCCAATAATAATTACTTTCATCTTTATGGCCAATGAAGTATCTGGATGCCTATATAGTTTTTCGTTCTCCTTCAACTTCTGCAACTAGAAATCATCTAAGGGGTAGCTTTTATGTTTTCCCGTATTTCATCTTGAATTCCTTTACAGAGCTTGGGAAAGCACTTAGCTTTACTAATCATTTCATTCTTGCAGTTGACTTCGACAAGCTTTTAATGCAGCCTCGCTACAAATCAATAGAGAAGATCAAAACTATTGGTGCGACGTACATGGCAGCTTCAGGACTTAACCCCAATCAAAAGGTAGATAAATGTCAGATTCTCTAATAATATTGATTGAAAATACATTTACACATCGAAATATCTATATCTTTGCTTATAAGAAAGTAAAACATAAATGTATACTATACAAGTAAATTGTTGATCCTTTCCCCAAATCCGACTATGTAATCCATCCACCTTTGTACTGGGGCAGCACTGCATCCATAACTTTTCCGTTAGGCTTCACAGTTCACAGGTGTTATTTAATTAGAAAAGTCCATGGGTGTCGGCCAAATTGAAGTCCTTCAAACAATGTAACGTTAACTGTTTTGTTCCAGACAGGTGACGGCGACAGCGAACATTTGTGTTCGCTCGTAGACTATGCGTTCGCGCTTCGTGACGCTCTTGAAGAGATCAACAAACATAGCTTCAACAAATTTAGACTTAGAATCGGTGAGTGAGTGTTACCTGTATCAAATATCTTTTCGTACCAGTTTGAGGGGTTTACTTAGAAATCTTGGGTTCTAATTCAAAGCAGAACATTGTATAAATTCCAAGGAAGTGTAAGTTCCAGTTCGCACTTTCTAACCAGTTATCAAAAGTTAATTTGAGAACTGACTGCGAATCCTTTGTTAGAGTTTAACCTTCGAATAAACTACCTACCAGAAAGGCTGGTCTTTTCGCCACGATAGCAAATGAAACTCAAATACATGCAATAGACTCAACAGAAAACGAAGAAGTTGGTGTTTTAAAGATCTATCGTTCTAATTAAGCAACGATCACAAGTTCCTTTACCAGGTAATCTGCACCTAGGCGAGCAACCGTTTAGATATAACTAATATCTTCTACCGACTGCTCTCAAACGGTGAAGGAAAACATCGTGAGGAAACCTGCATACGCTGATGAAGAAATTCCGATGCGTATGTGAAGTCTACCAATCCGCACTGGGCACGCGTGGTAGACTAACTTCCATTCACCCAGAGGGCAGGCATGTGCCCAACAGCAGGGACGTATATCGGCTGATGATGAATCTCTTCTGAAAGTTTTAACTCCAACATAGTACCTTTTCATCCTCAGGTATAAGCTGTGGCCCGCTGGTGGGCGGAGTGATCGGCGCTCGAAAGCCCGTGTACGACATATTCGGCAACACGGTCAACGAGGCCTCCAGGATGGAGAGCACTGGCGCCATGGACAGGATACAGGTCACCAAATACACTAAACAGGTAAGATATAACATGATTCTTCTCTTTGAAGAACAAAACTTTGCTATGTATAACTAGGAACTTATAGGTATTCCTTATCATTCCATCCTGAAGCCCAAAAAGTCAACCTTGCTACAACTAGATGCTTCAAAATGTTTTGGTAGTTGTAGCAGTTTCTCAACCGAAAGGGTTGTGAATTTGTATATTTATAACCTAGCAAAATCTAAATAAGGGGTACTTTTATCCACATAACGCAATATTGGCCGCTACATTTCAAGTATTTTTTTAATCAAGTTAATAGAATCAGTCAAAACAGGACAAAGACTTCCTCTCCGTGGACGGGTAGTTGGCCTCTAAATAATCGGAAATGAGACTGTAGCAGAAGGTCATGTCGCATTTTACTTACTAGCCTACCTAACTGCCTTAGAAGGCAGACTGGCTGCCTAATTGGATCAGTTTGACATCTACCGGTTTAGCTCAAGGCGACAGTCCCCCTGATAAAGATGGTTTTATACTGTGATAGTGTGCAGTAACATCGTGAGGAAACCTGCATGCTTCCATTTCGAGGCACTTATTGTATCCACTGTCCATTATAAGTGGTGACGGGCTCACCCCCCGTCACACTGGACAGAGTTTCGGTACTACTGGTGAAACGTGGATGTTCTGAGGTTCCAGAATATCTCTGACTACCCCCTCGGGGAATATAGTCGTGAGCATATGCTTATGCATGCTTATGGTGTGCAGTAAGGTATATGAATGAATCGCAGCTCCTGGAGCGTCGCGGGTACGAGCTGGAGGCGCGGGGCGCGGTGGAGGTGAAGGGCAAGGGGCGCATGGAGACGTGGTGGGTGGCGCGGCAGCGCGGCGCGGGCGGGCGCGGCGCCCTGCCGGCCTACGCGCCGCCGCGCTCCCTCGCCGCCGTCGTCTACACCATGCTGCAGGCCCGCAAGCGCATCTACACCCACCCGCTAGATGGCGCTCCGACGCAACGTGAGCGAAGTATACTATCATTATGACTTTTGTGACAGTTTAAACACGAGCTTCTGTGGTCATTGTTTTGCTTTCTGCCATCATCTACTCTACACCATGCTGCAGGCCCGCAAGCGCATCTACACCCACCCGCTAGATGGCGCTCCGACGCAACGTGAGCGAAGTATACTATCATTATGACTTTTGTGACAGTTTAAACACGAGCTTCTGTGGTCATTGTTTTGCTATCTGCCGTCGTCTACTCTACACCATGCTGCAGGCCCGCAGGCGCATCTACACCCACCCGCTTGATGGCGCTCCGATGCAACGTGAGCGAAGTATACTATCATTATTACTTTTGTGACAGTTTACACGTGAGCTTCTGTGGTCATTGTTTTGTTTTCTGCCGCCGTCTACACCATGCTGCAGGCCATCAAGCGCATCACACGCACCCGCTAGATGGCGCTCTGGCGCAACGTGAGCGAATAAGTATACCCTCATTATGACTTTTGTGTGACTGTGGTCGTTGCTTAAGTTGCTTGGTATTCTACTGTCGAGGTGGAGTCTGCTTTGTCAATAATTTTGCTAAACCCTCACTTCGTCCGATGACAAGTTTGCCTGAAAATATGATAAAATTTTACCATCGACATCCTCGTGCCGTGATTTTATCTTTTTTAATCATGAAATTAAGTCCTATTACGTGCCAGTGGCGCCCTCATCAAAATATTAAAGATTTCTCAATAGGTAATGAAAGCTCAAAATGTCAAAGTGCTATTCCAATTTTCTATAAAATCCTAAAAGCTATTTATTTATACAATACACTATACAGCTTTTAGGTTATTACACAATACTTTTAACTATTCCACTACCTATAATTTTACGAATATCGAAATACATAAATGTTAAAGTGCCCGTTTTTCTTTTCTTTTTGTATGTTTAGACCTATAAAAACCTATGAAAGTATCGTATAAAATAACATTTAAAGCTTTTGTAGTAAGTTGGAGCACTTTTATTTAATTGCGAAATCCTAAATATTGTGATGAGGGCGCCACTGAACTGTGAAATGACTCTTAACCTCTCGGCTGCCGGAACGCGGATCCGCGCGAGGAAACAATCGATTTCTATTGTGTCTGTATTTCCCGGAATACGACAGGTTAATCAATCTAGACTGCTCTGACTATATTATTTGTATTTCTAGCCAAACGAGGCGGCAGCATGCACAGTGCGATGCCATCGCGACATCGATCAGCCGACCTGCGTCGCACGAGATCACGGCGCGCTGAAACTACGTAAGATGCAAAACATTATTTTTTAGCATAGCATTTGAGAGAGCAGTCTTGTGCTGACAGTCGCTTATAACCTTGTCACAATGACAAACTGTAAAATAATATTATTTTGCTTTGACAAGGTTAATTACGTATGGTCAACCACTTTAAAACCACATTTTCTTTTTAAACTCTACGCTAAAATAATAAACCACTTTCACTAAAGTCGAAAGTGATTAAAAAGGACCGTAGCACACCTAGCGGAGCGCAGCGCAAAGCATTTTTCACTGGCAAAGCATTATCGCCTTTGCTTTGTTGAAATAACGTCGAAAGTACAACTACTATCCCCGAGACCATCGAAGCGACTCGAGGCGAAAGTTGTGTTAATTTATTTTTTCGATGTAATTTCATCGCAAGCAAACTCGATAATG